>CM021103.1:454212626-454812626 GCA_007115665.2 Sequoiadendron giganteum | reverse complement strand
ACCACACAAAAGGAAAAAATATAGTCTGCTGTTTTATTTTATAACTGAGGCAAATGGTCTCCAAATGACTTGAAATTGAAACTAAATCATCATGACACATATGTCAATATACCATCTAAAATTAGGTCAAGGTTCATCTTTTGATATCCAAAAACATCAAAAATTAGTTCAGCTTAATTCTTATTTCTGAAAAAAGACAAAAACCTTTAGAAATGGAAGATCATAAACACAACATTCACATCTTGTAGAATGCTTATCTACAGTTGCTTCTTGAGAAGGATCAACTTGCTCCATTAGTGAGCCACTTCTCTCTATTTTCCATTACAACCGGTGTTTCTTTGAGATTCGAGGTTGGAGGGGATGTCGGAATGGGGTTTTGAGGACGGCAAAAAAACATATAAAATTAACCATAATTTGCACAAAATGTCCAATCTGTCTCTCTCTCTCTCTCATACTAAAAACATATAAAATTAACCATAATTTGCACAAAATGTCCAAATTAAAATACAGAATTTATAACATTCTATGCAATTGATAATTGATTATTCAATGTCAGTTATCAAACCATAGAAGTTAATGATAATTGATAAATCAAAATGGTTTATATGAATATCATAGTAGTTGTTAGCATCACAAAGTATGAATGTTCAATGTACAAACGAGCTGAGAATCCCAAGTAGAGTCTGCAAGTGACAAACTTTGAAAGGAGAAAACGGGAATGCCCAAAAAGACACCTATAGCTGGTTTTTGTTTGAGCAACAAGCTCAAAAATCATAGTCATCATCCATTGGATATCCTGGGAACTCCTCATCATTGGAATTATTGGAATGAACTATATTGTTGTTGCAATGTGAACCCAACCTATTTGATTGCATATCATGCTCCTAATCAACTTGTGTCTTCTCAGATTCGACATCCTGCCATGTTATTGAGCTATGCCTATACTTAGGTGTTTCACGATCAATGAGATGCAAGGTACTTTGTAGAACGAGAAGCTTTTTTGCTCTTGTAAAGGTAAGCATGCTCCTTGGTAAGAGAATGGATAAATATGTGGACCTGTTCCTTTAAGTAGCAGAGGAACTAGAAACATGTGAGAGAAGACAAATAGTAAGTAGCTGCCAACTAACTAGCTTGTCCTATGCCAAAGTATGCTTGCCAAGTTTAGTAGATTTTTTCTAATTAATTCTGAATAATGAAACTTCCTCTGGACTAAGCATTTTCGTAAAACCGTTCATGAGGCCATTCCTCACCTCATGTTCGTCAATCGGAGCAACTCTACTAGGTCTCTCTACATATAACATTGGATTCAATGCGTATGTAGCCATTTGTAGAGGGGTGTTCATCTTCTTCCACCATTTTTTAATGATGGGATGAATATGCTCATGGTAGAACTCTAGGTAGGGGTCTCTCTCATGAATGTAAACCTTCATCTAGCCAAGTATGCTGTCGATGCACTTTTGTACATTTCCCCCAGATTAGGACTGTTGGTGGTAAATTTTCTGATCATGGTAAGCAGATTCAACACTTAGAAAATTAAACCCTGAACAGTAGGAAATTAAACTATTGATTTGAATGCAATCTACAAAAACATCACATTAATAAGCGAATAGCAAATGCAAAGTCATCTCACTAAGTTTGAAAGGAAATACATTGGACTTGCTCAAAATTGGAACTAATAATGAATAAATCACTCACACCCTTGCCTTTCTTTTATAGATGAAGGAGGCTAGGAATCGGTTCTCACTAAATTTGAAGGGAAATACATTGTACTTGCTCAAAATTGGAATTAATAATGAATAAATCATTCACACCGTTGCCTTTCTTTATAGATTAAGAATGCCAGGAATTGGAAGTGCACCCTATCTTGCATGAGTCAAACTGCCTAGAAAAGTTTGGAAGTTTCCAAACTTATGCGCTTTAAATGAAAATAGAACTGTAGATAAAGATGAGGTCTATCTAACTTTGGGAAAGCATACTACTAAAAAAAAAGATGAGGTCTATCTAAATTTAGGAAAGCACACTACTAAAAAAAAGAAAAAACAAAATCAAAGTCTAAACTTCGACTTCTAAATTTTGGAAGAGGACGAGGCTTTCGTGTACTTACAAACAAGCAACCTCTCTTACATAAGTGAGCAATATTGCTTTGGATTTGCTGAGTTATGTTGCTATTGAAGTGTACCTCTGTTAAGAAGGTCTTAGAATCACTAGATTTTTTGAGACTGAAAACATGGGATACAAAGATGTGATGTATCTCATGTCTGACCAAAGTCTATCAGTAACCACAAATACAATCTCCTTCACCCTCTTCCCCTGCTTTGCCTTTTGACTCCCTCCACTTATTCCATTCCTATCTCATAATCATAAGCTGCAAGGGCTCTTGCAACTCAAGAGGATAATAGAATAAAATAGAGAGCAAATTGGGTCTTAATTGGTTTGAAGAATTCCTTCCTTGAAAAGGTCGAAAACAATGCTAGTGAGGTGTGGTGGCTGCAAATGAACATGTGCATCTCCTTTGCATTGATAACCAACTTTTTCTCTTAGTTTATTTTACCAATATCTTTGAGTGCATTGTTAATAGCATGCACGTAATAGGGGGTCCAATATATGTCTTGTATGTGGATTGAATTTGTTTGTTGCCTTGCACACATAACCACCTACACTACATTTTGAGGACCAACCTCCTCAATAACATCTCTTAGGATAAAAAAATGAAGGAAGTAGGGCCCATCAATAGATGCAACTATGATGATGAATGGGCGATCTAAATCCCGCCTACCCATCATGATTATGTTGTAGTAATATCCTCTTGGTTTTCCTCTCTTCCATCAATAGGTTAAGCTTAGGTTTTTTGACCCAAAAAGTGTGGTCCTAAATTTGCTCATGCTAGGAGGCACATAACCACTACTAACTTTGCCTATCTTAGTAATAGTGTTTTTGTAATAAGGAGATTAAAAACATGGAAAGGAATACCATTAGCAATCTTTTTTTGGCAACAACCTCATTTGCATCATCTTTAGCCTACATGTTGAACAAATTTGTAATTGGGATCAGTGCTTTTGAACCCATGACCCTCTATTTCACCCTTGATTCCATGCCACTCAACTTGAATGATGGAATTGCAGGTGGATTAATTACCTATGTAGAAACCTTCTAGGATATAATTTGATCATCTCAACCCTCCCCACAAGTGTGAGTTTGTTACAAGGGCCAATCTCTCACTAGGGATATGTAAGAAGTGTTAATAAATCCTCATAATGTTGTCTTCCCATTTGTTTGTGCAAATGTTGCATTTCCAATGTCGACTCCAACTTGAAATGGTTGCTTTATTAGTGTCAATCAAGATTGCAAATTGGTGCAAAGGGGTTTTCTTGTTAACTGGACCTTTGGAATATGGTGCCAACAACTTGGAAGTGCAAATTATTTGCAATGCACTTTCAATTGAGCTGCGTGTGTTGGGGGCTTCGTTGGCCTCAGCTGATTCCCCTACATTTCTTTCATTTTAATCTCCCAAATCAGGGTTGCATTGCCAGTGAAGAAACTCATCTTGACCTTGAAAAGAGATGCAACAAAGTAAAACAATATGAATAAAAGACAACTAATATCTTTACCATAGAAGCATAAATCCCTAAAAAATTGCAAAAATCCTCGATCGAAACGATTTTTTTCCCCCAAAAATCTTGATTTAATCAGCTGTGATTTTCAACAATATTCAACGATTTTTAAGGGTTTAAATAGTGAAAAAATTGCGAAAAAATTGCCCAACCAACCCGTTGTGAAACCATAACCGCACACAATCACTATTTAATCAAGTTTTTTTGTTGATTTTTAGCGCATAACCGAGTGTTGGCTGCTTGGTTGTGGCTCACCATCAAAGATTCACTAGATTTCATCAGGTTGTTGAGGCAAATCAAAGGTAGGTAACCTTGAATGGATATATTTCTAATAGATGTTAAGGACATTAAAACAGAGACACGTTCTTTGTTACGCTTCTACGTTTGATGTTAAGGGCACTAACATGGAATGGTTAAGAGATGTGCTGCTATTTTCTCTATATTTCACACTATTGTCATTTGCTTTAGGCTCATAATAATGCTTTCCATGTATATAGATCCAAAGACACAATTTAGTGGGAATAGTAGAAAATATCATAAATACTAAGGCTTCTATCTCATTTTTTGAACATATCTAAACCTTATAAAAGTTCTTGCCAAAAATAAGTATAGAAAGCCAAACTAAATTGAAACAAAACTCTATTTGATTGATATCAACACAAAGAGGTTTGTTTTCTTTGAATTCTTGTGATCCTGACTATTCGGAAGAATTTTAACATTTCAATTGTCAACAATGATACCAAGGTGGTTGTTTAGATTATCAAGGTTAGGTTGGGGCAAATTTCCTTTTCAGATGCTAACAAAGTGTGATAATTTAGAGCTTAAATTTGATACAAGCCATCAAGTTTTAATGATAAGCGGGTAGGGTAGTGAAAATTGTATAATCAAGTGGGAAGCATAAGTATATACATAATAATATATAGACATTATGGAAGAAGAAGCATAATGGTTCCTATCAAAAAGATAAAAATCAGCTTGTAGTGCTAAAAAAATAAATTGTAGCAATATTTTATATTAAATTGAAGGATTGCTTTAGTTATTTTAAAATTTCCTATATATTCTACAGCCTTAATGCTTTGTTAATTGGTGAAACTCACTGCTTAAATCATGCCCTGCACTTGTTTGGGAGCTACATTCCATTTAGGATCTTCATATGCATGGCAGTTTAGAAGGCTTGCAAGGAGTACAATAGCAGTGCATGAATGCTTTAGACATATATAGTGTAGCATTCCATGCATGTTAAATAGGTATCAAGCAAAATAATAGATGCCTTGAGATAATGCACGCCCTAGTCTTTTGGGCTTATCTTAATCCCTCCCAAAGCAAGCCTCAAATATTTTCTCTTTAACGATCCAAATAGATTTCAGCAGCAATTGTCCCATTGAAAGGGAATGTTCCTCATGCTTTGTTTTTCCATTGAAACTTCTACCTATAATCTCTCAAATTCTCAACTCAAAGTCCATCAATGCTTTTAACTCCATCATCCATTTATAGTCAAAATGAAGGAAATTTTACTATGTTCCACCAAGTTTCCGGTACGGGGCGGCGGCAGGATGGTGGAACACATTTCAAGGACAGGATTTTTTTAGGGAATTTTTGGGGATGGCAGGGGACAGTATATATATATATATATATATATCATATGAGTAATATCATATATATATATATATATTAAAAATATAGGGAAATTTCAAATTTCAGATATTCATATGAATAATGATAATCATAACAATGAACATTGATAAAGTTGCAAATGTAATCACTAATCATATTGACATATACATTATAGAGTCAAACAGTCAATCATCTGGAGCCCTATACCAGCCAGCTGCCTTGTCAAACTAGGTGATCTACATGGTGGAAGGATTAATGCTGTTGTTATAACTTTGTTTCAATCATATCCAACAGCCATTCTTGCTGTTCACAAGGTTTCTTGGGTGTGTGATAGCTATACCATCAGCCTTTTCAGTCATTGATCTACTATGAGTGAAATTTCTAATTTTTGTAAGTCTGAAATTGCGTTTCCAACTTGTATATCAGTCAATGTAATTGTTCTAGTTATTGCAAAATCAAATAAATCAGCCTTTACAGGGTTACAAGTTGAGATTTTAGTGTATTTCATAATTGTTGATTACTTACATATGAGAGTCCAATATCTTCATTTCCAGCCATGTCAAGATTTATACTTGATGTATGTGAGCATAAACTATTCAAATCTGAATGCAATCACTGTCATAGTGTTTCATATTGGCTGTTCATTGCATATCAATTATAAATCAGCAAGTATATTTTTACTAATTTGAAATATGTGAGCATAAACTATTCAAATCTGAATGCAATCACTGTCATAGTGTTTCATATTGGCTGTTCATTGCATATCAATTATAAATCAGCAGGTATATTTTTACTAATTTGAAATCTATAAGTGGGACCTGTTGTGTTTGATACATTTGAAGTTTCATAACAGACCTACAAATGAATGAAATACAGTTTCCAAACTGATGTATACTCCTTCAAGGGTGTTTGGGTGAAGTTTGAATGTACTTGGAGTTGATAGTCACAACCTATGTTCAGTATTGGCAAGCTGGGAGTGAGTTGGTTGTGATTTCATAGTGATTATCTCGCTTTTCAGACTTGTGCAATGCATTTCCAAAGCTTTATCAGACCTATACCAGCATACTATTCATCAATTTAATTTTGGGGCTTTTTTATGCAAAAAGTGGCTGGAATAAAGGGGACGGTTGTCTGTCCCCAGGATGGCCAAGGGACGCCTGGGCGTCCTTTGACTGTCCCAGGGACAGTCGGCCTTCCCCTTGCCATCCCCGAGATGTCCCTTGCAATCCGAAACGTCCCCGAAAAAAACACATTTTGGGGATGCCGAGGAAACATCCCCGAGGCTTCCCCCATACCCGAAACGTCTCCAGTATGGGTACAAGGGCCAAAATCCCAAGGGACGCATCCCCGTGTACCATTGGAATTTTACTTGAATAATAATAGCTAAAATTGTGGCTCAAGTAGTTGCTCTCTTCTTTTGTACTAACATGTCTTTATTATCTAATGGAAAAATGTTTAACACTTCCTTTATTTTTTTACAAATCTGCTAAAATAGTTTCAATATCATTTATGGTCTTTTGAGATTTAAGAATTTTTATCAAAAGCATTTTCTATTACCCTATCTTGGGCTATTTGATTCAAAACCTATTAAGCTGAACTTTGCAATTGCTTCCTTTGTCATATAGTTTCCCTTTCATACTCTTCATATAGTTCTCTTTGACATTGTTCTAGAAATTGCAAGTACTATTAAAACACAAATATGAACCAGCTGATTCCTGTTCTATAATTTATGATATCTGATCAACAAAGGAAAACTGTCTTTTTATGTTTTTCTAGAGCATGAGGATTTTGAGATCCTATAGGCCAAATTGGATATCATGAGGTTGAACGACTTAGGTGAAGCTCTACACCAGGAGTTTCATCATCAGGACTTGTAGCCCTCTAGCATAGCTCTATTTGTAGTATCATGAAACATTGGATATGTTTTGATTTTTTGGAACTTTGTACTTAGTTTATAGGTTGACTTTGTACAAACTATATTGTAATTGAAATTTTATCAACTGTAAGTTTGTAACCATCTAGTTATTATTTATGCACTATGAAGTATGCTTTGTGCAATGCAATGTAAACAATGATATGCATATAATCAACAAAATCCTATTTGCTACAATTCATGTGTTAAAAGTTCTCTATTTTATTTGCTTCTCTATATCTCTTATGCTATGGAAATGCCCTTAAATTTCAAAAAAAGTAGTTTTTGTCTCTTTTTTTACAATTTTTAATGTTTTTTCTTAGATCCGATTTTTTCTCGATTTTTTTCCCTTTTTTTTCAAAATACTTTTGGTTTGCTGATTTTTTCCCCAAACGATTTTTGCTACTATGATTTAGACTAGGTTGTACTTCTTACATTTTGCCCGAATTCCCATTATAGTATAATGTTGATTCAAGCAGCTATAGTTCAGATTATTGATCTATTTATGCTTTCTACCAAAAGCAAGATCCTTCAACATTCAGCTGGTTTGGAATATTCATAACATATTTTAAGAAATCAGATTCAGGATATTGTAAATAACACACTTAACAATCTTTAACCTTGAACAACTGTCGCACAACAACATTATTAAATTTGCCTCATAATAGGTGCCATCTTTCTGTTGGTAATGGCAGTGGCTGTTATGCATGAGCTTGCTCAAATTTCAGTTTCACCATTACAAGAAAGTGAAATTAGCATAATACAATGAAGTAAATCATTCATAATCCAGTACAAAGTACGAAACACAAGGTCCAACAAAGGATATTTCCTCATTTTCTATTGTGGTAACTCCAAGGTTTCTTAAAGGATGATAAAGGACTATGCTTAAAGGTATTGCAAAGACAGAATTCTATCACACTCAATATAAATCTATTCTGTGATGCCTAGGATCTTCACAATGACTGTAATTCTATCAAGTCAGAAGAACAGAAGTCAAGTTTCAATTATCAATGGACCAATAAGTCAAGCATACCTATAAAAGATACATGTTCCTAGAGAATCTGTAATTTTTGCCATCTGCACTCAAGTAAACAACTTAATGCAATTGACTGTTTTGACCCATGTCACAAGGTTTGTGTTGAACAGAGATAAAATTTGGATCAAGTTCTGCAAACATAAAATTTGCCAAAAGGATTCATGATGGTAGATAGTCAAAATATGATATTTGGAGGGATCAACTCTTCTATTGCGCAACCAAGAAATGAAGAGAAAAAATGTGCAGTCAATGCAAAGATCGAGGAAGTTTCCCTTGCAGATTAACAACCATAAGTTCACAAGGTATGTATAGAGAAAGGTGATCCAAATGAGGAATGAGAGGAGGAAGGAGAACCTTATACTCCACTCTTGACAAGGTCCACTTAGCGTAGAGAACTTGATAGGTATATGCCACTTGATTATTGTTATATTTTTACAATATCTTCTAGTGATGATGAACCTTGAGCTGTGGAGGTGGCAGTTGAGTCAAAGGAGAATTAAGTCTTGGAAGAAATACATGGAATTTGCTAGATTAAAGAAGTTTGATATGCATGTTTTGAAGTTGGGATTTGCTAGAGCTAGACTTGATAATTCTGTTTACTTAAAAAAGGTTGGTGATCATCTTATTTTTATTGTTTTATATGTTGACAATGTGTTTATTGGTAACAATAAGGATACGATGAAAGTGTTTCAAGTTCCAATCCACATTATAGTTTGACATGAAAGATCTAAGGCTGCTAAATTTGTTCTAGGAAAAGATACTAGAAGAGATAAAGCTAACAAAAGCTTTTGGTTGAATAAGAAAAAGGATGTTAACTCTATGGTTCAATGTACTAAAATGCAAGATCATAAGCTAGTGTGTGTTCCTATTCCTGTCAGAATAAGGTTAATTGTGGAGTAGTGTCCTAGGATTGAGGATGAAATAGGGTATTGTGCGAGTTGATTATAATAGTTAGAGTGCTATTGTTTGACCAATAACTTTTTGTTTTACACATGGACAACACACATTGATGTGCACTACCGTTTTGTTCATGACATGGAGGAGGATCAAAGGGTAATGATCAAGAAGGTGGATGCTTTGGAGAATGTTGTAGATGTTGGCTTTGTGGCATTGATTTGTCATTGATGTCAAAGGATTTTACAGTTTGGTTTGGTCCTCATGCAAAGCTTGAGTAAGTTTCTTCAAGGATACAAAAGGATAGATGCAAGTTAAGTTTTCTTCAATGCTTCATGATATAGTCTTCTAGTCAGAAGATGTCATTGGTTGCATTGCATTCATCCATATAAAGGTTCATCCACTCATTTCATGTTTGCAGACCATAGAATGATCCAAGATCTCACAATAGCAGAGGTGATTCTCATAATAACTAATAAGGTATGAAGTTTGAGAACCTTATCATTCTTGCAAGTTTAATGTTGAGGATCTTTGTCATCCATGCCATATCAGAGCACAGGAGTTCAACAATAGATCTCATTCCTCTTTGTATTAGTCTATGTTGAAGCAGAGTCTTGATTCCATTGAATATCAGTTAGAAGAACTAGGGTTTTATCTCATTCAAAAACCTAAGTCTTACCTTTTGAAACCCTAGAAACCCTACACTACACTATGTCTTTAAACCTACATTCAACTTTGTGTACCCGTCTCATTTTGGAGTTACTTTTATTATGTTTTAGTGTTGACCTATGATAGGTGGTGAAGTCACTTTAAGTGACTTGTTAGAGGGTGTCTTCATTATTTGTAAACTGGCCCCATCCTTTAGAGTAACCAGTCCTCACTGTTAATAAGACTTTGTTTGGGCGGCAAGACCTCATCAATGGTCTATATTCAATTTCCTCTGGGCGGATAAATAAGATTGAGAGCTACAATTTTAACAGAGTTTGAAATACAATGGCCATCCATGTAAGTCAAAATTGACGAGCAGTTGGATGACGGTGGCACAAATTGTCTTTATTTAGTTTTGGAACGAACTAGAAGGCCAAGAAATTTGATAAAAGGGTCTATGAGATGTTTTTTTTTGGTTTGTTCGTGTTATGAGTTCCTATCAGCAATATCTGCGTGGTCATATACATAATGTCTATATTCTAACATGGATTGTTGATTTTAGAAAGGTTCAAACTTGAAGTAACTTGCAATTTCAATATGCGGAAGGAGTAAGATTATAGTGTTGATGTTAAAGGTACTCAGTGTGAATAAATATAGTATGCACAAACATTGAGTGTATGTTCTATAGAGACAAATCTACATGCCCATATGCAGATGATGAAGATTGGTGAAGAAAATTGAGGTGTTGAAATACTCAAGTTTGAAGGTTATATTCAATGTGTACAAAGGAGTTGTAAATGTAATACTCTCAGTATGTTATAGGTGTTTGTGTGATACAATTTGCAGAGAATCTTAAAGAAGTTTGTAGACAATATTGACATGTTTTGCAGGGGATTCTGAAGTATTTTTGTGTTATGTAATCATTGACAAGTGATGTTGTATGTATGTTGAAGAAGTAAGGCATTTGATGCATTGTAGAGAGTTGGGGTAACCCCTGAATTAAGTTTCCTTTCTTATGTTCATGGTTTGTCAGTGAGACACCATTTTGCCAATGAGGCATTTTGTAGCCAGTGAGGCACATTTAATGTCAGTGAGACACATTACATTGCCAGTGAGGCATTGTAAACTTGAAAGTTTTCAGCTTAAGCCAGTGAGGCATTTCTAGTGGTTTTTATTCCCCAAGTGGGTTTTCCACTTTGGAAATTCCTTGTGCCATTCTTTTTTGATTCCTTGTTTTATATTCCTATTCATTTCAGTTGTGCTTCATTTTGTTTAACCATGCAAGTTGAAAAGTAACATGCAATTAAGAAAAGATGTTTTAAATTTGAGTCAATTTCCATGAACACTAATTCAACCCCCCACCTCCCCCTCCCAACCCTCTCCTCAGTGTTCATTGCACTCCAACAGTAGACTTGTTGACCAAGCATGTGAGCACTATGAATTATCTTGGAGGAATCCATGAAATTCATTGGATGATACAACTTGCCACTTGGATAGGGTATGGCATTGAAGTTATTTTGTAGGAGCATGATGGAGGGAGTTACAAATAAGTATGTAAGAGAATCTATAACAAAAAGGAGTGACATGTAGTTGGAATGATATTTGGAAGTTTAATCAAACTTGAACCCCCACCTTGGGTGTTGACAAGTGGATATTTCCATTGTGGAGTTCCTTGGTCTGTATATTGAGTGTTGGTGTTGGGAAAAAAATGAGATTTTGTGTAGGGAGGTGCAAAACTTCTCATTGTATTTGTAATCTCTAGTTTGAGTTAATATAGGTAGTGGCATTGATTTTTTTGGCTGGGTTTTTTCCCAAAAGGGTTTTCATTTGATAATCTTTTCTTTGTTTATTTGCCTATGCTTTTCTCTATTTTCTAGTGTTCCATGGGGACACGTCCGCCTCCCTCCCCCTTTCAAACCCCCCCAAAAAAACCCCGCGTTTCCTAGACGTCCCTGTCTTGGGGACTTGGGGGGGATGTCCCCCCACTAGCCCACCACCATCCCACCACCAGCGTTGCCATCTCCAAGACGCCGCTAGGACTTCAAGGACGTCGGGGTGTCCTCAAGATGTAAAATTCTTATACTTATACATCTTTTTATAACTATTTTTCCAAGTACTATATGTATTTCAGCACCCTATCGCCACCCCGCCACCATCCCCAAACTTAGGCACTTGGTCCCCCCATCCCCGAAACCTGTCCCTTGTCACGAAACTCGGTGGAACTATGCTATTTTCTGATTTTTGTAAAATCTTCATTTTTCCATTGATTCTGAAGTTGATATTGGATGTGGGTTTTTGTATTTGATATCTTACTTTTTTAGTACTGAATGCCCTGAAATCCCTACAATTACTTCAATGTTTACATTATTTATTTCATGGATGTGGAGACTCTGGCTTTGTTCATTATGTTCATTATCCTTTTGCTGATTGATTAAACATTTCTTTTGTTTAAAACTTTCCTGCAGGTTGGTGGAAGCAAAGGATGTTGTATATGAATGTGGTCCTAACTGTGGTTGTGGGCCTAATTGTATCAACAGGGCTTCTCAACATGGGCTTAAATATCGTCTTGAGGTTGTACCTTTGACTGAAAGAATAATTTTTTTGCATTCTAAATCTCAAGCTGAGACATAGATCGTAGTTGTCTGTGTCAAAGGTCTTTGGATTGTAGAGACAAAATTTAAAATTTAGGATATGCTTACATCTGAACAAAAGGACATGCACCCTAAAGTCACACATTTGGGCCTTGTTATTGACAAAGAATTTGCTTTTAAAACAGCACCCTATATTGATTATGTCTAAATAGATTTTCCTGCAAATCTTGCATTTTTAATGGCCTATTTGGATTATGCTCATAAAGATGTTCCCTGCAAATCTTGGATATTTAAACAATTTACTTATCAGTCTGTAATTACCAATAACTTGCTTATCTGTTTTTATTTTCACAATTTTGTTATTAATCTAAAGCATGGAAGCATATATCTTTTGTTTGTTTTCAAGTGATCATGTCTGCATCGTGTCATGTTGTCTAAGATTTTTGGAGTCAAATGCAGTTTACTCCAAAATCCTTAGTTAAAAACCTTAGTTAATATGTGTTTGATATTCCCATGTGAAAATACTATGGCTAATAGTAATATATGCTGCAGGTTTTTCGTACCCCAAACAAAGGTTGGGCTGTGAGGTCTTGGGATTCAATTCCTTCTGGAGCTTTGGTCTGTGAATACACAGGCATTCTTACGAGAACAGATGAGCTAGATAAAACTACAACGGATAACAGTTTCATCTTTGAAATAGATTGTCTACAGACAATGAAGGGGATTGATGGACGACAGGTAATTTTGTTAGTGTTGTATTTCTTTATTCAATAAGTACTCTGCTTATCTGATTTAAAAAAGACGTCCGAAAATTTTCTTTCAAGGCAACTTATTTTTTCCTCGTAAATCAGCTATTGACTGTATGGAGTAGTCTGTTGACAAAGAGTGTCCACATACAGAAACCGATTTTTTCCTGGATGGATAAGTAGATGCTGACGTTTGGAGAAATTGGGAAACCCTTGCTTGAGCCTAATAATACAATTAATTCTTCTGACCATTGGCTATAGCCTTAGCTGTTACCTTCTCATCATGGGAGTCTAGTTATAGCATCTTGGAACTCGAGAGGCATCTAGCTTTTCTAGCTTCTTCCACTGGTTTGCTTTAGGACTAGTATATTAAACTGTATTTAAATCAACAAAATATACGGGATTTTCATTCTTGTTCCTACAGTCCTCAACAAGAACATTGAGGACGAGAAAGTAATTGGTAGAAGGGAGCTTGCTTTGGAAAACTAACTTTCCTTCAACCCTTTTACTTTTGTCCTTGATGAGCACACGCTTATACTGGGGGCGAGGGGGGCGGAGGGGGAGTGGGAGGGTCGGGTTAATCAGTATAAGCAGGCTTTTACTTTTTCAAATTGTAATCAATAATATCAACCACACAACATCAACAATTAAGAACACAAGATTTACATGGAAACCCTTTCGGGAGAAAACCACAGAGAAAAGGACTGCTTGGATCTACTGTCCAAATCCAGCCACAAATAAAATACTTCTTACAAAATATTCGTAGGCACCAACCCACTGGAGGCACCAATCTCCACTGCTAAGCACCAACTTAGCAAGAGACACCAATCTCTTCTATTGAGAGGCACCGATCTCTAACTCAATAAAGTCTTGTCTTCTTGAGAATAAATCTCCTTCAAAATCTGCCTTGAATGATCTTATATTATTTTCTTCTCCTCGAATCTGTTTGTGTTTGTATGATATATTTTCTATTTTCCACACACTTCCTTCTCCACACTTCACAATCTCTTCTTATATCTACTTCAGAGGGGATGACTTCGTGAAAGACATACTCCATCACAAAGGGAGGCGACAAGCATAAATAGAGGCGCCTCTTCAAAACAAAATGGAACGACTTGTCCCTTGATTTTGGGTGCTACCTTTTAAGGGGTTGGCCCAATATATTTTTTTAAGGGGGTCGGCCTCCTTAATATTAAATTTATTTAACTTTATTTCCCCTTGGAAGGCGGCTACTTCACCAAGGGTCAGCCCATAAAGCACATGAATTTTATCTTTACAAATATTAATGCAAGGGTGCCAATTAGAGGGAATCGGCCAACATTAAGAATTCACATTAAGATATGCAATAAATCTTTCTTTCATAGTTGGCCATGAATTGAGTGATTTAGTGGCCTTTGGTCTTAACGATTTCCTCCTTTGATATCAGCAATGTGGTGGCAGTGGTTTCGTTCTTTGACAATCTCCCTTGATGACAATTATCTTTGACATCAATGACAATCAATACAACAGTCCTCACTGCAATTGTTGGTTTCCTTCCTAAAATATAAGAATAGCCATTTGCTAACAGAGGATTAATTGTGAAAGTTCATGTTCAGAGGAGCTAATTTGATTCCAAGTTTTGAAAAGGGTGATTAGGCCAAGTACAATTTTTAGGGAAACCTATCTTATCTGTCTGACTAAAACTATATTTTAAATAAGACACACAGATTGGCCATTGACCCTATCATAGGCTGACGGAGGTCAATATGTTTCTTTGCAGAACATTAGAAATAAGATACATGGGTTGGACAGTGCCCCTAGCGTTGGCTGACACACAGGTCAACATATTTCTTTTGCGGAACTTTAGAGATTGAAATTAGTATTCTTTATGCACAAGGATTTGAATTTATCACGTGAGGCTAAATTACTCATTTCTTTTCAACTTGTTTAAATTTGAGTTTTGACCTAGGCAGCGGCATATTATCTTGACCTTGGGGCTAGAACTGGTTTAAATTTGTGGTTTAACATGTGTGCTTGATTCCAATCATTATGAAACATTAAAGAAAATTAGCACAGCACATTCCTATACCATATTGCATACATTTTCTTGGTGCTTAAGTGATAATCATGCTATGATGTTGGTAGCCATTGTAAATGTAATCAAATCTTTTCACAAATGGGACCCTAAGAAACACTAAGATTAAACTAAGGTCTGAAAAATCTGTATAAGAAAATTTCCAAGTCAAATAATATTTAACTTCTATGTTCAGATTTTCGATTTCCAGATCTTCAATTTCCAGATTTGAACTTCTTATTAAATGTGCTGATTGCAGAACATTATCTGATTTCTATGTTTGCATATCGAATGAGGAACCACCATAAATAAGGGAGGAGCCTGCCCCTAAGAGGCACGCCTCATGAGAGGACGTGTCTCCACAAGTGGAGACATGTCCACTCATGGGACGTGTCCCTTGGGGTGCGACTTGTAACAGGTTCTGTTTATCATTGTTGCGTATACATTAACACATATACACCCTTCTACAAGATGGCAGATGTTTTAAGAGGATTCCGCTTTTAAATAAATGCAGAATATATTATCACGTGTATGATCGAATTTTATATGTATGCTCATAAATTCGATTTAAATGTTCCTTAGAATTATTTGAATATAAGTGATAATCTTTGATTACTTATGAATGACGATGATGCTTACAGGAATCGTCATTCATATCTGATCGAAGCTATCATCCTTTAACACTCCCTCTTAGCTAGGGAAGATATTTCAAATCAAATAAGTCAAGATAACACCTTCACACGTGATATCGAAAATATGATATGCTTTCTCAATGTTGTCAAGTCACATGACATTCTTCATAACACATCTTCATTATTCAACACTCCCTCTTTAACTGGGAAGGATAACTTCCAAAGTGATATCACCTATCTCGTGATATCAGAAGATATGATATGCTTCTGAAAGTGTCAAGTCACATGACATTCTCCATAACACATCTTCATTATGGTATGTGCACTGACATCAAGTCACATGATGTCTACCATAATTCATGGCATATCCACGGATATAAATATCCACCATCATTATCTCTTAAGGATCACAATGACCTTCAGATATCAAGTCTCATGATATCCATCAAGGTGTCCAAGAGATACTATCATGACATGTCCACATATATCAAGTCACATGATACCTATCATGATAGTTCATCATTGTAGAGTCGTCACTTTACAATGTCAAATACAAGTGTTCATTATTGAAAGATCGTCACCTTTCGATAATGTACACAGGGGGAGTAGGCCCATAAAGTCATGGAGTCACACACATGACAAACGAGTTTACACATTAAACATCTTTATATATTAGTACAATTTATAAATAATTTGTATTTCAAACATAAATAACAAATTACATTTCAACCATACCAAGTTTCTTCCTGAAGTGCTCTACCTTGATCCGAGAGAGAGGCTTGGTGAGAATGTCTGCAGTTTGATCATTTGTACTAATATACTCCAACTGAATCACTTTCCTTTCCACCATATCTCTTACATAATGATAGGGGATCTCAATGTGCTTAGATCTGTCATGAAAGACAGGATTCACATAGAGTTTTATGCAACTCTGATTATCACAATGAATAATTGTAGGATTCAAGGGCTCACCAAAGAGTCCCACAAGCAATTTACGAAGCCACACTGCTTCTCTTGCTCCCATTGAGGTTGCAATGTATTCAGCTTCCGTTGAGCTCTGTGCAACTAAAGATTGTTTCCTGCAAATCCAGGAGATCATAGTCGATCCCAAATTGAAGCAACATCCTGATGTGTTTTTCCGATCAGTTACACATCCAACTCAATCTGAATCAGAGTACCCATGTAGATCTAGTTGATCATTCTTGTAAAGAAGACCATATCCAATAGTGCCTTGAAGATATCTCAAAATATGTTTTACAGCCATCAAGTGAATTTCCTTTGGTTCACACATGAACTGGCTGAGAACATTTACAACGTAGCAAATATCAGGTTTGGTGTTAACCAGATACATCAAGGATCCAATCATCTGTCTGTAAAGGGTTGGATCTGCACATTTGGATTCTGCTGTTGCTTCTTTCAATTTGAGAAGGTTGGTTTCCATAGGTGTAGACATCGGTCTACAGTCCAACATTCCAAATCTTTTCAGAATGTCAATAGTATACTTCCCTTGATTTAGTATAATGCCTTCTGATTTCTGCCATACTTCCAAACCGAGGAAGTAGTGTAGAATACCCAAGTCTTTCATGTCAAATTCAGAAATTAGATCTTGTTTCCCTTGAGCAATGAAGTGATCTTCTCCTGTTATCAGCAAGTCGTCAACATATAAAATAATTATAAGCATATCACCTTTGATTACCTTGAAGTAGAGATTGGAGTCAGCATCATTTTTGAAAAATCCTAATCCCAAGAGATAGCTGTCAATTCTTTCATACCAGACCCTAGGAACCTGTTTAAGTCCATAGAGGGCTTTCATCAGCCTGCACACATGAGAGTTAGATTTATGTATCACAAAGCCTTCAGGCTATTTCAGATAGACTTCCTCTTCAATGGTTCCATTCAGGAAGGTAGTTTTCACATCCATTTGATGGATCTTCCAACCTTTAGCTGCTACAATGGCTAATACTGCTCTCACTGATGTGTAATGGGCAATAGGTGCAAGTGTTTCTTCATAATCAATGCCTTCCTTTTGAGAAAAAAAACCTCTAGCCACAAAATGTGCTTTATGTTTTTCTATGTTGCCATCAGCAACATGTTTGATTTTGAAGAGCCATTTAGAAGAGAATGGATTTCTCTTTTGGTCTAGGCACTATATCCCATACATCATTCTTTAGGATGGACTGATATTCCTTCGTCATTGCATCCTTCCAAGCTTGATGTTTAAAGGCTTCTGTAACACTGACAGGTTCAGAGTTTATGATGTTGTTCATTAAAGCAACATAGCTAGAGAACCGTTTGGGTCTTTTGCTCTCCCTGAAAATTCCTTTGGGTGCTGTATGATCCTTGGCTTCTTTGATCATCTTCCTGGCCCAAAGTGGTCTCTTTTTGCCGTTGTCTTTTGTATTTTCATCTGATTTAGGAGGTAGTTCATGTGGCATTTCCTCAGGATGCTCCTTCTGAATCTCAGGAGCAGGTTCCTCTTCAGGTACTCCAGGGGAGTAGGTTTCTATCTCACTAGAACTTCTTGCCCTTTTGAATGGTTTCAATGTTAAGGTCAAACAACTTGTGAACTCCCTCTTAATTCCAGCACTCATGCAGAATTTTAAATTATAGAGGTGTAGGTTTCTATTATCCGTCTTTAAGGTTTTATTTTCTTTCCCAAGACACAACCTTTACAAGCTCCTTCATGGGATGGTTTTAGACTTAGGTGCATAGTTTGTAAAGGTACCCTTGTCTTACACCAATAGTTTTTAATAGTTGAGTTTTAGGCCATGCTAGAATTTTCCCATCCATAAGGGTAACTCTATATCCATTTGTCCCTTTTAGAACACAAGGTCTTCAGATTCATGATCTGAATTTGTCTTTCCTACTTTGGCAAAAGATGCTTGTTGTTTAGATCTGTCAGGGCACTTCATTGCATAGTGACCATATTGATCACATCTAAAGCATTGCACTTGAGAGATGTCTTTCTTTTTAAAAGATTCCTTTGCATTGGAATTTCTCTTTCTTTTAAAAAATCCTCTCTTGTAGGAGTTTTTCTTGTTCCTTTTATTAGACGTTGTGTTGAGTACATGAATGTCTTCATCTATGTTCTTCTGTTTATTTTCCTTAGTGGAGAGTCTTGTTTCTTCTTGGAGGCAGCCAGTTCTTAGCCTATCAAATTTAGGGAGTTTAGATCTCGCACTTACTCCTTGAACAAATGACTCCCATGAGTTTGGTAGGCCTCCTAGTGCAATTAGGGTTAACTCTTTGTTGTCAATCTGATATCCTATTGTGGATAATTGATCCCTAAGTTCAATAATCCTCATGAAGTATGCATTAATGGACTCTCCTTTGTTTATTTGAGCATTGTTGATTTGCCATTTTAATGCTAGAGTCCTACAGGTGTTGTTGATCTCATAAGTACTCTCAAGAGATTTGTACATATGGTATGCAGTTTCATGTTTTGCTAAGATAGGCACTATATGATCCCTCACTGCATCTACAAGGATTTTCATGGCTCTTTCATTGTTTTCAATCCATTGACTTTTCTCAGGTTCAGCCTTAGGTTCCTTTTTATTTTCTCTCACAAGTGAGTCTAGTTTATTCTCTTTTAGGATCATCATGATTCTAAATTTCCATGATGTAAAGTTATCTGCTCCTGCAAGACGATCTTCGAATTTGATCATAGTTGACATTATGAAGAATGTGATGTGAATTCGATTTTGAAAAATACGAATTTCTGAGCAATCTGATTTTAGATTTGATTTGGATTCACACAACGTGGCTCTGATACCATGTAAATGTAATCAAATCTTTTCACAATTGGGATCCTAAGAAACACTAAGATTAAACTAAGGTTTGAAAAATCCGTATAAGAAAATTTCTAATACAAATAATATTTAACTTCTATGTTCAGATTTTCGATTTCCAAATTTGAACTTATTATTAGATGTGCTGATTGCAGAACATTATCTGATTTCTATGTTTGCATATCGAATGAGGAACCACCATAAATAAGGGAAGAGCCTGCCCCTAAGAGGCACGCCTCATGAGAGGACGTGTCTCCACAAGTGGAGACACGTCCACTCATGGGATGTGTCCCTTGGGGTGCGACTTGTAACAGGTTTTGTTTATCATTGTTACGTATACATTAACACATATACACCCTTCTACAAGATGGCGGATGTTTTAAGAGGGTTCCGCTTTTAAATAAATGCAGAATATATTATCACGTGTATGATCGAATTTTATATGTATGCTCATAAATTCGATTTAAATGTTCCTTAGAATTATTTGAATATAAGTGATGATCTTTGATCACTTATGAATGACGATGATGCTTACAGCAATCGTCATTCATATCTGACTGAAGCTATCATCCTTTAACAGCCATTGACAACCTCTTTTGATGTTTCATATATGATGAAAGTGTTTGGAATGTTTTTAAAAAGTACTCAAGCTTGCGTTGCAAGCTCTGGGATGTTTTTTTTTTTTCCAAAATTTGAAATCATGGAAAAGCACTTGACACATTTTGTTCTGTATCTCATTGTTTGCAGAGGCGTCTAGGAGAGCTATCAAAGCACAAAGACATTCAAATGGACAAGCTTGATGATAAGAAGGATGGACAACCTGAATTTGGTATTGATGCAGGAACATCTGGAGGAGTTGCCAGGTTCATCAACCATAGTTGTGACCCGAATCTTTTTGTGCAATGTGTATTGAGCTCCCACCACGATGTCAGGCTTGCACGGGTTATGCTAGTTGCATCTGATAATATTCCTCCTCTTCAGGTATAAAATGCAATTCATTTGACCTGTACGAGTTCTTTGCAGTTTTTCTCCAAGTTGCAATTGCTAGTTATAATGGAAAGGTGTAGTTACCAGGAAATGGGGATTGCTTCTTGTACTTGAGATGGGACCAGTACTGGTACAGGAGATGGGGACAGTATCGGTGCACTATTTTCAAAAATAGCTGGAGATGAGTACTTGGGGATAGCATGCACACACATAATTTAAGTTTAGATAAAAATAATCATACAATGTATATGCAAATTTAAAGATTGAAAAATATTAAAATGCTTAAAATTATAAAAACTAACATTTTAAAAGTATTGAAATGAATGTCAACGTTAGCAAAGATTAATGATATTGATATTTAATACTCATCATCACAATATAAAATATAAAATATGAAAGACATGGTACACGGGTCCTTGGAGATGACTATATTTCCAATCAATTGATAAAACTTAATGGATGTACACACCTTAAGCCTCTTTTCTCTTCATACAATTATCTTTTGGGATTGGATAAGAAAGTTTTCTGCCAGAAAAGAACTTGTTAATTTTTATACAAAATATATAAATTTAAAAGTCTATTAGTGTATTTATTTAGTTCGTTCAGCTTTTGTCAGCCACATATCAGCATTTTAGGAAAACTAAGTGTAGTTAATAATTTATATTTGAGAAACTTCCAGAGGACGATTCTCAATTTCGAAGGGATGCTTCTAAGAGATGTATAAAGATGCAAAGAAACTTCATCTAAAGTCTCCTAATATCTAGAGACATCCCCATATAGGTCTCTAAGATGAGGATGCACTTCAAATACGGGAGATGAGTAGCAAGGGTCAGGGTATGAGTTTCCCAGTAAGTATGGGTGAGATTTAAATGCCGACCTCCAAAGTCTATCTAAATACTAAAGAATAACTTGCACCGAGGTTTGTGAATTTTGTTGCATGTTGATGCCTAATTGGTTTCATGTTTCATCTTAGCTAGTCGAAGCTTGAGGCTTACAAAATTGTTTTCTTAAAAACTGCAGGAGCTTACCTATGATTATGGTTATGTTCTGGATAGTGTAGCTGATGGAGAAGGTAGAATCAAGCAAATGCCATGCTACTGTGGTGCCATAGATTGTAGAAAACGTTTGTATTAATGTACTTTGTAATTGCTTGAAACATTTGAAATTGCATATTCGAGTTTGTAATGGATTCATAATTGTGCTAATGCAGTTGGTAGTTGAAACCAACTGAGAGCACTTGAGTTGTCTTTGTGATTTGCGAAATGACTGCTGTTTTCCTGTAATCACCAATTTGCTTAGGTTAGGAGAACAGCACTGATGGAAAGAATTCTGGTAATGTTAGCTGGTTTTTGAGAAGCCATTTACCATTTGTTTGGTGAATATGTCCTTTCAATTTTTAATCTGTGATCTTGATATGGCAAAGGAATATATTTGCTCTTATATGCAAGCTTTTTCATCCGTACTTCTACTAGTTCATAAGGGGTTCCTTTCAATCTATTTTGGATAAATGCACTTATTAATATTAGCATCATCCATATCTCACTTGGACTCGGCGAGTGTCATAGGAGAATTTAATCACTGTATAAACCCTTATTTTTTGTCAATTTTTGTCGATTGATTTTTGGGTGATTATAAGGATTTATTAAAAGTGTTAAAACTTCTGAAAATGGCATGTGCCATGAAGGTCAGTGTGGCTGCAAAGGCTTTAATTTTGGCTTGGTGCCAGGTTTCTGCCTCAACCCTGCCATGTATTGCAACAAGGATCATTCCAAAGATACTGCCCTTCAACTCTGCTGGGGTGCTGTTACTCACAAATCCTTGCATTGGTTTTAGAAGGAAAAAAAATGTTTTAGATTTTGCCACACGGAAAAACAACATTTCTTTCCCTTTATTTGACATGAAATATCAAAAATAACATTTTTCCTGTTTTTATTAAATATTTCAGCTTTTTTTAAGTTTTCCTAATATTTTCCAATTAAATCCTGAGTAACTGAATCCCATTTGTACTTATTGTCTGTGAAGTCAATCTTGTTTTCAAGTAATGCTACCATAGCAAAAATTCACTCATATTATATAATTTCATTAATTATGCTTCTCATGCAATATTTAAATTTATTTTATATTTTGTGCAATTTATTCTACTTGCTGAGTGAGAGTCGAGTCAAATGTTTGGGACGCCAAGTTTTAACAAGTACAAGCGTTTGGACTATGGTTCCACCATCTTTAGTCTTAAAATAGAAGTTTGGTTTGTCGAAGAGTTCAGGTTGTACTTCTGTTGATGTATTGTTTTCTGCTCCATTCTGCCATGTTTAATTGAAACTGAGATCGAAGCCAATGAACAGTCAACTTTTATCGACGCCTCTGAGTAATTGGGGTTCCATTGCTTCCCACCTAAATTGTGGGGTTTTGTGCTTTGATGGTCACGATGCTGTCAAGTTTTTGTGGGGCTCATTCCAAACTATCGGGATAGTTCGAGCCATTTCAATGCCCACATCAAACCAACCGATAGCTCAAAGCTCTATTGAATGCAGTTCAACCCCATTGGAATGAATTTGTACCTTACGAGTTTGTATATAGAGGACTAGCGAATTGTATAAATCAAGTTGGCACACTCACATATTATACAATTGAAAACTTCCGAACACTTATTTGCTGGCTGTTTGTAATATGATCATTCATTGACATGGCTGTTTGTATAAATTCATTTGATAGCGAAAAGCCAGTACTAAAACTCTTAATTGCAATTCAATCAAAACAACAATTCTAGGTTCAACATAACTGTATCTTGATTAGGGTTTTTACTTACGAAATATAGTACACAATGACCAAAACATGTCGAGCTTTGTGGCAATATCTATGGAGCATATAAAACGGTCATTTGACCGTGTTTATTAATTAATTAAAAATAAAGAATACTGTCAAATGACCGTTTTGTATGCTCCATAGACAATTCGGAGCTTTGTTGCTTGATAATTTTCAACATTGTTGAAATGAAAACATGGGTCCCAAGACTACTTTGTTAGCCTACATACCAAGCTTCTCTTTGTTCTAGGCTAAGATAGCTGCCATCTTCACTGAAAGCGAAACAAGATGCAACGTCATTGCCAAAATACACTTCATTGAATGCTAATTAAGATGTAACGTCATTGCCAAAATACATGGTCATGATTCTTGATATGGTCGATTAATGATTTTTATAACTTCCTAACCATCGATCTTCCTCGCAGTTGCATGGGAGGTCACTTGCTCTAATAGAGAGAATGCTTATCGACATGATTATATGATAGTGTTTGATAGTTATCGATAAAGTTCTCTTCCATTTTCTCATGGTTGTGCTAAAACGTCTGCTCAGCCAGCAGAATGCACACTTGACTGTATTTATTAATTAATTGAAAATAAAATATGTATTGTATTCTGATTTTCAATAAATTAATAAATACGATCAAATGTGCAGTCTGATGGCTGCATAGACAATGTGCTTTTAGACAGGAGGTTACTTGATCTCATAGAGGGAATGTCCATTGACATAATTAAATGATAATTAATGTTTAGCTTGATAATTATTATTTTTTATATTGAATAAAATGCATGTTACAAAAGATAAAATGCAGTTAAAAACTGCAAGGGGAGAATGATCACCAGGACAAAATGAACAAGAAACGGACAGAAGACAAATTCAGCTACAGCAGAGATACAGAGCAACAGTAATTATATGGTACAAAGGACAACGGACTAATGACAAGCTCAGCTACAGCAAAAATACATAGCAGCAGTAATTACATGGCTGTAAAAATTGTCATTTTCTCATGGCTGTGCTATTGTGACTTTAGTGTAACTCAACAATAAAATACATTTAATGAATCCTTGATGTCTATAAATTATGTAATGAACCTATGAAGAGAAAGAAAAAACAAAAAAGAACAAGATAAGTTGGATTAATGTGTGAGTGGATATACAATAGAGATTTCTGGTTCTGACAAGCAAAACGTATAAATTTTTAAAGCATTTATATTGGATGAGACACATGAACAAGTTGTCTAAGACTTTTTTCAATTTAGAATGAAGGTGATTACTCCAACGTAATTACAAGACCAAAGATTGGATGTTTTGTTAAGCCAAGTTAAAGATAACAAGATTTTGTCAACAGAGAAAACCAAACGGAACTCAATTGCATTCATGAGCATAGAATGGACCGATGAAACATTGATTGGGCTAAGTTAATAAAACGAAAATTACTACAATATAAGTGAAGAGATTGTGATTATGAAATTCTCGAAGTTATTAGTATCAAATTATCATAGTTTATTTAAATTATTTGTTAGAATTTTTAATATTTATCATTTCACATAAATATAAGTGAGTTGTAATTAAGTTAATCACATATTGGTAAGAGTTATGATAATATGTGACTTATGAGATATTATGTGTTTTCAAACTTTATCAAATGAAAAAAAAGGTTTAAAGTCTATTATGTTTTTGAATTCTACATATACAAATAAGGAAAATATCATTAATATAATGATTTGTCAGAATCTTTGTAATAAAAAATATAAATAATACATATAAAAAATTTAAAATTAAAATTTTAAATAATATTCTATTATAAATTGTTTTTCATGACATTGTGTGATGGTTAAATTGTGACATTATTGTTGTAGCCATCAAAGTTTGAGCTTTTATTAGATCATTGCGATTGCAAGTATTGTGTCATCATTGATCCATTGTGCCCTCATTGATACATTGTGCTTGTGGATTTCAACCTTCATGTTAATGTTGGTGTTCATGCTAATGATTTAATGCTCTAAACTCTCATTAGATTGGTGTACTTGTGAGCTTTATGGTCTTGCTTGACTCATACCAGACTAAGAATTCTTGTGTTACCAATAAAAATATATTTTCTTATAAATTATCTTAACAATAATTAGTAAAAAAATCTTTGAACATATATTTACTCTTACTTTAAACGTTCAATAGGAAATAAACGTAGGAACGTTTAAAAAAAACAAGGCACAAGTTAAAAATAAAATTAGCTTATAACTTAAAAGATAAAATCCAAGACACTTGTTTTGCCTGTGGGTTATCAAGATTTTATTTACATAGGTACAATAACTTGGGTGACAATTGAGAATATTCGTTTCAAATATAATTCCATATTTGAGAAATATAGCAGGAGATTCCAAGCATTTCTTTTGGTGGAGGAAGAAATAAATAAAGAAGTGTTTTATCAAATAAGAAGTGTTTAATGAAGGGAGTGTCGTTTAGCAAGGCAATTAAATAAGCAAGGCAATTAAATAAACATTATATTAAATAATAGTTAACGTTTTGTATGACAATTGTTGACATTTTTTTATTTATGATATGCATGTTTTTAAATTTTTTATAAGTATTTTATTTGTAAGTTATTTATTGATTTAATAATTTATATAAAATAATATTTTGAAAATTTGGATATAAGAAAAAAATAAATGAATTTTATTGTAAAAGATATTTTTAATATGTAAATGTGTTTACAAAAATATTTTGTATATATTTGATGAGCACAAGTTTATATTCGGAGGGGCGGGGGTGAATTAGTATAAGACTATCTTTTATATTTTCAAATTAACAATCACAATAGCTTTAAATACATAACATCAACAAATAAGAACATAGGGAAAACATAAGATTTACGTGGAAACCATTGCAAAATATTGCTTATATAAAATTTTCTTACAAATTGTGTAGGCATCAACCTTCTGGAGACACCAATCTCCAACACTTGAATACCAATTCAATATGAGATACCAATCTCTTTGTATACGAGGCACCGACCTCTCCAATATGAGGCACCAACCTCTTGATAGACAAAGTATTGTTCTTCTTAATAATCCTCCAAAAATCTGCCTTGAATAATCTTTAATTATTTTCTCTTCACACAAATCTGTTGGTGTATATATGATATATCAATTTATCTTCCACGCACATCCTTCTCCACACTCCACAAACTCCTCTTATATCTTCTCCAAGGTAGGCAACCATTTGAAAGGATAAAATGCTTGAAAGAGGAGGTAATTCATCATAATTTTACACCTTTTCAAAGCACCTTTTAGTACCAAACTTGGATGCTCCATAAGGGGACAACCCCTATATAAAAAATATTTTTATTTAAATTTATTTTTCTCCTTTTGGACACTAGACATGGGTCGGCCCATATATCAGTTTATTTATTAACAGGGTCAACCCATACATAAATAAAAAAACAATTTATCTATTTTATTTTTAAAAACTTAATGAAGGCGCTAATCTTGAGGAGGTCGACCATCATGAATACAAATTTAGTTTTATTTTATTGTTGTCTTGAGGAATGATTAGTGGCCTTTGGCCTTTATTTGATGCCATTTATTCACAATACAAATGGTAATTAGTTCACCTTTGACATCAATGACAATCTCGTCCATACGCCTTTGACATCAATGACAATAATTCTAACAATATTTCTACCTTTAAGTTATATAAGGATTTTGTTGAATACATATGAAATTATTATGATACGAAATTTTGTATGAAAGTAATTTTTATAGTAAACTTTATAATAATTTATTTTATTTTTTTATTATATTTATTTTTTGTTTTCTAATCAATATAGGTTTATTATAAAAATGAAAAAGAAATAATTAGTTTGGGTATATGAAAAGAGTTACATCTTACAAAGTAATATGCTTTAATCGTAAGTATCTTCATTTTAAAATATTAATAAGAAATAAAACAAAAAAATAAAAAAATGTGTACAATATATATCCATGTTAATGATCTATGTTTAAGAAATTAGAAAACGGGAAATGTTTTATCATTAAAAATATTAGAGAACAAGAAACAATTTATAAAAAAATATTCAAAAAATATAGAAAAATCATTTTTATATTTTTTAAATTAAAAATATAATTAAAAAAAATAAATCTCATAAATCACTAATTTAAATTTTTTAAAATTCTAATCAAATTGTTTACAATAATTGAGAGAATTTTTTTAATTTTAAATGTTCATTTGTATGGTCCACTTGTTATTCATATTATAAAATTTTAGGATCTTCAATGCTTATTTATTCATATTATAACAAGTCTGAAATTCTATGGTAAAAAATTGCATACTCTGCAAGTAAGTTTCACCATATGTTTTTGCACTCATTTTGGTGTCCATCTTTTTAATTGTGTTTAGGGATCATTTGACTTGCTTTTGGCCTTTCATTGATCACGAAAATATAAAACATGGAGAACCAACCTTAGGAAGTCCTCCTTAGTCATCTTTGAAAGTTTGAACACTTGAATCACTTAGGACGTGAGTGTTGGTTTGGTGCTTGTGTCTAGACACCTATGTAAACTAATTTTCATGTTCGGGTTTAAATTTTGAAGTTAGACTTCTGATGACTATTTTAAGGATAATTATTATATTTCCAACATTTATTTTGCATAATTTCCTATAAACCTAGTTTCACCCTCCTTTTATTACATGTGACTTTTTATAATGCTCATAATTCCACTTGAAAAATACACAAAATGTGATTTTTTTAAAAGCATACAGCACTACATAATAGGAATGGGCAACACATGCATATATGTGTATACTCATCATGTGCAAGGACACATGATACTAGATATTTATCAATGGATGTGTTAATGATGCACAAGCGATGCAACTTAATGAATAGAGTGGTTGGGTGGAGCATATACTTGTGCAACACATTTTATGTGATAGTTGGAGCATTATGAAGACGCGGAGGTGTTAATCCATTTACTAATGCAACAAGGGAGTGACATCTTGATGACAACCTATCCTCCAAAATTCTATGTGACAAATACTCACCATCTCAATATTAGACTAGTTGGGGTTAGGCTACCATATTCCTCTCCAGTTTTGGGAAGACTCTTGTTATGAGGCCATTGGAAATGTGATTGATCGCTTCTTGAATGTTGATTCTACTAATTGCAACATGGGTTACGGTATGTATGTCCATATTTTGGTGGACATAGATATCTCCAAGGATCTTCAAGAGGATATTGCTTTCATGGTAGGTGATAGGCCTTTGTCTAAAATTGTTAAGAGCATTTGTGTTCAAATAATCAAATCTAAGAATGAAAAACCTTAGGTTTTTTGGAGATTAGAGGAAACAAATCTTTGGTTTCAAGAGTCAGAGGATGAGACCCCTTTGGACTTGTAAGACAATCTCACTCAGAGGTTGTGAATGAGCTTTTAGAGTTGTAGTTTTCATACTTTGCTTCAAGTTTGTGTAATTTACAATTTTGTTGTGGAATTAAGCACAATAGTTTTTGTTTGTTGTTGTTTCCATTACACATGTTGTTTCTAAGTTAGTGTTGCAACATATTTTGGTGTATTTTACACTTTCAATAAAATTTAAAAATCTGAAATTTATCTTTCTTTTTTTGGCCCTATTTGTAAATACTAGGTTGTCAATGTTGTGTAAATTGTGTAGAAATTTAGCTTTTTTACAAGATCTTATTAAAATACGCAAATCTAAATTTATTTGTCAAGATTATTAGGGGGGTCATTATAGTGGTATTAGAGCATATACATTTCTAGCTTGTAGGGTATTTCAATGATTGATGATTCCTAGTGCCGAGAAATTATATATCTTAGGTGAGAGCAAAGGAAATTATAGATTGAAGGATCAAGCATAGAGGGTTTAGAAATACAATGAATAATATGGCTAAAGGAGAAAAAAGGGAAAAATAAAATGATAGATGAGGAAAGGGAAGAGTTATTTCAAAGGAATTTATTGAATCTCAATCCAAGCCAAAGGGAAGTATTTGAAAGCCAAGGGTAGTCAAATGAATTAATAAGGAAACTAGTGCAATAATCAAGCACATGAAATCTTCAATGAAGGGAAAACACATTAGTGAGTAATAGAGAAGTAGTTAACTCTATATTAAAATCTTCAAAACCAATATTTTTACCAAAAGAAGCGATTATAATTGCACCCAATACTCACATTGAAGAACTACTTGTAAGAGAAACTACTGAATGGCATGAATAATGCATAAATCAATCTAAATATTTTAAGGAAAGCTTATCATTTGCAAATTTTATATAAATAACAAGGAAGGTTTCACACAAGAAAGGGCAGGGAAATAATCAGAATAATAGTGGGAATGCTTTGAAGAATAAACTAAACAAACTTCTAACACCCACCTTTGATGGTAGTGATAATATTTTAGCTTGGGTTTGGTTACATAAATTGCAAAATTACCTTACTCTCAATATTGTGAAGGATAAAGAAGCAATCCAATTTGCCACTTTGTACTTGGAAGGTATCACTTAAGATTGGTGGTACCATGGTCTTGTGATTCAAGGGCATGATCCAATGCATACTTTTGAAGAGTTCAATCAAAGAATTATTGACAAGTTTGAGTTGAAGGATGAGGAAGAATACTTCAAAGAAATTTCAAAGATCAAGAAACAAAATTCAGTAAGTAATTGCATAGTAGAGTTCTAAAAGGTTGTTGTGATAGTGCCTAAAATATTAGAAAAAAGGATTACATATTTTTTATTGAGGCTCTCTTTGAACCACTGAAGGGTCTAGTTAAGGATTTTTATCCATCAAATTTGTAAGAGACTATCAAAAGAGCTCCAACACTTGAGCCACATGTTTTAATTTTTTTATCATTCCAAGCCACCCAATTTTGGGCAACATAGGAGAAATTTATAGAAGAATGAATCTCTTGCACCATTCTAGAAGCCCATACCTCATACTATAATAAAGAAGATGGATGAAGATTCCAAGAATGAACTTAGGAGGAAAAAAAATGTTTCACTAGTAGAGAACAATGGAAATCTGCTACGCCCTTAATATTAGAGTATATCGGGTTATGAATAGTTGGCTTGTGGCTATCTTAACTCCTAATTAAGTCATGTTATCATTATTATATTATTATTTAGTTAGTTAGGTTGGCCTAGGGCTTATATGGGGGTGTCTAAGTCAGCCTAGGTGATATCCTAGGAATAAATAGGTATATATAGGAGGTTGTGAGTCTTATTTCATCATCATATTGCGAATTGTGTTCTCATTGGAGATATTTGGAGGTTTTACCCCTCGAAGTGGCTTGATATTCTCAGTTATTATCAATTATTTTTAGCATATTTCATATCATCTTCTTCTATTGTGCAAGTTATTTCATTACAAGTGGTATCAGAGCATAATCTTGGCACCATAGAGGCAAGGTTTTTTCTCAATATTAGAGATGATTTTGGGAAGAGAATATCTTTCAGATTTTGGATTTTTTTTTAATTTTTAAAGAGTTTTTTAAGACAATATTAAAGAAGCTACAATCCATATTTCAAAGGAATTGGAGTAGAATTGAGTGAATTATTGCAGAATTAGGGTTTCTACACAATTTATTTGGAATCTACATATCTCTCACATCTTGTTGAATTGGAGCCTAATTTTTATTAAGTTTTTGAAGACATAATAAATGAGCCTACAATCCAAAATTTGGAGAAAATGAAGTAGAAATAAGCGAGTTATTTCAAAATTAGGGTTTCCACAAATATCACTCTCAAGGCTGCAAATATACTTACTTCATGGATATTTTTCTAGGTGAGAGGTATTTTGGCCCTAGTAAGTTTTAAAGAATTTAAGTTTCATTTGTGTGATTTATTTCAAAATTATTGGTTCCCATCATGACGTGGCCTGCAACAAGGGGCAAAAAGAATGTTGTCACACTAGGGAAGACTCCTGATAAGGATGGGGTAACAATAGAGGATATTAATCCCAATGAGGAAATTAGTAAGGTCAAGGAAGACATTTCCTCAGTGAAGATGGATATGTGTGACCTAAGAAGAGATATACTGGATATACGAAGCATGTTAAGCACCTATATGAATGAACCAAGGAAGGAGTTCTCAAGCAACCAAGGTGAAAATTCCAGGTTAGCAAATATTGACAAATTTTTTAACACTCCTATGAGATCTAGGAATTCGTTTCCAAAGGTGGATATGCATAAGTTTGATGGAAAGGATCCTCTAACATGGATAAACCAAATGGAGAATTTTTTGAAGTACATCAAGTCCCAAATGGATAAAAGGTCATGATGGCTTCCCTATATCTAGAACCAGATCAATTCATTTGGTATCATTGGATTTGTGCTCATCAAAGGAAAAAGGGTCTCACTGTTTCATGGTCACTTTTTACAGAGGAATTGCAAGCACAATATAGCAAGTGTGACAGACAACTTCTTCAACTAGATTCCTAAACTTCAATAAACAAGATAAGTTAAGGATTATATTCAATAATTCCAAAATATATCCTTAAGAGTGGATACAATTATAGAGGATAACTTGAATGATTTATTCTTGGGTGGTCTCAAGGATTACATTCAACATGAGGTACACATGTTTAGTCCTAGCTCTATAAATGAGTCTTTTATCTTAGCATATAGGGTAGAGGAGAAGTATTTGATTCCTAAGAAGCAAGGGGCTAATGTGACAAGAGAGAAAGGATATTCAACACCTTCTCTTTCTCAACCTACTAGGTTGACTCCACAACAATTGAGGAGAAAAGAGAAAAAGGGTTGTGTTTCAATTGTGATAGAAAATATAGTCGAGGACATAAATGTAGTGAAAATAAATTGTTCTATCTTAAAGGTCCAAGTGAGGAAGAAGAAGAGGAACCCATATTACAGGATGAAAGGGAGTCAAATGAGGAATCACACGATTCTCAACCAATCATTTTTTGTCATGCACTCTCAGGTTTTAGTGCTCCAAAAACTCTCAAGGTAGTGGGTTTCTTAAAGAAGCAGAAGGTAACGGTGTTGATAAACTCAAGTAGTACTCGTAATTTCATCAACAAAAATTTGGCTACTCACCTAATTCTTTTAATATATATAGCTCCAAAGTTTTAGGTTTTGATTGCAGATGGTGGTATAGTTAATTGTTCTGAGAAATTTCATAGCATTAAATTATCCATGGGAGATTATCAACTTGATACCCCAATGTATGTGACATCCATGGGTGCAACAGATGTTGTTTTGGGAATACAATGGATTACTACATTGGGAACAATTGAGATGAACTTCCAAGAACTATTCATGAGATTTCAATCAGAAGGAAAGGTAGTAGAGCTAAGGGGATTGAAGGAAAATTCCCCACAAATGGTAAGCTCTCATCAAATGCAAACGTTTCTTAAGAAAGGAGTGGATGGATTTGTGGCCCAGATATGTTCGTTAGAAGTCTCTCAATCTAATGCTCCTACTCATCCATATTTACAAGCAATAATTGATCGTCACTTAGTGGTTCTTGGAGATATGCCTAAAGGAATTCCTCCTAAGAGGGATCATGATCATGTCATACAACTAGTTCTATGGAGACAACCACTGAACATCAAGCCTTACAGGTACTCACACATACAAAAAAGTGGGATAGAAAAAAATATTGAGGAGATGCTAGAGGCAGGAATTATTAGGCATAGCCAAAGTGCTTACTCTTTGCCTGTGGTGATGGTACGTAAGAAGGATGAAACTTGGCGCATGTTTCCAGACTATAGAGTGCTCAACATGTACACCATTAAAGATAAGTTTCCTATTCCAATCATTGATGATTTGCTAGATGAATTGAATGGAGCTATGCATTTTACCAAGTTAGATCTTAGATTTGGTTATCACCAGATTCGAATTAAGGAGGAAGATATTTGTAAGACAACATTTCAGACTCATGAGGGTCATTATGAATTTTTGGTGATGCCATTTGGTCTTACCAATGCACCATCTACATTCCAAAGTTTGATGAGTTCCATTTGTAAGAAGTTTTTGAGAAAGTTTGTGTTAGTGTTCTTTGATGATATATTGATTTATAGCAAGACATGGGAAGAACACTTATGACATGTAGATCAAGCATTACAAATACTTGAAGATCATCAACTCTATGCTAAGCCATCCAAGTGTTCTTTTGGTCTTAAGGAGGTGGATTATTTGGGACACATAATTTCACATGAAGGAGTAAAGGTGAACCCTAACAAAATTAAGGCTATCATGGAATGACCTATTCCAAAACCATTAAGAAACTAAGGGGTTTCTTGGGATTGACAGGGTACTAAGAATATTTGTGAAGAATTATGGTCGTATAGCAGCATCCCTCATTGCTCTATTGAAGAAGGATTATTTTCATTGGAATGAGTCCGCTAACATAACATTTGAGAGATTGAAGGAGGCTATGTGTACAACTCCAGTGCTTTCCACTCCCAACTTCACCAAGGAACTCATTATGGAATGCGATGCTTCTGGAAATGTGATAGGAGTAGTTCTCATGCAAGAAGGTCGACCAATTTCTTTTGAGAGTTGTCAATTAAAGGGTAAGAATTAGCTCAAATCTATTTATGAGAAGGAAATGCTAGTGATCATTCACATAGCTAAACAATGGAGGCCTTATCTAATGGGTGAACACTTCAAGGTTAAGACAGGTCATGATAGCCTAAAAATTTTTTTGGAACAAAGATTATCTTCTGAAGAGCAAAAAAAATGGGTCACTAAGATGTTAGGATATGACTTGGAGATTGTATATAAGAAAGGGAAGGAAAATATTGTGGCAGATGCACTTTTTAGGAAGGATGAGAAAGATGAAGACTTATTGTGTTCCCTTTCAATATTACAAGAAAATTGGGTGGAAGGAGCCAAAGCAGAGTGGAAAAATGATGTTGTGACAAGCAATCTCATCCAATAATTAAAAAGTGATCCTAGTAGTTAAGAAAAGTTTTGTTAGAAGGGAGATACTCCTTGGCATAAAGAGCGTTTGTATCTCTGCAAGAATTCCACTCTTAAACACAAGATTCTCATAGAACTACATGAGTCTTCAGTTGGTGGTCTTTCAAGATTTTTTTTGGGAAGGGCTAAAAGGTGATGTTCAAAAATTTGTGGCTGAACGTTTGGTTTATCAAAGGAATAAAGGAGGACAATTAAGACATGATGTCTCTTGCAACCCTTATCTATTCCTAGCCAGCATTGGGAATAGGTATCCATGGACTTCATCACAGGGCTTCCAAAATCTAATGGTCATAATGTCATCGTGGTAGTAGTTGATCACCTCACTAAATATGCACATTTCATTGCATTATCACATCCTAATACAACAAGTGCAATGGAATAAGTTTTTTTTGGAGAATATCCAAAAGTTACATGGTACACCTAAGGTTATTGTTAGTGAACATGATCCTATACTTACTAGTAACTTTTGGAAAGATTTATTCTCATGTTTGGGTACTCAATTGGCTCATAGCTCTTCTACCACCCTCAATCAGATGGGAAAATTGAGGTTGTTAATAAGTGTTTGGAAGGATAACTACGTTGTTTCACTTCAAAGAAATAGTCTCAATGGGTAGACTGGCTACCACTTGCAGAATGGTGGTATAACACTTCTTTTCATAGCTCATCAAAAATGTCTGCATTTTTGGCACTTTATGGATATCATCCTCCTTCCATCACATCATCATTAAAGATGTCACCAAGAGTTCAAGTAGTAGAGGAACATCGTAGTGAAAGAAATTTTGAAGTTGGGGATTGGGTCTTCTTGATATTGCAGCCTTATAAGAAACTATCACTGAAGTAACAAAAAAAGAATAATAAGTTGTCTCCAAGGTATGATGGGCCATAAAAAATAATGCAAAAGATCGGTAATGTTGCCTACAAGCTAAAGTTGCCACCAACAACAAAGATACATCCAATTTTACATGTTTCGTGTTTGAAGAAGGTAATCAGGCACAATATTCCAACTCAAACAATACTACTAGAGCTTGATGAAGAAGGAAGAATCATTTTAGAACCAGAGTACATTCGTTAAACATGCACGAAGAAGCTAAGGAATAAAACTCTCATTGAGTTTCTCGTCTAATGGAAGAATTTACCAATTGAAGATGCCACATGGGAGGACGAGGAGTTCATTCAGAAGAATCCACACTTGATTAGCATTGAGGACAATTCTTCTTTGAAGAGGGGGGCATGCTACACCCTTAATATTAGTGTACATCGAGCTATGAATAGTCAACTTGTGGCTATCTTAACTCCTAATTAAGTCATGTTATCATTATTATATTATTATTTAGTTAGTTAGGTCGGCCTAGGTGATATCCTAGGCATAAATAGGTATATATAGGATTTTGTGAGTCTTATTTCATCATCATATTGTGAATTGTGTTCTCATTGGAGATATTTGGAGGTTTTCCCCCTCGAAGTGGCTTGTTGTTCTCAGTTATTATCAAGTATTTTGAGCATAATTCATATCATCTTCTTCTATTGTGCAAGTTATTTCATTACAAAACTAGACCATAGATTCCTTGGCAAGGGGAAAATTCATTACATTGAGGTATTATTAAATAAGGATTCAAATTTAAAAGAGCTAGAAGTATTTAAGGATCAATAAGCCCATGCAACTCAAGATGAAGAAAAGGAATAAAAGAGTGCAGGCACTTTTGTATCTCTTTTAGGAGAACCCAAATATCTTCCCTTTTGGATGTGGGGAGTACTATCTAGTCAAATAATATCAGTGTGTATTGATAGTGAGGCTACCCACAACTTTTTTGATGAAGGCCTTGTTGTTAAGAGAAGATTGAAAATATAATAATTTGTAGGTATTAATGTCACTGTTATTAATGGATTTATGATTCCTTGCACCAAGATAATTCATCAAATTTATCTCACTCTTGGAGACCATAATCTATGTGATGATTTTTATGTTGTTAGTTAGGACAAATTGATATTTTATTGGGTGTTCAATGGTTGCATTATCTAGTATAATTTTTATTGAATTACCAAACTATGAAGATTAATTTTAGATTGGACATAAATACGTGCTTCTTAAGGGGATTTCCAATGGAGAGCCATATGTGGTGATTGTAAAAGATATGGAGAGAACATTTAGAAGGGGTCATGTAGATTGGGTAGCAAGTTGCATTGTGATGTCTTCAAAAGCGTGTATGGGTAAGAAACATTCTCTTTATGTGGATATTCAAATAAAAAAGTTTATTTTGGTGTTTCAGATAGAATTTTCCAACACATCATATAATCAAAACTAGATTCAAATCCCATTGTAACAATTCCATACCAAAATGTAAGAGGTTACAAAGAGGAGATTGAAAATACTATTAAAAGACTTTTAGAGATGGGTTACATCTAGTTCTAGTCCTTTTGCATCTTCAATGGTTCTTGTCTATGCAAACGTGTATTGATTATAGAGAAGTGAATAAGAGTCATTGTTTTGCATCTAATTACATGCCCCATTTTGCTTCTAAAAAATGAGGACCCCCTCTTGTTCTTGGTTTTTTTTGTTTAAGGTTCATCTGCACAATCAACTATTTCATTCCCCACTATGCATCGATGCTTTATTTAGCATGAAGAGAGTTTCAAGTCAATTTAAATCCTAGGTGGAGTGGTATTTTCTATGAAACTTGGTATATTATCATAAATGGTCTTGTTAATGTTGTTCATCCTGGCACTCATATTTTCTCGTAAAATGATTATTGTGAGTTTTGTAACATGCCTTTAGGTTTTAGTAAAGGTTAGATAAAATGTCTTAAAAGGATTTATCAAATTCATTTTTCCTTCATGTTGATTGGATTTTTTATATTAACTTCATTGTTCTTTTAATCTTTAAGTTCATTTCATGAAGTGTTTAGGAATTTTTGTAACCTTATTCAAAGTTTCAAGGAGGTTTTGAAGCCAAGGTAAAATATATGACAACTACATCAAGTTCCTAACTAATGAGAAAATTCCAAGTTTTGAACTAATACCAAAGGTACTAAATAGGCTCTTAATTAACACAAAACCTAATCAAAACTAAAATTTGATGCTAAGTTGGTCAAAATATTTAATCACGTTGTGAACCTACACAAATTTCTCGATGGTGTTCATTGATTTTTTTGATTTCATGATTTTTGATAACCAATGAGATGATCAACCAATAAGTTTGTTGAAACATGATGAAAAATGCACACATGTTCCTATTGAACACCCAAAATACTGAGAGAGGGGTGAATCAATATTCCCTAAAATTCATTAACTTAAAAGTGCATTCAAAGCATTTCATTAAACTTGCAAAAATAGAAATAAAAAATTGAAGCATGTAACATAAAAACAACACAAGAACACCAAAATTACATGGAAAACCATTGAAAGGTAAAAACCATGATAAGGATTAGCTCACAATATATCATAATCGGTTACAACATATTACATGAGGCTCACTGCCAGAAGGGCTCACTATCCAAAAAATAGGAGGGCTCATTTCCCAAGGAAGATTAATTCTTCTAGAATTACAAAAGATATAGAAAAGAGAGGATCACTACCAGATTTTTAACTACTAACAATGCATCTGCAATATGCTAAAGAAACAATTCTAGTTAGGCTCAGTAAACTAACTTTACACACTTCATACTTCATCACTAAAACCTTTCACACTTCACACTCTCACTCATCCACATATACATCATCATCACTTCTACCATTCAACGGACATTGAATTGACCTTATATATATGTATAGTCTCCACAAACACTCATATCATCAATTAGGTCAGCCTAATTACATGAAACATGTGACACCATAACCTATCGACTCACAACTCCATCAAACATACCTTGCAGAAGAAACCAAAACATATTCTTCACCTTCACCAAAATAGGTTGACATGACCTATAATCACTCCTATGAATCTGCTTCATACTCAACTTAATACTGCACGACCCCAAAACCATTAGGTCAGAACCACACAACAAAATTAATGAAGCAACAACTAAATGAACCAACTAGTCATTCACAACTTGATACACAGACCACCAAACCACCTAAAACTCAGAGTGCACACTCATCTGATATCTTCAAGCACTTCCTAAAATATTTAAAGCATAATTATCATCCATGGTGGAATGTAAAGCATTCCAATATGAAATCTACACCTATAACTATGTCTCTGCTTAGCTCGATACTCTGTCATCGATATCTTCAATTGTGAAAGACTTAGAACCCTAAAAATTTGGATATACACAACTTCAATACATACCATTATTACCTCAAAACCACATGACAAGATATTGCATTGCAGAGCAATGTGGACCACAAAATTGATGCGCTGTTACATTACAATCTTAGTCAAACACTTAGCCAATTTCCCAAAAACACTTGGAATACTCCAGACTATATTCATATTGATGAACCATTACTTTTACAATGGGTTGCCATCAATGACAACACCATACATCATCATTCTCATTTTTCCAAAAATATCCCCCTTTTTCATTGATGGCAACACACTTCTCCAAAACACTCGCCCTTTGACATCAAGGGCAAAAGGTACCAAAAATATACTTCTCTTCTTCACTCCCCCTTACTAATATATTTACATGAAAGCAACTCCCCTATATATGTTATCCATCAAAAAGATAAAACTACACTACAACACCATCTACTAGCTCCGCATATGTACATTGATATAAAAAATTGACTATAAAAATAAAAAATAAGTGTACACCTTAACTGGATGAGGGTAATGTACCCTGATATGATGCCTTTAATTTTGAAAGGTGTGCCTCCCAATCCTTCTTAGTGAAGGCAAGCATGTTGCACTAGTTCTCAAACTGTACATGGAGGTCTTCTCCTTCTTCCAGAGAACTAGGCATTGTTGTCTTTTATACAACCTTCTTCGCATTAGCCAAAACTCTAGCTAAAGATGTAAGCCTTGCACTTACCATATCTTGGAGCTATGAGCAATGTCATAGTATGGGTTAAATACACTTGATCCATACAGATTCGAAGTATATTTAATCCTCTAAGCATCAATCCCAATAAGATCATTCAATGTTAACAAAGATGAAGAAGCCATTAAAACTAACATTCTAAAACATGAAAGCTTGATAAACATCTACTCTAAGACATTGAAACTTATCCTATTGGGGGAGTGGTGTCGCATTGATGTGGAATGGTGACCCTTTCCCAATCCCTTGGATAATGAGCTTGTTTCAATTAGTTTTATTGAAGAAAACTGATGAAACCGATGAGAGATGTGTGTGAAACATGATGAAAGCTATTTTATCATGATAAATTCTATGATGATCAATGTAAATGTATGCAATATTTTAAACATGCAAGTCCTAATTCCAAAATATGCTAAATGAATGAAACTAAGTTACCATGGAAGCCATTAATGGATGCTTTAAGCTACTACGATCAAGATTTAAACTTAAAAAGCCAAATATATGCTAAATATGGATACAAATGAGAGTGATTTTAATAGCATAAGTTTGCTATCAAAAGATGGATCCCTATTCAATAGATGCATGGTCTATTTATATAATAAGAAAAATGGAATCGATGGTCAAGATTGAAAGAATCAATCAATGGTCAGGATGGAAGGAAGATGGAGGCATGGATCATGGATTCCCATCAAGGGTTGAGAATGGAAGTTGATTTTTAATCAAGGGCTCACAATCATGCAAAGAAGCACACTTTCAAAACTTGCATAAGAAATTTGTTGAAAGTTTGTTACAACAAAGAATATTCCATGAGAATATTCCCTTTTGGAGGAATGTGCAAAGGAGGAATATTCCCTTGCAAGTGGGAGAGTTAGAATTAATTAGTAATCTGATAATTAAAACAAAGTTTCAACTATGCAAATTACGGGAATTTAGGATATTCATTAAATAATTAACTTATTTAATGAAAAGGGGTCAAAATGATATTTAATTAAATAATTAAGATTATTTAATTAAATGAGAGGACTTAGGGTGTTCAAATTAGATATTTTGATTTATCCAATTTAACAGGATGAAAGGTTAGCATGAAAGGGGTAGGAATTAGCCTAATTAGATTAATTAGATTAATAGATGAAAATGATGTGATTAATTAAATAGCTAGGCTAATTTAATCAATTAAGCAAAAAGAGGATGGGTTTTAGCATGAAACGGTGTTAGTATATCATATTCGAGTGTGTGATATCATTTAAGACATTTTTAAGTGTCTACATTTTCCCCCTCTTTAGAGCAAGGTACATGTTACGTTGGTTCAAAGACTAATGCTTTTCAAATTAAAAACTGTTGCTCAAATCAAAAATAAAAATAAAAATTGATTTTTGGATGCCCCACTATTACCCTAGTGGAAGGAATAAGCTGGTTCCTTGCCCCCTCAAGAGATCGGGCAAATTTTTTGAATTTTGGGTTGATCTCTCGACAAAGGTAAAATATAGGTTCAGGTGCCAAAACATGCCCCGGGATGCCAAAAATAGCCTTAGAAATGCAAAAAATTGTTCAAAATAGGTTACAAAGTGTAGAAATAAGTAAAACAGGTCAAAACCCTAGCTTTTGGCTCATATTAGGGCAAAAACCCTAATTTTTTGGCTTAAATAGGTGAAAAGGTTACACTTCCAATTCATTTGTGCATTCACACTCTAGCAATTCTATGCATTTGGAGCTCTGATACTCTGATGAGATGGCTCACTGTGCACTTCCACTTCACCTTTCTGAGCGGGTTCGAGAGTACCAGTGCTGAGTGGATGCAAGACCATGGGCATGTGATTCAAAACTCGCCTCGATTTTCACATTTTGGTGCATTTAATAGCGTGTCAAAATTAGGTTTTTAGGAGCATCGCTATATAGCGACTTAGAAAAGGCGTCGAAAGTGTCACTATTGAGTTTTTATTGATGCACTTACTTTATAGTGGCGCACCATCATTTTTTGTTTAGGCGTCACAATTGATTTGGGGGTTGTGAGGTTAAAATAGTGACGCAGTAGGTTTTTTGATTTAGCGTCACTCACTTGCAGTGGGCGGCACACTTTCCAAATAGCGATCCACCCTTCTTCTTTATTATAGTGATGTGCGTAGCCAAATTAGCGACACGCCCCCAAAATTTATACAATGATGCACCCTTAAAATAGCAACCCTATTGATTTCAGCAACGCAATTGACGTTTTAGGATGCAAACTCTCATATTTTGATCAGTTTAATGACTTTTAGGAAAATTGACGTGTGTGTGATGCATGCAAGAGGATTCACCATCATTGATGTTGTGGGAGCACCATTCTGATATTTGGTAGTAGCTCAAGACTTTGACAACCGAGAGGTGGAGCGATTGAGGATGCTCGAATTAGGGTTTATTGCTTTCTTGCCTGAGGTCTGGACTCATTTGGTGATGATGACTACACTCATCGAGACGTTGCATAGTGAGACATCTTCATTTCACTTACCCACCGACGAGGACACCTTCACACTCAAGGATGTGTGGCACATATTGTGGTTGTTGATACATGGAGAGCATGTGATTTATGACACAGAGGCTGAGAGGGATGCATGATGTTCTTTGTTGTGGTCCAACAACATCATTTTGGTCAATTTGTAGATTGATTTGGACTTGTACTGCCAGTGGGTACCAATTTTCAAATTCTTTGTGGTTGCACTGATTTGCAGTGTGATTGTCGTCAACCAACGGGGTAGAGGCTTCAGTCTGGGCTATGGGGTTGCTTGGCACGACATGATCCGAAGGACCGTTATGTATGCATGGGGTCTGGTTCTACTTGCTTCATTATACCATGATATGCACTAGGCAGTTTACTGTGAGGGAAACAACATCGGAGCAAGTGTTACACTGCTTCATATTTGGGCATATGAGCACATTGCAGTGCTGAGACCACTAGTTGTTTTAGAAAACATTCATGAGGAGGAGCCCGTTGTATTTAGATACAGAGTACTGATGAAATTGCAACATACAAGGCCAACAGGTCTACCCTATTAGCGACGGGTCATTGATGACATGATCATTTTTCAATGGAGGTCATGGTTGTAGGCTCCTACATGGTATGATGACCAACAACAACTATATTTTTCTCACCAAACCCGCTATCTTCAAGGGAAAGAGCACACTATGCTAGAGCGGTATCTTCCAGACCACATTCCTAGATAGTTTGGGGAGGTACAGGATGTACCTCCATAGGATTACATGGTAGTGTTTGCGAGATCTCAAAGAGAGGTCTAGTGGGGAGCCTAGATTGACCCCGCAATGGTGGTCAATGACTTTCGATAGCTTGTTGCCCAACCTTGGGCATATGATTAGGGCTTTCCTGATGTAGGCACTATGCCAAGATATGATGCATGGTTTAGACCACCTATGCAGTTGACAGACCTAGTGGGGGGATACCCCAAAGGTAGAGGTAGAGGTCGAGGTAGAGGCCAAGATGGTGGTTGGGATGGGGGTCGAGGCTGTGGGCAACAACATCTAGAGCATGATAAGGCATAGGTGCTAGGGGATGGGCATAAACAACAGTAGCAGGATCAGGATCACTAAGACCCAGGGCATCGAGATGGATGATAGGACGAACAGGTTCCAGGGGTACCACCACCTCGTCCACCACCTCAGTAGCTAGATCAAAAATTATGGGCTTTCATAGCCGAGAGAGATCAGTTACAGAAAAAAATACAATATATGACTACACAGAGGGATCATGAGGTTTAGTAGCGACAATGACTGGATCTACAGTTGGCCTAGGAGATTAAGTGGAGGCAACAACTCGAGGCCATCACAATGACATCTTAGGGATGGACAGTGTCTGCTCGCATGTATAGAGAGGTAGTCATAGATGCTACATGTTACAAGATGCATTGTCATTGTGATGTTCCCAAAGAGCTACGACAACCTGATTTTTCTCAAAGGAGTGGGGCATCTCCTAGGGTCGAGGATCAACCATCAGTTAGAGGGGAGTCAAGCAGCCACCAAGGCTAGCCATTTTATAGACATTGTTTTGACTACTTGCCTGATTTTTTATACAGATATACATTCATAGGCTCATTTTTATAGCCTCGTGGATATTGTACTTTTGATTGATATACATACACACTAATTCAGATACTGTATAATGACAACCATTTTTTTGATATATATATGAGATTATTTGGATCCATGATGTGATGTGCTTTTATTTCATGGTTGATGGATGTATGGATGCATGTCATATGATGTGATGTTATATTTATGCATTATGATTATGTATGGATGTACTTCTTTTATTTATGCAATATACAATAGGTGATGATCTATGATGTAATGTATATGATATGCAATGTGCATGAGATGTATGAAATGCAATGAATGTGTTATTGCCTTTTTCAGTATCTTTATATGGTATTTTATGACATGATATGATATGCAAATGATACGATAGGCTTATGCAGGATGTATGGATGGATGCATTTCTTTTTGTGTACTTTTCCCATGCGATTTATGATGTCATGATGCATGTATGGATGCACATATGGATGATGCTTATGTTCATACGTATGATATGTATGTTTCTGAATGATAATGCAATGTATTAAGATGCTTAGAATAACAAATCTATATTATTCAAAACAACTTAAATGATGGTGATGATGCAATGGATTATGTTTTCCATTATTATGATATGTTGTGATGATGAGAGATGTATGCATGCCGATGATTTTATGGATGTAGGATGGATGCATGATTGTTTTTTTGTTGACTATCATGATACCAGATTAGTGTGGAAAGAAGATAGAAGAATGAAATGAATGGCCATTGATTTTGAAGATTTGACTCAAAATTCCAACAAGTCCATGATCCATCAAGACTTTATTAGATATGTTGATGAGATGGATGATTTTCTCATATCTTGGGATTGATATTTTTTGCCATTCCTTATGTTTGATATAACACATAGACATGATGCATCATGATATTGATAACCAGGATGGCATTGCACCTAGTGACATGGAATTTGACTCTACAAACAAATAGGATAGTTCATGTTCACACCTTGACATACGGAAACCTCATTGGAATGTATTTTAGAAGTTTAGAATATATCAGACCAAAGCATACACAATAGTCAACAATCTACTCCAATCATCCTTCGTACACACAACTAAGCAAGTATGTGCCAAGATTATTTTACAAGAATACCGACAAGCATAGAAAATGAAAGATAACGATCAATGCCCCATTCCTTTCTCTCTAAATCATTTAGACATCATCAAGAGGTTCTCAGAATGGGTCAATAAGAAAAGATCAAAGAAAAACAGTCAGTGTTGTCTATATTTCTTGCCAATTTTAACATAGCTAAGGTGATTTTTAATGTTGATGCCCATTGTTGGAAGGATACATCCTAGGATAGTTTATCAAATGTTTTGATTAGGATTAGGCGTGTGATAAGCCATTGATACAAACTTCCCTGACTCGTTTACCTATGATTTAGACTTTAGATTTTGACACTTAGGTTCTCACTTTACGACTTGCGATACTTGTTTTCTATTTTTTTTACCAAATTTTGTAGATGATGATTGATTTATTATGGGTGAAATTTTATTGCGGGTGAAAGCGAAATAGGATGGATGGTTTTGGGTTTTTTGGAATATTTCAATGTTTTTGGTATTTGTGAAATGTTTTGAGGTTGTTTTTTGATCTTTTTGAATGTTTATATGAATGTTTTGGCTTGCAATTATTTGAGGTTGTTTAAGGTTTTCCAATGTTTTTGTGTTTTCTAAGTTTTCTGAATGTTTAGGGATTTTCTAAGATTCGACCAAGAACCTAACCTAAAAGACTATCTTAGGGGCCTCAGGGGCTTATCAAAGATGAGCCTTGCCTATGTTATACATGTAGAGACCACGTAGTTCGACTAACTTGACTTATTGTTAATGAGATACGAACACTTGATGAATTTCTAGTTTATTATGCCAAACTCCTAAAGACTGACCTAAGGTATCTCTTGGGTACATCAATGATTGCCTTGCCTACGTTCAAGCTCATAGGCTCATAGTTCGACAAGGTACTATTATTTTGGATTTTTTATCTTTCGACGTGTTTAGGGATTTTGATGTGTTTTAGATTTTAGTCGTACAGGATTTTAAATTAATGATATCAAGTTTCCACAATCCATATTGTTCTTTGCAATGATTTCTGGCTTTGATTGTGTGAGAATTTTTGCATCAACACTTCAGATCACACTTCGTGATCCATCATCAAGATGGGAGCAGAGCTAAAGGAGAAAATTTCTCACACTTCATTGATGCAAAAATTCTCACACAATCAAAGCCAAAAATCATTGCAAAGAGGATTTTAAATGTTTTTGGATTTTTTGATGAATGTTATATGAATTTTTTTGGGATTTTTGATAAGATAAATAACCATAAGATATACAAGAACCCAATTCGATCCATAATGAATTGACCCTGACATGATGCAATAGACTACCTCGGTATAGGTAGGACAAGCTGACCTTTGGAATATGCCAAGTAGTACTAAAGGGGAATACAATACTTCACAATATCAAGCTATGATACAGACGCGGATGGGTGATGGAATAAATAGGATGAATGATGTGATGGATGGATGTGATTCCAAGAATGATAGGATAAAGAGCTAAAGATATATGGAGGTGCTTTATTTACACGAGGCACCTATTTGCCAGGTTTTCACCTAAGTACTTTCCCAAAGCGCCACCGAAGTGGTTTTCACTAAAGGATGTTTTTTTTTTATTGTTTTCAATCCTTTTTCTTATTTTTTTGGATTTTTGATCATTTTTTCATTTTTTTGTACTTTTTAGATTTACACCCTTCAAGCCTAGGCATAAAACCTTTTAAGATATGGACTATTAGTCGGTTCTTGTAAGGGTTCACCTTTAGGTGTTGATGATTGGTATGCTCCTGATCCATGGCTTGTTGTGATTACAAATGGACCTAACTAGTTAGGTGTTGGAAATGAAGGTAATATTGTAGCTTAAAACTTGTAAAATTATGAGACTATAGATCTAATTAAGTGTTCTTTTTCACAATTCTTTGTGTATGATTAATCTGTTTAGATCAATTTTACCAATTGTAGAAAGACACAGAAGATTGTAGAAGAACGAGACAAGGAGATACAAGTGACACAACATATACGTGTAGAAACCCTTTCAAGAAAAAAATCCACCAGAATCAATAGTGCTTGCATTATTTAACCTTAGAACAAGATTACAATAATACTGTATCAATCCTTGATTGATATGCTTCAACAATCCTTCTTCACAACCTGCAATAAAACTCTCATGGAACTCTCATACACTTGTTGCAATCAATAAACAATAATATGAGCATGTAAACTCATAAGAGTTGTACAATACAAGAGCATAAAGCTCCTTACAAAAATCTACGCCTAGATTGGGCAAGTAGAGTTCCACAATGTAATATGAAGTCAAACCAAAGTCTTCCTCAATTTAGGCACCCAAAACTGAACACTTAACTGAAATTTGGTCAAGAAGATATCATGCATACAACACCTCCAAGTTGGTGCCCAAGAATGGGCCCACTTGACTAAGCCTTGTAAATATTTTCTCATGCAAAAGGTGTTAACTGAAAGATGCCAACTTGGGTGCCCAAGGTGGACCTAAATCAATCTTAGTTAACTAAAACATATCTCTCCACCAATTCATGCAAGCATTATGCATGATTGATCATCCCCACTTAACTGAAAGTATCCACCTATTATCTATCATGCAACTGAAGTCATTAGTCATGCAACTCAAGTCAACTAGCATTCAATCAAAATAACTACATGCAACTAAAAATAATTGAACCATAACTAAACTGAACTAAACTAAACTAAACTAAACTAAACTAAACTGAACTGATACTGAATTGATAGTGCCACTCCACTCATGTAAATATCAATCCCTAATTTTTAGGATCAAAACATGCATTACTGAAGTGTTATCAATCCTCCAAACAATTAACTGAAGCAAGGTGGGTTCCACCTTCCATGTGGGTGCCCCATGTGCTCCTATCTTGTAGGAGCTCTTCTTGGATGTCCCCACATGTTCCTATCATTTAGGAATAATTACAAGTGTCAATTTACATGTTCATTTCATTCGAATTTAATCTCTTTCTAATCCTACTATTTGGGAACACTTTCCAAGGACTTAGGAGATACATGAAATATGTTTAGGATTGCAATTAAATGACATCCTATTCCAAACATTCTCCCACTTGACATTATACATTGTAATTATTTTAAACAAGGAATCATTATTATAAATCAAGTACAGGACTCAAGGCCAATGGCCTTCCTGCACCAAGAGAACTTATCTGTAGGAACTGGTTTCATAAGATAAATTGCAGCATTGATTAAAGTGTCAACTTTATCAACCAATACCTTCCCACTCTCAACCATTTCTTGCACAAAGTGATACTGAACATCAACATGCTTAGTATGAGCATGATACATAGGATTTTTGGCTAAACAAATAGCACTTTGACTATCACATTCAAGTCTAATTTGCTTGCAATTAAAACCAATACCTTTCCCAAGTCTATGTAACCAAATTTCCTCTTTAGAGGCATGTGTAGTAGCTATGTACTTTGCTTCTGTGGTGGAAAAAGAAACCATGGGCTGCCTCTTACTCATCCAACTAATCGCAGCTCCAAACAAAGTAAACACATAGCCACTTGTCAACCTCTGACAGTCCAGGTCTCCTACCCAATCTGAATCAACAAAACCCTGTATGTCCAATGATTTTTGCATAATATCAATATCATTAGCACCATGATAAACCAAACAGTAATCAGAAGTACCTCGTAAATATCTAAACACCCTCTTAACATAAGTCCAATGTTCTTTACCAAGGTTAGATATAAACCTACTTAGAACTCCCACTGCTTGGGCTATATCTGGTCTTGTATAGACCATTGCATACAACAAACTACCAACTACACTAGCATATGGAATTTCATAAATTTCCTCATGATCAAAATCAGATTTAGGACCCATGTCTAAACTTAACTTTGTGCCAATTGGTAAAGGAATATTAATTGGTTTACTAGCATGCATGTTAAATCATTTCAAAATAGTATCAACATAGCTGCTTTGACTTAAGCAAAGTTTTTTGTTACCTCTATTCTCTTTTGATCTCCATACCAAGGATATATTTTACAACCCCTAGATCTTTCATCTCAAATGTGCTAGAGAGTTGTGCTTTCAATTCTTTGATCATTACCTTGTTGTTACCAATAAACAACATGTCATCAACATACAAGATAATAATTAAAAGTTGATCATCAATAAATTTTATGTAAACACAATGATCTTCCTCACTCCTAACATAACCCATTTTTAATGCAAAAGCATCAAACGTCTAGTACCACATTCTAGGTGACTGTTTCAATCCATATAAAGATCTCTTTAACCTGCAAACCAATAATTATTTTCCTTTTACAACAAAACCATCAGGTTGCCTCATATAAATCTCCTCATCAAGATCCCCATGTAAGAAAGCAGTTTTCACATCCATTTGCTCTATCTCAAAATCATAAGTAGCAGCAATAGATAAAAAGAATCTAATAAAAGTTAATTTAGCAACAGGAGAGAATATTTCATTAAAGTCAACTCCCTCTCTTTGGGAGTAGCCCTTGGCTACTAATCTAGCCTTGTACATTTCGAGATTACATCTGCTCCAATTTTATTTTTAAAGATCCATTTACAACCAATGGCCTTTCTTCCTTTGGGAAAACTCTCAAGATCCCATGTGTCACAAGTACCCAAGGAAACCATTTCCTCATGCATAGCTTGTGACCAAGGCTTGTTCTTATCTGAAGACAAATATTCCCTGTAATATCTAGGTTCATCATTAGTACTCATCAAAGCAAATATACAATGTAAATTAAGCGGGCTATACCTATCAACGGGATTTCGTTGTCTTGTGGATCTTCTCAAAGAAGGTTCTTCTTGTTCCGTAATATGGTCATCATGAGCATCTATCTCATAACTCTGTGAACTCTCCTCATCCAGTCCATCCAATTGTTCTTCAACATGTGCATCTTAATGCTTCTCAATATTTGTCTCAAAATGCATTGTTTGAGAAGAATCCTTCTCCTTTGGTTGTTCTTCTCGAGTATAAGATCAAAATTCCCTGGAAATTACATCTCTAGATAAAGTAATTTTTTTGGGTTAGAGGATTCCAAAGCTTGTAACCTTTTACATTTTCACCATAACCTATGAATATGCATTTATGTGCTTTTGGATCCAACTTAGATTGCTTTTATTTAGGAACATGAACAAAAGCCTCACAACCAAAGATCCTTAAATGTGCAACACTAGGTTTCATACCTAACCACATTTCATAAGAGGTTTTATCTTCAATAGATGAACTAGGAGATTTATTGATTAAATAACAAGAAGTACTTACAGCCTCAGTCCAAAATCACTGATCTAGCTTAGCACTACTTAACATACTCCTAGCTCTTTCCATTAAGTTTCGGTTCATCCTTTCTGCTACTCCATTTTGTTGAGGTGTATATGGAGTAGTTTTTTGTCTCACAATTCGTGCATGCTTACAATAATCATCAAATTCCTTAGAACAATATTCACCACCATTATCTGATCTCAACACTTTTATCTTATGATCTGATTGTTTCTCAACTAAAGCCTTAAATTCTTTTAACTTATTGAACACATCAGATTTGTTATGCATAAAATAGATCCAAGTGTATCTTGAGACATCATCAATAAATGTGACATAATATCTAGATTTTTCAATAGAGTCAATATCCACAAGACCCATAACATCTGAATGAATAATCTCTAATAATTCTTTAGCTTTATTTGATCCATTAGGAAATGAAGATCTAGATTTCTTTCCAAACACACAATGCTCACAAAAATCCTTTTTGCCAATATTATAATTAGGAATACCATGAACCAATTTCTTATTAAGAATGTTCCTAAGACCTTTTTCACCAATGTGGCCCAATCTGTGGTGCTACAACATACATTTATTTTAAGCTTCAGTTACATTGGCTAATTTATTCAAATTGGAGGTATTACGCTTAAACAAAGTCCCAATCCGAGATCCTTTAGCAACCACCATATTCCCTTTCACCAATCTACAACCACCTTTGTCAAGTGTCACATGCATTCCACAATCATTGAACTTAGATACAAAAAGTAGATTTCTAGCAAGTCCTAGAATATGTAAAACATAATTAAGAGTCTTAACCCTATCATCACTGAAAAACAACTTTACCTCTCCTTTGCCCATAATATTTTTTGTGCTATTATCTCCAAAGAATACATTCCCTCCATCATATGCAGTATACTTAGTGAACCACTCCTTTTTAGGAGTCATATGATAGGAGCAACCTGAATCAATAAGCCAAGAGTCATCATTAACAGTTTTACATGAAATGATAAATGCATCATTACCGTCATCCGAGGATTTCTCTGTAGAAGAATCAAAACTCTTTTTCTTGTTCTTACAATCCTTCTTTACATGTTCTGGTTTCCCACAGTTCCAACACTTTACCTTACTCTCACCAAGGTTTTTAGACCGTCCATTGGACTTATCCTTTCCTTTCTTGTCTCCCTTAGGTTCCTTTTTCGTAGGTCTACCTCTTACAAATAAGGAATCTTGGGATCTCATTTTAGACTTCCTCCTCATCTCCTCTAATAGGAGAGTAGGAATTATATTTTCCATCTTAGGATCTGCACCACTACCACTGATAGCAACAATTAGATTTCCCAAGACTCTGGTAAAGAACAAAGTAAAAAAATGCATTTATCTTCATCTTCTAGCTTTACATCTACAAATGATAACTGACTTAGAATCAAATTGAAAGCATTTAAATGATGTGCAACAGAATCACCATCTTTCATCCTTAAAGAATACAACTATCCTTTCAGATACAACTTATTAGTAAGACTTTTGGTTTGATAGATATCACCTATCCTCTTCCACAGTTTATATGTGGTAGATTCATCTGAAACATTCAAGAGAACAACATCAACAATACATAACCTTATGGTCCCTCTTGCCTTCTTATCAAGCTTAGCCCAATCCTCATCTAGCATCGTTGTAGATGGATTTGTCTCATTACAAACAACTAACCATTGATCTCTCTCTTCAAGAAGATCCTCCATTTTTAGTTTCTACATCTCATAACTAGATCCATTGAATCTTTCAATATCTAGATGAGAAGTAGAACTCATTGTAACACACTTCTTTTACAAATCTACAATAAAACATTAGTAAAAGCTCCCACTACAAACAAAAACCTTCAAAATTTTAAGAGAAAGGCATCCCAAACCCTAACCAACCATTGGCTCTAATACCAAATGTTGGAAATGAAGGTAATATTGTAGCTTAAAACTTGTAAAACTATGAGATTGTAGATCTAATTACGTGTTCTTTGTCACAATTCTTTGTGTATGATTAATCTGTTTAGATCAATTTTACCAATTGTAGAAAGAGACAAAAGATTGTAGAAGAATGAGACAAGGAGATATAAGTGGAAAAATCCTTTCTAGAAAAAAGTCCACCAAAATCAATAGTGCTTGTATTATTTAACCTTAGAACAAGATTATAATAATACTGTATCAATCCTTGATTGATATGCTTCCTTGCCTTCAACAATCCTTCTTCACAACCTGCAATAAAACTATCATGGAACTCTCATACACTTGCTGCAATTAATAGACAATAATATGAGAATGTAAACTCATAAGAGTTGTACAATACAAGAGCATAAAGCTCCTCACAAAAATCTACACCTAGATTAGGCAAGTAGAGTTCCAAAATATAATCTAAATACAAACCAAAGTCTTCCTCAATTTAGGCGCCCCAAAATGAACACTTAACTGAACTTTGGTCAAGAAGATATCATGCAAACTTCACCTCAAAGTTGGCGCCCAAGAATGGCCCACTTGACTAAGCCTTGTAAATATATTCTCATGCAAAAGGTGTTAACTAAAATATGCCAACTTGGGTGCCCAAGGTGGACCCAAGTCAAGCTTAGTTAACTGAAACATATCTCTCCACCAATTCATGCAAACATTATGCATGATTGATCATCCCCACTTAACTAAAAGTATCCACCTATTCTCTATCATGCAACTGAAGTCATTAGTCATGCAACTCAAGTCAACTAGCATTCAACTCAAAATAACTACATGCAACTGAAGATATATGAACTGAACTGATACTGAACTGATAGTGCCACTCCACTCATGTAAATATCAATCCCTAATTTTTAGGATCAAAACATGCATTACTAAAGTGTTATCAATCCTCCAAACAGTTAACTGAAGCAAGGTGGGTTCCACCTTCCATGTGGGTGCCCCATGTGCTCCTATCTTGTAGAAGCTCTTCTTGGACGTCCCCACATGTTCCTATCATTTAGGAATAATCACAAATGTTGATTTACATGTTCATTTCATTTGAATTTAATCTCTTTCTAATCCTAGTGTTGGGGAACACTTTCCAAGGACTTAGGAGATACATGAAATATTTTTAGGATTGCAATTAAATGGCATCCTATTCCGAACATTAGGCTCAAACTTTCCTTTACTATCCTGATCTGGAAGATTTTTTTGATTCTGCTTGAGAACAAGGTCCCCTACCTGGAAAGACCAACTCTTGATCTTCTTGTTATAGCTTCGTTTTAGTCGGTTTTGGCATACTTGCAAGTGATTAATGTTGTCAAGATGATGGTCATCCAAGAATTCTAGCTTATTTAGCCGAGATACTTTGTATTATTCATCAGTGATTAGATTCTACAATGACACTCGCAGTGAAGGAAGCTCGACCTCGATAGATAAGATGGCTTATGATTCGTAGACCGAGGAGAAAGGAGTTGCACCTGTAGGTGTACAGATACTGGTTCGATAGGCCCAGAGGGCGAGATTTAATTGCATATGCCAATCATGACCAACTTCATTGACCGTTTTCTTTAGGATTTTTAGAATGGTCTTGTTTGTAGCCTCAACTTGACTGTTTCCTTGGGAGTAATATGGGGTACAGAATCGATGTTAGATGTTAAATTGTTGGCATAGCTCTTTCACATCTTGATTCTTGAAGGGTGTTTCGTTATCAAAGATAAGGGCCTGCGGAACACCATAATGATAGATAAGATAATTTAGGATAAATTTGGCAATTTTCTTCCCTATTATGTAGGTCATAGGAATAGCTTCCACCCACTTGGTAAAGTACTCAGTGGTCGTTATGATGAATTTATGGTCATTAGATGAGGTGGGAGTAATCCTTCCTATGAGGTCAATTCCCACTATAATAAAGGCCAAGGTGTGATCATCGATTGTAACTCTTGGGCTAGAGCATGAATAAGATCTCCATGCTATTGACACTGGACACACTATTGCACGTACTTATAGGCTTCTCTTTCCATGGCCAGCTAGTAATACGCCATCCTCAATAGTTTCTTAGCTAAAGTCATACCACTAGAATGGGAACCACATATGCCATCATGTACTTTCGTTAAGGTGGTCAAGGTTTCCTCTTGGTTGAGACATCGTAGTAATTTCCCCTCAATGCTTCTGGGGTATAAGGTATTACCTGGGATCACAAATCGAGATGCCTTTTTAACAAAGGTCTTTTTAAGATTGGAGGTAATATTAGATGGGAGGGTTCCTCGGCTAAGGTAGGTGAATATATCATGATACCACGAGGAACTAGGACCAATGATTACACATGAAAATTTAGATTTTGGGATTTCAAAAGATGGCACGAGAGGTTCTACTAAGAATTCTCATTGAAGGAAATTGTGTGACATATCTAACAATGATCCTATTGTCGCCATGGCATCTACTGCTTGATTGTTCATGCGAGGAATCTGCTCAAAAGTTATATCTATGAAAAAGTCCATAAGACTTTCTACCATCTTCTTGTAAGGAGTAAGCTTATCATCCTTAGTTTGGTAGCTGTCATTGAATTGATTGATAACCATCTGTGAGTCCCCATAGACTTTCAACTCTTGTATTTTCCATTGAATTGCTATCCTTAGACCCATTATTAGGGTTTCATACTTCGCAATGTTGTTAGTACATAGAAACAATATTTGGTATGAATTTTGGATGCAATCACCTTGAGGGGTGATACAAAAAATACTCGCCCCTGATCCATGTTGGTTAAATGATCCATCAAAATATATTTTCTACTAATCTGTTGTATTGACAAGGAACATTGATTCATCAAGAAATTCAGATATTAAAGGGTTCTCTGCATAGATAGGTGCTTCCGCCAGTTGGTCTGCAATCACTTGTACTTCGATTTCCTTGTCCTCCACATACTCTATGTCAAATTTATTCAAGATCATTACCCATTTGGCCATTCGCCCAGTGAGAGTTGCTTTGGATAACAGGTATTTCAATGGGTCGATCTTTGCAATAAGCTTGATTTGATGCGAGAGCATGTAGTTTCTGAACTTTTGTGAAGCAAAAAACACCACTAAGCATGCTTTCTCAATGGATGAGTAATTAATTTCATAGCCTACCAAGGTCTTTCTGATGTAATAGATGGATCTTTCCTTTTTGTTTCATCATGTTGTGCCAGAAGAGAACCTAGTGCTATTGACGTTTCTGAGATATACATGATTAATGGTTTGTTTGGTATCAACAACATGAGCACTAGATGTGTCAATAGGTAGTACTTGATCTTATAGAAAGATTTATCACACTTCTCATACCACTTATAAGTTATTCCTTTATGGAGAAAATGCAAGAAAGGGTGGATTTTGTCTAATAATTGTGGTATGAACCTTCTAATGGACTGTAATCTTCCTTGTAACCTTCTCATTTTTTTTAATGTTTGTAGTGGTTCCATGTCTAGGATGGCTTTCACTTTTGTTGGATAAAATTTTATCCCTCTTTGTGACACGATGTAGCCAAGAAGCTTCCCTAATGTGACCCCAAAGACACTTTTTTAGGTTTAGTCGTACCTTATACTCTTCGAGCTTGTCGAAGATGGGTCCCAATACCTCTATGTGCTCAATCCTTTTCTTTGACTGTTTTGTGGATCATGTCATGAAAGATGAGGGTCATTGGTCTTTGATAAGTTTCTCATGCATTCTTCAACCCAAATGGTATCATGTTCCAACAATATGTTCCCCATTAACAAGTGAATGCAGTTTTGTTTTGATTTTCCTTGGTGATCATGATTTGATTATAGCTTGAAAAATCGTCCATGAGTGATAGAATTTCATGTCCAGCTATTAAATCCACAATGATTTCTATGTTAGGAAGAGAGAATTCATCCTTCGGGAATGCTTTGTTTAAGTCTCTAAAAGTTGTACATATTCTAATGCCCCCAGTGGGTTTGGAGACTGATACTAGGTTGGAAACCCACTTAGGATAATCGATCGATCAGATAAATTCGATGTCAAGAATATTTTGTAACTCAAGTTTCACCAAGAGTGTTATTTGAGGGTGCATCTTTTTTAATTTCTACTTCACTGGTTTGGCTTCAGGATAGACTGCTAAATGATGCACAACCACTTCTGGATCGAGGCCTAGCATATATGTATATGACCATGTGAAGTTTTCTCTTCTCTCTTTGAGGAATGCTGCTAGGTTTTTTTGTTCTTCATCCAACAAGGATTCGACATAGAAATTTATCTTGGGTGCTTCTTTTGTTCCCACATTCACTGGAGTAGCCTTCTTTTCTAACACTGTTGACTTTTCTGTATGCATTGCACTAATGGGGAGATAGAATTCCTCATACTTGGGTACCTCAGAAAGGTTTTCACCCTTGGATATGTCCTTTATTTTTAATATTTTAGGATCAAAAAGTGCCACAGTGTGGTTTTCACTCAAATATTTGCATTTTATTTGCATGTCGTCAGTTTTGCGATTGAAGGATTCAATCGTCTTCCTGTAGTATGTCTATGTATCAAGCTCTATATCAAAACTAGCTTTGTGATCTGCCCATGCTAAGTTGTCATGGAGTTCCTTGAATTCTGAGATCACTTAATCATTGTTGAATAAATCTAGAATCGGTGGTCCTCGTTGGTCTCAGTCAATAATTTGGGGATATAGTAGGCTTATTTCAATGGTTTGGTCATTTAGGGTGGAAGATGTTGTGGATATCATGAAGAGATGTATTCTCAAATAGATCAACAACGTCGAGGTGGAAGTCATCTAGGGTAGTATCACACAATGTTGGTAACCAAGAGTAAGCCTTAGCCCATTTATGGAAGTACCTTTGCCAAGAAGGGTAACCTTAGTAGTAGTACATCCTAAGCCATGATTATTTGGACATTTCTCAGGAACGATGGGTTCTAGCAAACCATTGTCATTTTGACCCAGTTTCTCATTCTTGTTGTACCCCCATCTCTTCATTAGTTGTAAGCCTTTGTTGTCATCCTCCATGGGAAGAACGAGGATAGGCCAGTCATCTTGATAGAGTAGTTTAGATACATCCTCCTCATTGACATCTTCTTTGTTCAAATCCCACCACTTGGTGAAGGTGGTAGATGCCATCTTTAATGTTTCAACCACTTTGTTGATAGGTGCACTTTTCCCATGAGATTTAGGAGAAAGAGGTAGCTCTCCCAGCATAAAAGTGTCCTTCGTTAGTTTATAATCTCCAAAACCATCATCCTAGATCACTGCTTTGATGTTGGGAATGTTCTGCACAATGGGTGTTTTTGTTTCTGAGGTAGATGCAAGGGATGATGGGTCAACAAATGAGGAGGAGGGTATAGGCCCTTCATCATTTTTAGGGATTTGGGGTATTTTGTAAAACTTGGCCTCAAGGTTCTTGTAGTAATAAAAAGGCTTAGTATCTCCATGGATGGTGACTTCTTTGTCCTCAAAAGGAAACTTTATGCATTGGTGATAGGTTAAATCTATAGCTTTTAAGGCATGAATCCATGGTCGACCAAGCAAGATGTTGTAGGGGAGATCAACGTTTTAACACTTGGCATGCAGTCTCTGCAATGACAGGTCCCACTTGGATGGGTAGTGTGATGATGCCTTGCAATACCCGCTCTTGACCATCATATGCTCTGATGGTTGTACTCTTTTCTTTCTCAATAGCATCCTCTAAATAACCCAAGTTTTTGATCAATTGAAGGGTGCAAATGTTTAGACTTGCACCTCCATCTACTAAGACTCTTTTAACCTTGTTCTTATGAACAATGACCTCAAGGTGTAAAGAACAATTATGAGATGGTTGTGATGGTAGGTATTGTTCTGAGAAGGTGAGAAGATTATGGATAGTGATATGTCCTACCATAGCTTGAAACTATTTTGTATCCATATCCCCAAGGACGGATGATGTGGATAAAGATTTCTCTAAGATTTCCCTATGTGCGGGGGATATCCTTAATAGTTCCAAGACTGAGATCTGTGTGGGGGTTTTCTTAAGCTGATCTAAGAGATTATATTTGCTAGGGTTTGATGTTAGCAAAGTAAGTTGTGCCCTAGGTTAAGATGGAACTCCTTGGATGGTGGATTTTCCACATCGCGTGGTGACTCCACACTCTGTACTAGGCCCTTTGATGGTGACGATAGTGATGGAATTGTCACAAGAAGCAACTACATTGGAATAGACATGTTGTACATTGTTGTACGTTTTCCCTTTTCCATTGTCATTCCCTTTGTTGTGATCCAGCATGGGGTTCTTATATATCTTAAGATCCCGCTTACCAGCTGGTACTTCAACAGATATGTCTCCATTCTCAATAAGATCTTGGATAATGTTTTTGAGCCTCATACAATTCGATGTTTTGTGTCCCTTAATTTTTTTAAAGTCACAAAGATCTTTTTCATTGTACAATAGCGGTTTATCTTGTGGTTCCTAGTAGTTTTTGAAATTGGTAAGCATTATCAAGTTTGACTCTACCAATTTCTTCATGATAGTTTTAATAGGTTCCGACAACTGTGTGTATTTACGTTTTGGATAGTTGTTCCTATTGAGGGTTCATCTTTGTTGTGTTTCAGTGTTATTGATTTGATTGTTTTGTGGTGATGTGGCTTGTTGTATGGTTGATTGAGCATTAGTCGTTTGATTGTTGTTTGGCCTAGGAGCACTTAGGATCACCTTAGCATCTACCACGCCATCATTTGTCACATTTTTTTTCTTAGCCTAGACTCGAGGCTTGTCGCTTGAACTAGTTAATGGGTGGTTGTCCTTGTATGCTTGGGTATTTCGCTATGAGATTAGAGTGTGCTCTATGTTGAGGTCTCTAGGGACAAGCTCGTCATAGGTGGTAATGCATTGCATCTTCAAGTGGAAGGATAGATCTGGATTGACATTCGCTATGATGATCCCTACTTGTTGCTCATCCGAAATGGGACACTTACTTTTTCTAGCTCTTTGTCTCCATCATTGCAAGAAATTGGAAAATGATTCTCCTTTATTTTTTTTAAGAGTATACAACTCTTCTAAGCTTACGTCCACATCAAGATTAAAGGAGAAGTGGTCTATGAATTTATTGGTGATTTCTTGGAATTTTTTGATACCTAGAAGTAGTTGAGAAAAGCAACTGATGGTTGGGCCTGTCAAGCTCCGTGGAAAGAGGTGCTTCAAATAGGAATCATTGTAGGCCACCTCCATACACATGACATTAAACTCTTTGACATGGTTCACAAGATTTCATCTCCCTTTATATTTATCAAATTTAGGGACCTCAAAACCGGGAGGGAAAGGTACCATTACAATGTTTTGATCGAATGGATATGGACATAGTTTTTGTTGTGTATGAGGCTTCTTAATTTTTCTCATCCGGATATCATGTATTTCTTGTGTTAATGCCTTAAGTTGTGATGCTACATCATCTTGTGGATTTGATGGAGGTATATATGTTGTGTATTGTGGGACGGTGGATGGATTATATGAGGTATTTTGATATGATGAGGTTTTGTATGGTGTGTATGGTGGTGTAGGATATTTTGAAGGTGATGGTGGTGGAGGCGTATATGTTCCCAACGTGTTTGTATCGATGATGTTTTGTTGAGGGTTATAGTACAAACCCTATTTTTGTTGTTGCGCGAGCACTTATTTTTGTTGGGCTTGTTGTTGTTGTTGGGCCACTAGGATTGCCTATTGTGTTGCTAAGGCTGCTTGGTGTTGTTATTGGGCCACTAGGGCTTGTTGTTGGGCCTATTGTTTTTTTTGTGTTGCTAAGGCTGCTTATTGTTATTGTTGTTGTGCTGCTAGGGCTACTTGTTGTGCTGCTAAGGCTTCTTGTTGGGCTTGTTGTTGTTGATGTTGTTGTTGTGTTGTTATGGCTTGTTGTTGTTGTTGTTGTGCTGCTAGGGATACTTGATGTTTTTGGTGTTTTTGTTGTGCTACTAGGGTTGCTTGTTGTTGTTATTTTTGGACGGCTTGCTGATAATCCTATTGTGCTTGTTGTAAATCTAAGGCATGTGCTTGTAATGTAGGATAGGTTGGTTGTTGGGACATCTATGATGGGTTATGTGTGTTGATGTTTTGAGTGGGTTGTGGGTTTTTGATGAGAGATTGGGGGTTCCCTTGGTTTAACATTCCTTGCAAGATGGTAGATTAGGATGGAGGAATGTTGAGGATGGTTTCCCTCGATTTGTCGAGGTTGGCATGGATTCATGAAGTGTAAGTGGTTTATGTGGTTGTAGGGGGTGTTCGTGAATGGTAGGAGCACCAAATGTAGGTGTCCAAGTGGTGTTTTGGGGTGGATTGGTGTTGAGATTACCCATAAGTGTGCTGCTTGCTAACGAAAGAGTGTGGCCAAATTCTTTAGCAAGACTAGTCACAAGACTAGGAGTTTGTGTTTATTTTGGCCCTAGTGATGGAATTGATTGAATCATAGATTGGGTTAACCCTTGTGTCAATATTTGTGCAACAAAAGATGGGGGAATTAAAGTCACTTTCTTTGAAGCTTGACATTCTTTCTTATACTCAAGAATTTATTCTTTGGTAAGCTCAAAGGGATTATTGGTAATGTCTTCTACCTCATATGGTCCTTCTTGATTTGTGAGGGGGTAGAATGACTTCTTGGATCAAATTCTTGAGGGTTGGTATCACTTGTGGTGGATGGGACTTTGGTTTTCTCCATGATTTTCTTATGTTGTGATCTTCTTGTTACCATAAATTGTGGGTCACCTATGGGAGAGTTGTGTTGGGATTTTTAATGTTTAAACTCTCTAGTAGACTCAAATTTATGTAAGAGGGCCACTCTAAGTTGTTTTGGAGCAATGATGTGAGTGGGAGATGAAAAGGTGAATGATATGGAGAGTGATGTTTGGTGTTTGGATAAAAGATGTTTAATGAACTTGTAAATCTTTAAAGTAGACTTGTGACCTTCAAGATAAACTAGTCCAAAAATGACAACTAACTTAACTAAATGCATGGAAAAGGATTCATTTCACATACAACATAGCTAAGCTAGGGTATTTATTTAATGATTTCTAAGTCAAAAAGTGTTGGTGTGTTCAAAATTTTGCAAATTTTGGTGAAGTGAAGTATAAAATTTGGTGAAGGGTGGATGAAATATTTGACCCAAAATGTTAACCTAGAGTGAACCTTTGTTCTCCAAGACCACAGCAGTGAAAAACATGCTATACCTCTAAAGTGATCAAACCCTAAAAACTCAATGATTTAAATGAGAAGTGCTTGTGAAATGTGTAGATTTGGTTCATCTATGAAAGAGTGTATAAAATGTCTCCTTATTGATCTATCTCGGTTGCGATGATTCCTTAAGATATGTCTCCTGATATACTTCGAACTATGATATCTAAGTTTGAAATGGAAAAATGTAGACCTTCTCTTGGGGATTTTTATTTTGCAGGAGATCATTTAAGATAAGCACAAGATATGAAAAAGAGGATATTTATTGCCACAAAGGAGGTGGTAATATGAGCCTTTCAGCCACAATATCAATGTTTTCCTCTTGTTCATCTAAGATGTTAGTTGTTTTTATCCACTGGCTTGGTGTTTCCTTTGTTTCAAAAGTGAAGCTCCTTAAACTACTGATTATATCTATTTTTTTGCCTTCAATTAGTTCAAAGTTTGGTTGTATGATAGCGGGCGTGAGGTTTGGTTGTTCAACCAGAGTGATCAAATGCCAAATGGTCATGTGTGGGGCTCAATTTGTCAATTTATCTTGATTAAATGAGTTTCTTTTTACCACAAACACTTGTCTTTCTCAAGTTTCAAACTAAATGTGTATGTCAAAAACATCATTTATTTCACAAGGTCCATTATGTGAAATTCATGAAGTTTAGAACCATAGTTACCTATGTTAACTTTGGGAAGTATGGATTAAGATATAAGTCAAGATATTTAGAAGTCTCTAAGGATAAAAATCCTTAGGACAAGCATCAATATCAAGGATTTTCAAAGGGTATCCATGCTTAGACCAAAGGGTTTGAAATTTAGAGAAAGGATGGTTGATGTTTGTTTGCAATTGTTTTGGAACCAAGAAAGTGTTTAACTGACTCACAAGCATTTACAATCCTAGTTCAAGTGGGTACGTATTTCTTAGTAGGCTTACCACAATCCCCTAAGAGATGATTAATCTGTGAATGATGGAATGGAAAAATAGGCTATGTCAAGGAAATGTATTGTCTTGACATGCCAATAAAAAGAGTCCTTTATTTTCTTTATTGCCTCAACCAAAAACTGAACATGGTAAGTAATTTTTTGGAATGGTGCTATTTCAATGCACTAACTTAAAATACATTTTGGAATTGGACTTGGTTAGCCACTACAAACAAGGATTTTAATGACCATATTCGGGATAAACTGGTGCTATACATGCAACGATTCACTCAATTAAGAGGCCTCCCAACCCTTAGAAACATCTAAGGGTTTTGACGTATCATATGGATACTAAGGGAGACATTCATCACTATAGGACAACAATAGCAGTTGGTTAATGACTTTAGTCACAACCAATTATTTATATAGCAAAACAAAATGAAAGCACTGCTTGGGTCATTCCCTTTCACAAGTTGGGAGGCAAGCCCTCTAAAAGTAACAAATTTTGTGAAGCTTAAAATTCTTTTCATCACCCAAGATTTTCCAAAACGCACAAGGGGAGAGGATAGGTTCTTCTAAGAAGAAAATTATACTTGTGTGTTTCTCTTCACCCAAGATTGCACGAAGCACAAGGGGAGAGGATATGCACAACAAGCACATAGAAGCAAATCAAACACACATTAATTTTAACTTTGACAAGCATAATGAGTTCTTTTTAAGCACCAAATGAAGTGTTTAGATTGTCTTGTTCAATTTTAAACCAACATTGCAAAATAAGGATATGAGGGTTCAGTTTTAACCAATTTGAACATTAGTTTTAAACCCAAAGGAAATCTAGTTGGTCCTAAAACATGAAATAAAGCATCATAAATGGGTTATAATTGCCCCATAAGTGTAAAAATACTTGTTACTATTATATAATCAAATGACGATATGTTCCTTCACTTTGAATTTCATTTCCCAAACCTGCAAAACTAGTTAGCCTCATAAACAAAAACTAGAAGTCAGTAACATGTTAGCAATTGGATGAAATCAAAAAATTAAAACACATGTCAAAATTCAAGTTCAGTTTTGTTTACCAGTAAATAGCGACGTTGAAATAAATTGTGTTATTGAATTTCCATCTGATGTGTCGCTATATCGCAAGTGTGTTGCTATACCGAAAAATCAACTCCATCACTCTGCAGTAAATAGTGACATCAATAGTGTCGCCATATCAAATGCGTCACTAAAATAAAATTCATGCTATGCTTAAAAACAAGTTTAGCATCACTATTTAAATGTGTGATGACAAAATTTAATAGTGTGTCACTAAATTAAATATGTGTCACTAAAATTGAACCAAGGTGCATTGTTGTATGGTGACGCATCTAAGATGCATCGATGAATCTTCAATAGCATCGTTGAATTTGCAAACACAAGGAAAACATAAATCTAAAGAGAAATTTATTAGATTGATTAGTTGAAGCCCTCCTTCCAACACCAAAATGTTACCAATGTCATAGTATGGGTTAACTATAATTTATCCATACGGATTCGAAGCATATTTAAGCCACTAAGCATCAATCCCAATAAGATCATCCAATGTAAACAAAGATGAAGAAGCCATTAAAACTAAAATTCTAAAACATGAAAGCTTGATAAAAATCTACTCTAAGACATTGAAACTTATTCTATTAGGGGAGTGGTGTCACATTGATGTGGAATGGAAACCCTTTCCCAATCCCTTGGATAATGAGCTTGTTTCAATCATTTTTATTGAAGAAAACTGATGAAACCGATGAGAGATGTGTGTGAAACATGATGAAAGCTATTTTATCATAATAAATGCTATGATGATTGATGTAAATGTATGCAAAGCTATTCTAAATGTATGCAATATTTTAAAGATGCAAACCTAATTCCAAAATATGCTAAATGAATGCAACTAAGTTACCATGGAAGACATTAATGGATGCTTTAAGCTACTATGATCAAGATTTAAACTAGAAAAGCTAACTATATGCTAAATATGGATGCAAATGAGAGTGATTTTAATAGCATAAGTTTGTTATCAAAAGATGGATCCCTATTCAATAGATGCAAGGTCTATTTATAGAATAGGCAAAAAGGAATTGATGGTCAAAATTGAAAGAATCAATCAATGGTCAAGATGGAGGCATGGATCATGGATTCCCATCAATGGTTGAGAATGCAAGTTGATTTTTAATCAAGGGCTCACAATCATGCAAAGAAGCACACTTTGAAAACTTGCACAAGAAGTTTGTTGAAAGTTTGCTACAAGGGAGAATATTCTTTTCTTTAAATGAGTGAAGAGGGAAAGAATATTCCATGAGAATATTCCCTTTTTGGAGGAAAATTAGCATTTAGTTAATTAAAACCAAATTTTAATGTGCAAAGCGGAAGGAATATTCTATGAGAATATTCTCTTTTGGAGGAATGTGCAAAGGAGGAATATTCTCAAGGAATATTCCTTTGCAAGTGGGAGAGTTAGAATTAATTAGTAATTTGATAATTAAAACAAAGTTTCAATTATGCAAATTAGGGGAATTTAGGATATTCATTAAATAATTAAATTATTTAATGAAAAGGGGTCAAAATGACATTTAATTAAATAATTAAGATTATTTAATTAAATGAGAGGACTTAGGGTGTTAAAATTAGATATTTTGATTTATCTAATTTAATAGGATGAAAGGTTAGCATGAAAGGGGTAGGAATTAACCTAATTAGATTAATCAGATTAATAGATGAAAATGATGCGATTAATTAAATAGCTAGGCTAATTTAATCAATTAAGCGAAAAGAGGATGGGTTTTAGGATGAAATGGTGTTAGTATATCATATTCAAGTGTGTGATATCATTCAAGACATTTTAAAGTGTCTACAAGAGCTGACTATATTGCATTATGATTTTTTCATTTTGTTCCTGTATCAAAAAAATTGACTGTGTATATTTTTAATGATTGCTCTAGTAGCTCCATCTCCATCATTCATTGGATCATAAGCACTTGAGGCCTAAGCAATTTGAGACTCAATTGAGTCCATCTAATATTTGATGCTCTTTGTAGACAAAGACCACTTCAAACAAAATTGAAACAATTATTTGGCTTCCTCCAAACACTTCTTAACATCCTCCAAGTTGCCTTGCAACTTGTTGCGTGCAGTAGCACACTTATCTGAGGCATCAAATAGCCTCTTATCAGTCACCTTATTTGATTCTTCCCTTTCAATCTTCTCTTCCAAATTAGCAGAGTACTCCTTAATAGAGTCTAACAACTTCAACTGTTGAATACCTTCTTTGTTCTTCTCATCTGTTCTCTCCACATCCAAAGGAGGGTTATCTATCACCATATTTTCTTTCTCATGTTGATCATGTTGCTCTATGACATGATTATTGATTTCTAGGAGAGATGTGTCTTTTTGCAATTGATCTTCAACATCCAAAGGAGTGGTTTCCTTATCTACAGGCACAACTTTCTTCATTTTTGAAAGAATCTTGACTGTTATCTCCTCTATTTGCCTCTCCATCCTATTGATTTATTGTAAGTCCTTCCCCATTAGGGTATTAACCCTTTGTTTTGTATTTAACTATTTTTCTTACAATTGATAAAATCTTATTCTTTCTTCATGAGTAAAGGCTACTTTGGTTTTCTCCAAAGCTTGTTTTCTTATCTTTTCTTCTTTCGCCACAACTTTTTGTCTGTTGGTACCAAGTGAATCTGAAAGACTCACTGGGATTTGGTCATGAATATCCCCTATATTCACATCAAAGGTCACCATATACATCTCTATTGCCTTTTTAGTCATAGTTTTATCAACAAGAATTGACTTTTCATACAGTAGTGTTGTTTCCTTTAATGCACCATGCTCTGCAATTGTATTGAAAGTATAATTGAGTTGTAAAGGCTCATGTTCATATACTTGTGGGGGGATATTCTTATATTTCTTATCTATTCCCTTTCCTTTTTCCTTATCTTTAGATTATCCTTCTTCTTCTCCTGACCTAGAACTCTTTTCTCTTCTTTGAAAAGGAAAGCTTTCTTTTCCTTTTCTACTTCCTCTTCACTTTTTGTATCCACCACATTAATTTTCTCTTTTTGTACTAGTCTCTTCTTGAGAGACTTGAGACTTCCTTTTTCGGGCCAATTGATGTTCTTCAATTTTCTCTTTTTCTTCTTCTTCTTCACAATTAACATACTTTTATCTTGTTTCTTTTTCTTTCCTTCTTATCTTAGGAGACTTATGTTGCACAGTGGTGTTGGATGTATCTTTCTTTTTAGAATCACCTGTAGACTTTATTTTTTAAGGATTTGTAATAGTAGGTGGTGTATAAACTAAGGTCCTGCCTGACCTTCTTGATCTCTATGGAGTCTTCATAGGGGAAAATGTACCTTTAGATTCCTTTGTAGGGTCCAAAGGGGCACCAAAATCCCTTTCCAAATCAACCTTCATCTTTTCAACCTTTTTCCTCAAAGTATTTCTTCTTCTTTTATGGGTTTACTTGACTTCTTTTATCCTCATAAGTACCAAACCTTTCAACGGATGTATCTTTGGGTTTTATCAAAACAATTTTTTCAAGACCAATGACTTCATATTTAGCTACCTCATAAGGCAACTCTGGAACCCAAAGAATTCTGGGTTCAACTGCTTCCATGTAGTAGTAATATCTGCTAACCATAAATGTCATTTCATTCTTATACTTTTCTACAACTGCTCTTAGAATTATTTCTCTTTCTTACATATTTTCTTGATTTTTTTTGAAAATCCTCGCAACATTTTCTCATGAGACTCAAAATCTGAAAATCTCCTTAAATGATCTCTAATTTGAATAGCTACATGAATATTATCTAGCCATACTACATTTTTTGCTTTGGGTAACTCATTGAGAAAGTAAAATATCAAGGAAATGTTAAGAGTAACATACCGAAAAGGGTATTTTGACTCCTTAGTCTTCTAAAAATTCTCCATCAACTGTAATCTTAGGAGCTCACAAAGATCAAAATATTTTCCTTCTTTAACCATCTGATGGGTTGTGTGTATTGCAGTGACAGAGACATAATTCTCTCTATTTGTGAAAAATATCTTGTAACCAATCATCATTAAAGCATATCTGACTTTCGGATCTTCAATGTCATTCACAGTTAGGGCACAATTATCAAACTTTTCTCTGGTAAGCTTCATCACAACTTCATTCTTTACCACCTTAAATTTTGGAACAGGTCCATTGGAGCACAAATCGGTAACAACCCTAATTGCCTCTTTGTTTATCATATGCAACATGTCCAACCACATGAATTTTTCATGTATTCTTCTTAGAACATACTTCACCCACTCCTCTTTAAGACTAAAATAGGGAAAATTTTCCTACACATCCAACTTCTTCTCCATCAAGCTAGCATATCCTGGTTTCAACTCGAAATCATCTCCAATTAGCACTTTTTCCCTAAACTCCACTAATTTCAAATGATCATATTCATCCATCTTTGAATGAATTTAAATTCACACATCCTCTATGTGCATCACACCATAAGTAACCCTAGAAAACACACCTTCAGGATCCATTTCCATTGACTTGTATAGGTGCTTCTTAAACGTAGGTCTCGGCCTCCTAAGCACATCAATAACTTGTGGAGTAAACATTTTGAACCTTTCTAAACTAGGGTTTGTAAGAAACTTGTAAATACCTCATGGAAATCATCCATAGGGTTTTGTTCGACACTTCAAATCCAATTTTCTCTACTCTCCTCTTCAAATTCTCAAACACAAATGCCTTTTAGAAAGTGCAAAATGAAATATTAACATTTTACCCATGATCTAAAGTATGCATTAATTGCAGCAAAAAAGTTAGGTCAAAATTTTTCAATCCCTCTTCTATGTCATCATAGACACCTTTAAACATTTTGCAAATCTTTGCATTGAGATTTCTCACCGAAGATTTCACCAATGGATCAACTAAACCAACTTGTATATGTACCAGTATGTTGAAGACGTCAGCATTGCATCTTTGGCAAGGGTCTAGAATTTTTTTTGTTAAAACTCCCCCTGAGCCAAATCTCTCTATATAGTTTCCATAGGAAACATCTACAATGGAATTTGGCACAGACTCATTCTTCACATCATTCTCTTCCTTTTTCTTCCATATCTTGTTCATCTCCTTCTTTACCTCAACCGAATCAATCTTCTTATGTGAAATAAAGGGTTTCATATTCTTTCCTCTATAGAACCTAGCTATGTGTCTAGGTTTATTAAATTTATAACATGTGACACTTTGTTGCAAAGAAAACTTACTTATTTCCATTTTAGATCTACATTTAGAAGCCTTATGCCCAAACCCATTGCATGTATAACAATAATCAAGGAATGATTGATACATCATACCATTATTGTAGCCATTCATCATGTATCTTTTGCATTCACTAGCCTTATGACCAAATCTATTGCATGCATAGCACTGACTGGAAAATTATTGCAAATTTTGATTCATCCTACTACATTCTATAACTCTATGTCCAAATTTATTGCAGAAATAACAATAGCCATTAAAAGACGGGTACCTTTTTGTAGCTAGTTGTCTGATAGGAGGTCTCTTGAAATCTTTCTTTTGGTTCCAAACATGTTTTATATTTCTCTTCTTATCTCCAGTATTCCATTGTTCATCATTCTTCTTTTCAGCATTTTTTGGAGTTTAATTTTCCTTTGGGATTTCTCCTTTTTCAAACCCCAATCCTTCTTTATCCTTTGAATCTTTTTGACTAGCAAGCATATCATCAAGCAAGGTGGAGCTCTTCTTGAATTTTTCTTCTTGACTCTTTTCTTTCTCCGGATCTTTCCATAGAGACACAACTTCTTCAAGATTTGAGAATTCTATAAACTTTTCTTTCAATTTGGCATTCAAGTAGTCTTCAACTCTTTTTCCTTCTTCAACTTGCACTTTTAGATTAGTGATTATCCCATTTCATTGTTTAAGCTTCTCATTGGTTTCCTTGAGTTTTTCTTTAATTTTCTTGACTCGATTCCTTAGCTTCTTGATGCACTCATCTACTTAATATTTTCTTTCATATCTTTATTCTCATATTTTGCTTTATCCAGATCATCAAGAGCATATCTGAGTTCTCCTTCCATATCAACTTCACAGTCTTCTTTAGTAAACCCTTCTGTTATAATTTCTTTCAGAGGGATAGGATACCTCCTAGTTTCCATGTGTTCAACCTCCAAGATCTACCTTAGCAGTTAAGCCAAATGAAGGAACCTTGCTCTGATACCAATTGTTGAACACTCAGAATATAGAGAGGGGGTGAATCACTATTCCCTAAAAATTATTCTTAAAATTGCATTCAAACCATCTCATTAAACTTGCAGAAATAGAAATAAAAAATTGAAGCATGCATCATGATAAACAACACAAGAACACCAGAATTACGTGGAAAACCTTTGAAAGGGAAAAACCACAATGAGAATTAGCTCACAATATATCATAACTGGTTACAACATATTATAGGAGGCTCACTGCCAGAAGGGCTCGCTACCTAGAGGAACCACTAACCAGGAAATAGGAGGGCTCACTACCCAAGGAATATTACTTCTTCTAGAATAATAAAAGATATAGAAAAGGGTGGCTCATTGCCAGATTTTCAACTGCTAACAATGCATCTATAATATGCTAAAGAAACAATTCTAGTTAGGATAAGTAAACTGACTTTACACACTTCATACTTCACCACTAACACCTTTCACACTTCACACTCTCCCTCATCCACATCTACATCATCATCACTTCTACCATTCACTACATTGAATTGACCTTCTATATATATGTATATATTCCACAAACACTCATATCATCAATTAGGTCAGCCTAATTAGATGAAAAGTGTGACATCATAACTTGTCGGCTCACAAATCCATCAAACATACCTTGCAGAAGAAACCAAAACATGTTCATTAAAATAGGTCGGTTTGACCTATAATCACTCTATGAATCCACTTCATACTCAACTTAATATCGTATGACCCAAAACCCTTAGGTCGAAACCACACAACAATATTGGTGAAGCAACAACTGAATGAACCAACTATTCATTCACAACTTGACACATAGACCACCAAACCACCTAAAAATTAGAGTGCACACTCATCTGAAATCTTCAAGCACTTCTTGAAATCTGTAAAGTATAATGATCATTCATGGTGGAATGTGGAGCATTCCAATATGAACTTTGCACCTATATTACACAACTTCAATACATACCATTATTACCTCAAAATTGCATGACAAGATATTGCAGTGCAGAGCAATGTGGACCACAAAATTGATGCTCTATTACATTACAATCTCAATCAAACAGTTAGACAATTTCCCAAAAAAAATTAGACTACTCCGGACTATATTCATACTGATGAACCATCACTTATACAATGGGTTGCCATCAATGGAAACACCATACATCATCATTCTCATGTTGCCAACATTTTCATTGGTGATCCAAGGTAGATTGAATTGAAAGCCAAAGTGGAATAATGTAAGTGGGGATTCTACATCTAAGTGAATATGACACTAACTTTCATTTCACATGCCAATAGAATGCCAAATCCCATAAACATATAGTTGAGCTTAATTTTCCCACCTTTGGATGATCACATTTTTTCCATGAAATTCCTCTTGCTTTCTTCTTTTAACATTAAGGTTCGTAGGTGTTTATTAGAATATTGGATATTTATGTCCAATTACTACCATTTTCTTCACAAACATGAGAATTTCTCAATAATCCATTCTATACAAATAAATGAAAATAGGGGAAGCATGGTTATAGGGAACATAACAACACATTGTGTACCACTCAATATATCGGCTAGCGATATGTATGAGGAACCACAAGATGGAAGTCTATTATAGTTCCTTATTACATCAGCATGGTTTCAATTGGTTGGATTGACATAGGATGAGAAAAGGTGAACTACAATGCAACTTAAAATTGCATGATTTTATAATATTTCTATTTGAGGCTAACCATGGAAATATTAACAAGGTTGTATGAAGAACTAAGACCATCCAAATTTGTCCATTCTCACAACTTCAACAATGTGTGAGAAAATGAAAGTCAAAAAAGAAATTTTATGCATGGGTGATATATGTATTCTAACAATCTATTCATTTAATAATATCTTATCTATCACTTGCCATTCGTAAACTGGGTTAAAAGTATGGAGGGTTTTATTCATAGTTCCATAGAGTTTCTTGAAGGTGGGACGTAGAGACATGGGGACCATGGACCTAAGTTTGGGGATGGTGGGAGAACGGTGGCAAGGTGGCAGGGAGGGGAGGGGGAGTAGGCGTTGAAATACATATAGTACTTGAAAAAATAGTTATAAAAAATGTATAAGCATAAGAATTATAAATTAAACTTTGACAAACTAGTATGAATAAAATTATATTGTAGACCATAGAGAAATTATTTAGGGTGGAACATACATGAATTAAGTTGTTATTTCTCAAATCTAACCCTATTTTACAGTCTCCAAGTGTGTAGGTCCCTTTGTAAAAATATTATCCAAAATGAAATGTTGAGTAACCCACACATTGGGAACCAACAACTGAAGACTTGGGGCTATTGAATCTTGTTTCAAGGTTTATTTTCCTTCCAAAATAAGGTAAATTCATTGAGGAATTTAATCTTAGTTTATAGTGTCACTAACACACATCAATAGAATTGACATTAGAGGGAGGCTAAATTAGTTGGAGTTGTCTTATGAGTTTTCAAGTTTCCAAAATGAGGTATACCATATCTGTAAAAATTTAAAATTTAAAAAGTAAAACCTTGAAAAATGTGAAAAAATAAAAAATAAACTCCAATGGATAAATTAATGGTATGGAAGCCATAATGTGCCTTATTTTGAGGAATTTGTTTTAGGAAGACATCCCTTTTTATGAAATGTGAAATAATAATTTATATATCCATAAATATTGTTCCATTTTGCCTCATCAACAAAGTGTGAAATACATGTTACAAGTAAACATTGAGAAATTGATTGTTTAAATTTTCTAACAAGGTTGGATTTGTATTTGAAAGGACTAATTCCTTATTCAAATTTGCACATACTTGAAGTTCATAAAGACAATGAATAATTTCCAAAGAAAGAGGATGTGACATGAGGAGAGATATATTATCCAAGAGATACGTCAATTAAAAAAACCTAGAAGATAAGTTTGAAGAAGCTCCAAACTAAATTTTTTTACCTCAGTTTCACTCCTAAAGGTTGCAAGGATGAGGTGCACATTGGTAAGAGTGAAAATTCTCAAGATCTTGACCTAAATGTATGGAGAAATGAAATTGAATGTAGGGATGAATCACTTGATGGCTATTCCAAAGGTTAAGCATCTTATTTTCAGTCATTGGACATCAAAAAATAAGATGGTAATGAAGACTTGCTAACTTCTAATAGTGAGAATTTTTTTGATAATGAGTTATTTATGAAGAATGTCCAAAGAAAGAGTATGTGACATGAGGAGAGATATATTATCCAAAAGATACGTCAATTAAAAAAACCTAGAAGATAAGTTTGAAGAAGCTCCAAACTAATTTTTTTACCTTAGTTTCACTCCTAAAGGTTGCAAGGATGAGGTACACATTGGTAAGAGTGAAAATTCTCAAGATCTTGACATAAATGTATGTAGAAATGAAATTGAATGTAGGGATGAATCACTTCATGGCTATTCCAAAGGTTAAGCATCTTATTTTCAGTCATTGGACATCAAAAAATAAGATGGTAATGAAGACTTGCTAACTTCTAATAATGAGAAAAGTTTTGATAATGAGTTATATACATTAAATAATCAAATTAAAGGTACAGATCAACAAGGAAATACCTTTCAATTGATTGATTTGGGGTTTTATTTTAATCATGTAATTATTGAAAATTATCTTTTAGTTTAATGATTTAACTAACCATGAAAGTGAGTGTGAGCAATAGCTAGATCAATTCAATTTTGTAACAAGACAAATAAATCCAGACATTGAAAGAAATAAATTAACACTAGAGAAGAAAGACACTGATGCTAGAATAAGTGACATATTGCTTGATTTTTTAAGAATAGATAATCAAATACAAGATTTTTGTAGTGAAGTAAGTCAAAATAATCAATCATATGAAATTTGTAACACTTTTTTGGTTGCACTATGAGATTATTTAAGTAAATCAGTTGATCAAACAGTGAAAATACAAGAAATTGGGGATTGAGATCAAAATAAAAAAGTAAAGGAAGATCCAAAAGGCTTTATTGCTACTGTACAAAACTATATTTTAGTCCAATATCAACAAGAAGCTAAATTTAGGAAGTTTTTTCATTTTTTAGATGATGTTTCTCCATTGCATTTGATTGAATAAACAAGATAGATTCATGTATATCATGCTTTGATAATGAAAAATCTCTTAAATAATTTTGATGTGTAGGAAAATAAGGAAGACTTAAGCTTATTTCATGTAGACAATGGATAAATCATCATACAAAATGATGATTACAAGTGAATTTCTTCAAAATTTGAGCATAAAGCAGTAGTAGTTGATGATGTACGTGGAATGGACATGTTGAATGATGAATCCAAAATTGGTTGTGTGGATTTACTTGAGAACACCTATGCTAATTCATCCTCCTTGCCTTAAAATGATTTGGGAAGAGGTGAAATGTTTCATGTTTTGGAATCTAAAATTACTAAAATTAATTTTCATAATACATTATTTATTGATGAATTTGATTGTGATTTTTATGTACCTAATGTAAGAGGAATGATACATCATGAGTTACAACCTCTTGAAGATGAAAAATATTAGATGATGAATCAAATGGTGGTAAATATTTGTTCCCAATTGAGAAAACTTCAAATCAAGTTGTATCTTCCCTTTTCATGTTAAATAACGATACTTATGAATTTGATTATGGAGACTTAGGAAAGAAAACATGCATGTGGATTAATCACAAACATAATGAATTACCACATCTATTAATTGTTCATGATTGTTGGATCGAATATGAAAGTGGTATAGCCAAATCATTTTTTTTGAATATAAATATGAATTTTCTAAATCCATAACCATGATGAACACCTTAATAATCTTACACATACTAAAGAATCGTTCAAATAGGGGTGTTGATCCTTGTAGTTATAAACTTGATTTATCCAAACATTGTCATGTATATAGTTTAAATTCTTTATTTTAGAGTTTTTATAGTTAGATGTTTATTGTGCTTTGTTGTTTTAATTTTTCTATTTTGTTTTGATTTGACATAGAGGTCCTTATTTTGGCAGAATTCTTGAATAAAGGTAGAATTGTAGCTTTCCATGTATTTTTCTTTTAATTATTTATTTAGGTTTGTAGTTTGACTGTAAGTTGGTGTCAAGTTAGTTAGAACATTTATTTATGTTGTGATCCCATGCAAAGTTCCCAATGGTGTTCATCGGTGTTTACAATTTCACAAGTTTTGATAACCAATGAAATGATCAATCAATAAGCTTGTTAAAACATAATGGAAAATGCACATATGTTTCATTGGTAACCCAAGGAAAATTGAATTGAAGGTTGAGGCATAATGATGTGGATAGGCCTAAGTGAATTTCATGAAAAGCTTACACACCTACTTGCATGCAAAGTTTTTATGTGAAACTTCCAAGAGGATGAGGACATTCTCAATGTTGGATATTGAAGCCCAATGGTCGCATTCGTTTCCCTCCAATTTGTACAAGTCTCTTCACATTATTTTTCGAAGACATCCAAAATTGATAATGTATTTGCTAATGTATTATTTCTTATGTTATGCTAGTATAACATGTATTATGAAAATAGAGATTAATAAAATAATTCCCTTGCTTCAAAGTGGATGTAGCTAGTTTTGGTGAACTTCAATAAATTTTGTGTCTTTGTGTTCTTGTCTTGTTTTCGTTACTGAGTTTTATTTATGTAACTTATTTATTTTAATTTGCAATCGATTATTTAACAGCTGGTGTCAGAGCTCGATGAAGTAGCTATTCGAGAATTGTGATAATTTCCAAGAAATGGAGGAAGCAGATAAATAGAAAATAGAGAATTTCTCCAGGAAAAATTTTGGATTGTGGAAAGTGTAGATGGAGTCACTACTGATTAGAGGAAATCTCTCGCTCACACTGGAAGGAAAAGCAAAGAAGCCAACTATGATGGCTAATGAGGAGTGGGAGAGATTAGACAAGAAAGCAAGAGCAATGATCATTCTATCACTATCCAACGACGTCCTCTTCAACCTCACAACAAAAAAGACCTCAAAATAATTGTGGGAAAAACTCACCAATATGTACGAGATGTGTTGGAAACAAGCTACACTGAGAGGGGGGGTGAATCAGTGTTGAAAATTTAACTTTATTAACCTTTATCTTCAAAGAACTTGTAACATTCAACCAAAATGCATGAACAAGAAGAAAAAAATCACAACACCATAACACAATAATTTTTACGTGGAAACCCTGTTAGGGGAAAAACCATGGTGGATGGCCAATCCACAATATGATTTGAGTATACTCAAATAAAGTTTACAATATGGGTAATGCACTTGAATTCAGGTGCATTGCCTAGAGCTCATTGCTCAAAGGGAAGGCTCGCTGCCTTACAAAGAGAATTAGATTAAAACCATCTGAGAGTTTGAACTGAGAAAAGTACCATCTACATATGCTTGATTACAGTTCCGGTTAGGCACAATATTCAATCTTCTGTCCTACAGACTGATTATGTACTTCTGCTATGTTTTGTTCACACTTGTAATACAGATCCTTCATGCACAAGTGAAACTATGCATTATCGCTCTTCTTCTCTGCTCTTATTCATAATTTGCATTCACACACTTCAAAATGATGTGAACGATCTCTTATATATATCCACAACTTACAATTCAATTACAATATGTCGGCTTCAATAGAACAAAATAATATTCACATATGTCGACTCAAATCATGAGTAAAGTATAATGTGCATCCACAACGACCGGAAACAACTTAGCGAGGACCCAAAAAAAGATGCACGAACACAAAAATACTTAACTAGTTACTTCCCATACATCTACGACATGATATATTCACGAATTCGTCTTCAAAACTGATAAAATAGATAATTAGCCAACCGGATCTTCTAAATCGCACACAGATCAATAGGAGGCATTGCAATTTACGGATAAAACTATACATACATCAATCAACCTTCATTGAGATACGCAGCACAAGATATTAACTGAAAATCTGTATGTGAATCGATGAACCCAAAACTGTCGGATGCTTTGTTCTTCCTTAACTGTTTGCAATTTGACTATCAGTAGGATAAATTGATGATGCACGGATCTAATCACCAATTGGGGTTTCCATCAATGACAACACCAAATGATATTTGCAGTGTCTCTTGCCAAAAATCTCCCCCTTTGGCATTAATGGCAACACTTAGTGAAAAATGACTAAGTGTCAGATCAGTACCAACATTAACTACATTGCCAAAATTTCAAAAACCAAACTCTTCTCCAAAATATAATTCTCCGCCTGAGATGATTATGCATTTTTTACACTTCTCTCTCCCCCTTTGACATCAATGGCAAAGGCAGGAATCTGCATGCCAAAAATTTAAACAAAATTGTTATGAACAAGTTGCTTATGTACAAAACAGGCTTCATAAACTTACATAAACTTGAAAATGTCTGAAAAATATTTCTTCGATAGAGCCAAATTCGTGTTCCAAACTCTTTTGAGACTCTCCAGGATTGTTATGTGTCCACAAAATAGATAGGATTGTGTCTCTGCAGACTCCAGGTTTGTTGGATCACCCACTGCTTTAGCATCTTCTGCTTCTTTCAATGCACTTGACATGATTTCTATCTTTGGGCCAATTAGACCTCTAAGTTCACATGCTCTTGCAACAATTTTGTCATTTTCATGTTTTAAGCTCTTTATTTTTTCAAACACATATAACACTTCTCCTTCTAACTTTCCAAAACTACTAGTTAAAGGATCAAAGGCATCAGAAATAGTAGCTAATTGTTTTTCCAAATCCTTAACCTTCTTTTCATTGTCATCAACAAATTTTGAAAAAGACAAACATGATTTGTAAATCTTACCACCTTCTGATAAAATATTTTGGATATTTTCCACACAAGTGGCTAGCAAATTTTTATCCTTAGCAATCATTTCCTTCAGCCCATTTAATCTTTTAGCATCAAATTCCTTTTGAACTTTAATCATAGCAGATTTCTCAAGTGACTCAAAGTGAGTACTTACTGAGTTGATGAGCCTCTTTAGCTCACCGAAGGAGGAACCGGTTGGATCTTTCACATGAGTGGGAATTATCTTTTCTAGGACTCCAGATGCAAGATTTAGAAGTTCATTATCCTCAATATGGGACTTTAACAGTTATTCTCTAGCTTTTGCTTGGGAAAATGAAGCTACTTTCATTTTCTGAATTGGACTCAAAGTAGATAGGTCAATCGAACCTTCAATTAGTTCAGGATCAAACTCTTCTTTTTGTTCTACCAAAAATTTCTTCACTGCCTCTGCAGTGTCTCTTGCTTCTACTAGAATTGCCTTTACATCAAATTTCTTCTCTTCAACCATTACTTCCTCAGTTGTAGGTTATGGCTTGTCTTCAGGGATCTCCACTTTCTCAACTGATACATTTTTTGAAACTTCAATTTCCATAGGAATTTATGCATTTTCCACTTCAGGAGGGATCTGCATATCCTCACCAATTGTATCTTGATTATCTTCTTCTTCTTTTCTCGGACTAGATGAAACATCATGAGTTCCTTCGGGGATAGCATCAATTCTGCTATTTAACAAAACTTTTTTCAAAATTTGTTTTGTTCCTTCAACTACTTCTTTGGTTTGCCCAATCATGAGCTTGTTCACTCTAGTTTTGCTTTTAAACTCCTTCTTGGCTTTATTCAATATTGACTTTATTTCTTCCACAGAAGCTACTAGACACAATTCAGCAAGAATTCTTTCTCTCATCTTCTCTTCTTCTGATTTGGCATTAACTCTCCTCATCTCCAAAATGTCATATAAGCTTTTGGGTAAATTAGGCATTATTTCAATCAAAAATTTATTGAAAATATTCAAAATGTTTTATTGTTGCCTCTTCAAGAATTCTCTTATCAGATTTACCAAAAGACTCATACCATTTGCAAAGTGGCTTGAGATTTCCATCCTTAACCAAATCTTTTTCAACTTCTTCCACTGACATACCTGGATGGTCAATTTTTGTCTTCTTCTTTGCTTGAACATCTCCACTGGAGGGTTTTCTTTTTGTAACTATTTTTTCCTTGGTTCCTTGATGCTTGAATTCTTTAACACCTTCATCAGACTTTGTTTCTTCATCATCAGAAACTGCTACATAGACTCTTTTTCTCTTATCTTTCTTCCTCTTTCCTTCCTTACTGGATCCCTTAGATTCAGTTTTCACAGGGATTGATTTTGTTGCAGGGGCAAATATAGATGCAGAGCTTATTGTTGACCTAGCTCGGGCAGATGGTGTTGCCGAACCAGCTGGTTTAGTTTTTACTGTCTCTTTTTCTGCTTGAGCTTCTTCTCTTTTCCTTCTAGCTTCCTTTAATTTTTATGCCGGTATCCCCATACTTTATGCTAAAACTTCCACCTCTATTCTGACTCTTTTAACTATTGCAGGTTTTCTGAGCTCATTGTGTACCTGCATATCCATTTCAACACAAGTATTGAATCTCTCTTCTGATGGGTCTAGAGGCTTGCTCAACAAATGTTCTACATACATTTCTAGAATTTGATCCTCAACTTCATATCCCATCTGCATGATCCAGATTGTTCTGGGATCAGTGGCTTCCATCATACATTGATCAATATCTAACATGAAGCAAATTGTATCCTTATATTTCTCTACAATGGAAGTGGGAATCCTCTCTCTAGCTTGCATCATACTTTGAAAACTTTTGAAGTATCCCCAGATAGTGACATTCTTTGTCTTAGTGTCTACAAATCTATGAAAGAGATCTCTGATCTGAGCAGCTACCGGTTTGTCTTTTTTCCAATGAACCTTTCTGAATCCCAAAACCTCATCCATGAAATAAAAGAATAAGCATAATAGCAGGTTGCCATACTTAAAAGAATTTTTCTTTTCCTTCTTGATCTTCGCAATATTTTCCATTAGCTGACTCCTCAGTGATTCACAAATATCATAGTCTGCATTTTCTTTCACCATCTGATAGGTAACATAAATGGTAGTATTGGACACATATTTGTCTCAGCTAGAATGATAAATCTTGTACCCAATAACCATAGATGCAAATTTGGCATCTACATCAACAATGTCATCAATTGGCATTATTCTTTTGTCATATCTAGAACCTATAGCATTAGTGACCGTTTGATTCTTCATTGATTTCAGAATCGGTAATCCACTGGAAGAATTTAGACCTATTACAGCACTAATAGCTTCCTTTATGATTTTGAATGGTATGCTTAACCACGTGAATTCATCATGGAATCGACTCAGAATGTAACTAACCCATTCCGACTCTTCAAAGTCAGGAAATTTGACAATCTGTGTAAATTTCTTTTCTTCTAGGGTTTTATATTTTGGCTTCACATAGAAATCTTCACCTATTATGTGATTATTATATAAATTCAGCAATTGTGAGCTTCCTAGTTCTTCAATATTTGCATGAATATAAGCCCTAATATCCTCTATGTGTAACACATCGTATGAAACGGATGAAAATGCTCCTAATGGATCAGTCTAAAAAAACTTGTAGGGATGTCATTTGAAATTTGGACGGGATTTTTCCTTAACTTCAACTACTAATGGAGTAGCCATTATCAATTCACAAGTTCATAGAGTTCTGCCGAAAAATACCTTTCCGTCATATCGTAGTTTGATTTATGAAAGCTTCTTCGCACCTGAATTTCGCCTTAAATTTCCTTAATTCGCCTTAGATCTCTCCACACTCCTTTTCTTCAAAATGTAGAGTGACAAATGAAAGATAGAAATGACTTTTTATCACTCGCATACTTAACCCCTTTTGACGCAATAAAAGCATTTACCCTAACTCATCTGGTTACACTATTTTCATGCACTGTGATAGATAAATCTTCTATGGACCTCCAACACTGCATAATACTTTCTCCAATAGGTTCAACAACATTTGTAGCACATCTATCCACATTCTGATGTCAGTTATCGGCAGGGAGTTAAGAGATTTTCTTGATAGCTCCCCCTAGGCCAAAGGCCTGAAACTAATTCCCAGATGAACTACCAGAAGCAGGTTCTAGTGTTGGTGCATTTTTCTTCATTAGAGGGACTCTTTTTCACCCATTTCCCTTTAACATCCTTCTGCATGTTTATTCTTTGATTTATCGGACCTCTTATGTTCCAACAAAATGTAGCAATGTGACCAAATTTGTTGAAGTTATAGCACACAACATTTTTTTGTCTAGACAAGTTATTCCACTGATATTCTTTTGATCTACACTAGTTATAAATATGCCCAAATCTATTGCATGTATAACATCTGACATTTATATGAAATTTGTTCATCACATTTCTGCATTCATTTGACTTGTGACCAAACTTATTGTAGTTAAAACACTAACCTGAGAATGATGGACCTCTTTGATTTATCCTACTCTTACACTGAGAAGCCATATGTCCAAATTTATTGCAACTGAAATAGTATCCATTAAATTTATGAGCATTAGGTTGTCTTACCAAATACCTTCCAGATTTGTTCATTTGATTTCCTTGCTTGAATCTCCTTTTCCCAGATCTGGAACTTTCTCCTTCTTCATATCCAAGACCTCGTTTGTCACCATTTATCCTCTAACTACTAATTGGTTCATCAAGCTTGGCTGAGCTAACTTTGAACTTTTCCTTGTACTCTTTTGCAGTAGCAAGTTCATCTTTGAGATCATTAATCTTCTTTTCAAGAATTTCCTCATTGTTTTTAGATTGTTCCAATTCATTGTCCAAACAGCTGCATACTTCAGATTTTTCTTTCAAATATTGTGCTAGGTTCTCTTCATTCTTCTTCCTATCTTCAATCTCCTTGGTCATCCTCATCATGAAAGATTCCATTTCATGCTTCAGGACTATATTATATTTGGTAAGCTTTTCGCATTCTTTTGTATTTTCCTTCAGGGCTTGACTGAGTTGTTCTTCTTCAATGCTCTTACTATCATTTTTCTTAATCTGATCACAGAGTTCCTTTCTGTTCTCTCTAGACTTGTTGATTTTGTCTTTCAAGGACTCAATGAATTTCTCAGCATCCATGAGGTTTTCTTGTAATTTCTACACTTCACACTTTGACTGATCAAGATCATCTAGGGCCACCAAGAGTTGTTGTTGAAGACTTCTTGAATCCATTGAAACACTTTCCAAGATCTCCCCAAGTTGTTAGACTTCTTCTTCTGAGGAACTAGCTCTGATACCAATTGTTGGAAACAAGCTACATTGAGAGGGGGGGTGAATCAGTGTTGTGCAAAAATTAACTTTATTAACCTTTATCTTCAAATCACTTGTAACATTCAACCAAAATGCATGAACAAGAAGAAAACAATCACAACACCATAACACAAGAATTTTTACATGAAAACCTTGTTAGGGGAAAAACCATGATGGATGGCCAATCCACAATATGATCTGAGTATACTCAAATAAATTTTACAATATGGGGGAATGCACTTGCATTTAGGCACACTGCCTAGAGCTCATTGCTCAAAGGGAAGGCTCGCTTCCTTACAAAGAGAATCAGATTAAAACCATCTGAGAGTTTGAACTGAGAAACATAGCATCTACATATGCTTGATTACAGTTTCGGTTAGGCACAATTTAATCTTCTGTCCTACAGACTAATTATGTACTTCTACTCACACTCACAATACAAATCCTTCATGCACAAGTGAAACTATGCATTATCACTCTTCTTCTCTGCTCTTATTTGCAATTCGCATCCACACACTTCATACACACTTCAAAATGATGTGAACAATCTCTTCTATATATCTGCAACTTAGAATTCAATTACAATATGTCGGCTTCAATAGAACAAAAGAATATTTACATCTATAGGATCAAATCATGAGTAAAGTATAATGTGCATCCACAATGGTCAGTCACGACTTAGCTAGGACCCAAACAAAGATGCATGAACACAAAAGTACTTAACTAATTACTTCCCATACATCTGTGACATGATATATTCACGAAGTCAGCTCCAGAACTGATAAAATAGAGAATTAGCCAATTGGATCTTCTAACTCGCACATGGATCAATACAAGGTACTAAGATTTATGGATAACACTAGATATACATCAATCAACCTTCACTGAGATACGTAGCACAAGATATTAACTGAAAATTTGTATGTGAATCGATGAACCCAAAACTATCGGATGCTTTGTTCTTCCTTAAATGTTTGCAATTTGATTGTCGATAGGATAAATGGATGATGCATGGATCTAATCACCGACTAAGGTTGCCATGAATGACAACACCAAATCATATATGCAGTGTCTCTGTTAGAGTAATTGGGTATTTACTTTATTAATTAAACAATATTTGTTTAATTACGTAAAGTTCCCTTTTACTTCTTTTCACTTAAGCTAACATTAGGTGCATAATAATTAATTACTTTATTAATTATTATTGTGCAAGCCTAGGGTTTACCTTTTTAGGGTTTTCATCTATATGTAGTTGAAAACTATCTTTTGTATCAATAATTCATTTTACATTTTCAGGTGAATACATGGTTCCACATTCTTGAGCATTTCCTTTGTTGCTTCTCTTTGTTTCTCCTTGTAACAGGTTATTTGCTTGCAAAGATCTTTTGGGCTTCTGTGGTGTTGTATCTTCTCAACTCCAACAGTCTCTTGCCAAAAAGATGGCCTCGGCTTAGAACAAAGTCTATCTAATGAAAAAGTTGTATAATCTGAAAAAATGAAGGAAGGAGGAATCATGTCAAACCACTTAAATGAATTCAACACTCTAATCAACCAATTGATTTTGGTAAAAAATAATTTGGATGACGAAATCAAAACAATCTTATTGTTGTGTTCTCATCCAAAAAGTTGGGAAGGAGTAGTGATGGTGATAAACACCTCAATATCTAGGAAAATGAAACTCAAGTTTGACGATGTTGTTGGAACTCTTCTCAGCAAAGATATGTGATGGAAAAATCAAGGAACCGCATCTGATGATGCCTTGATTTTTGGAAATAGAGGTAGACATCAAGAAAGTGGCATAAATAACCATAGAAGGAGATCATAATCTACGAGAAGATCAATGTCAAGGGGCAGAAATGGAGGTTGTTGGCTTTGTGGAAAAGAAATCCATATGAAAAAGAATTTTCGGTCATTCAAAAAGGTGCATAATCAATCAAAGGACAACAAAGTTAACACCACATACGAAAAATATGAGAGTGCTCTAGTCTTGTCAACGAGTGAAACTACAGTTGATTCATGGGTATTGGATTCTAGTGCATCATTCCATGCAACTTCATGTTGAGAAGCCTTCCAAAATTATCAAGGAAATTTTGGCAAAGTATATCTTGGTGATAACAAGGCATGTGAGATTATTGACAAAGGTGACATAATGTTGGAGTTGAAGAATGAAAATAAATGGTTATTACGTGATATAAGACATGTTTTGAAATTAAAAAAGAAATCTGATTTATGCAGGACAACTTGATGCTCAAGGATGTAGCATCACTTTTTCTTCAAATTCTTGGAAGGTGAAAAAGGGGCATTAGTGGTTGCGAAAATTTGGCACTTTATATGTGCTAGATAGTCCCACTAAAGTGAGATTTGCAATGGAACTTGTGGAAATCGAAGAAAAACTATGGTATAGAAGGCTCGGGCACATGAGCAAGAAGGGATTCAAAATATTGCTCAAAAGGGATCATCTTCTGGGATTGAAATTTGTCGATTTGGACATATGTGAGAATTGTCTCTATGGAAAAAAGAGGTGGATTAGTTTCTCAAAGACCGGACATGACAAAAAGACAAGGCCCTTGGAGATTGTGCACTCAAACGTGTTTGGTCCTATTGAGGTAACCTCTTATGGAGGAGAAAAAATTTTTGTCACTTTTATTGATGATTGTACTCAAAAGGTATGGTTTTATATGTTCAATAGGAAGTCTGAAGTTTTTACCAAATTCAAAACTTTTAAAGCTATTGTTGAGAACTAAATGGGGAACAAGATCAAATGTTTGAAAATTGATAATGGGGGAAAATTTTATTCTTTGGAATTTGATTGTTATTGTGCAGATAATGGAATTCGGTGCATTAAGGTTGTACCATTCATACCTCAAGAGAATGGTACAACTGAGAGGTTGAATCAGACAATTTTTGGGAGGGATCGAAGCATGCTCTCTAATGCAGGTTTAGGCAAAGAGTTTTGGGTGGAAGTGGTTAACACAATAGTGTGCTTGATCAATCATAGCCCCTCATCCCGATTGGATTTTGATACTCTATAGGAGAGATGGTTGGGAAGACAAATTTCTTATAATCATCTACGGGTTTTTGGTTGTGAAGCTTTTGTTCATATACCCAAGGAGAAGTGAATGAAGTTATATTTCAAATCTGAGCAGTGTATTTGTTGGGTACGAAGAAGAATAGTATGGCTTGAAATTGTGGAATCTAGTTACAAATAAATTAGTTTATCGAGATGTTGTCTTAAATGAAAATATGTTTCCAAGTTTGCACAAATAGGGGCCATCCACAAATGAATATGTATCTGTTGATGTAATTGATAATGGGAGTAATTTGCAATTTTCACATCCAAAAATGGTATCAACTCTACCTCAACATAAAAAATGTTTAATTTGAATGTGTAGAAAACTCAAACTCTTTTTCCCACATCATCTCTGGTTGAAAATTATAATTTTCTACCTTCTTCGCTCCCTACACAACCATTCTCAAACATATCACAACGTTTTCAAAATTATAAAGAGTCATTAAATGGCTGCAACATCTCCCTGTCATCGCATGAGGTTTATGTGCCATCACGTGAGGTTTATTTGCTAACTTTAAATTCTAACCTATACTCAAACTTCCATCCAACACAACAAAAATTCCTTCCCATGCGTACTTCAAATGATCTTTCCCTTGCCTCGTCCACATGACCTCAACTATTGTGTGAGTTTTCACCATTGCATGAGCCTTATTCACAGCCCACCATATCACAAAATTCATCACTGCCTTTTAAAGTTCCAATGCAACCTATATTGCAGTCTTCATATTCAACACAGAGGTCTTCAAATTCATCACAACCACATTTTGATTCACATTTACAGCCAACAAACAAGTCAATGGGATAATTAAATCCCAAGCAAAAATAATAATTTTGGCACCTCTGGTTATAATGATATGCAAAAAATTAATAGTCCCATCCAAGGATTTGATCCAAACAACTTTGTTTATTATGACACATTTTTTTAAACACTAATCTTGGCTTGCAACATCCAATTTTGGCTCAAGGAACTGGGGTGAGTAATGCTAGTAATTCTGGTAATGTTATACAAAGGAAAAATGTTGGAGATAATTTGCAGGAACAAGGTAACTTGTAGGAATTAGTTCCTCAAGTGTGGAGGTCTATCCAGGAGCGCCGACCTCCAATAAAATTTGATGATTATCAATTGTTGATTTTTGATCAATTAGAGCCAGCCACTTTCAAAGAAGCCTACAATGACATTCATCATGAGAAATGGTTGGACGCAATGCAAGAGGAAATGGGTTCACTCATGGCCAATCATACTTGGGATTTGGTCAAGCTTCCACCCAATCGAAGAGCATTGAAGAATTGATGGGTGTATAGATTGAAAGAGGAAGAAGGAGGTAGGAATTAATATCGGGCAAGATTGGTGGTGACGGGATATGATCAGCAAAAAGGAGTAGACTTAAATGAAATCTTCTCATTGGTTGTGAAGATGACCACCATTAGAGCATTTTTGGGATTGGCAGCGGTGTATAATCTTGAGCTAGAACAACTATATGTGAAGACTGTATTTCTACATGGTGATATAGAAGAGGAATTGTATATGCATCAACCTGAAGGTTTTGAGCAACAAGATAAAGAAGATTTGTATTGCAGGTTGAGGAGAAGTTTGTATGGGCTCAAGCAAGCCCCACAATAGTGGTATCTTAATTTTGATTATTTCATGGTTGAGCAACACTTCACACATTGTGAATTTGATCTATGTATCTACTAAAAGGTATTGGATAATGGTGAATTTGTTTTATTGTTGCTTTATGTTGATGATATGCTAGTAATCAACACTAGCATGAGAGTTGTTCGTGATTTGAAACAATAGTTAGCTCAAAATTTTGCAATGAAATAATTAGGGACAGCAAAGAGGATACTTGGTATGACCATAATCTGAGATAGACGTAAGAGGGGAATTAAACTGTCATAAGAAAAATACATTGAAAAAGTTTTGGACAAATTTAACATGAAGGGTGCTAAGATTGTGAGCACTCCACTTGCTGATTATTTTCATTTATCATCTGAAATGTGTCCCAAAACACCTCAAGATCAAGAAAACATGAAGGTTATTCCTTATTCATCAGTTGTTGGGAGTCTTATGTATGCAATGGTGTGCACTCATTTGGAAATTGCTCATGCAATGGAAGTAGTGAGCAGATTTATGAGAAACTCGGGAAAGACTTATTAGGATGCAATGAAGTGGATATTAAGGTATTTAAATGGCACTTCAAATTATGTTTTGTTTTTTGGAGGGATAGATCCACAATTGTGAGGCTATATTGACTCTGATATGGCTAGTGATTTGGGAAAATGAAGGTCAACAACAAGTTATGTGTTCACATTTGTCGAGACAGCGATCAATTGAGTCTCAAGGTTGCAAAAAGTGGTTGCACTCTCCACTACGAAGGCTGAATATGTTTCTCTCATTGAAGGAGTGGAGGAGATGATTTGGTTGCATCAAATGTTGGGCGAGTTGGGATTCAAACATGTTTTCACTCTTCTTTTGTGATAGACACAACGTCATTCATTTGGAAAAAAAATCAACCTTTCATAATCAGACAAAGCATATTGAGTTGTGATATCATTTCATCTGGAATGTACTTGAAGAGGGAAAGCTAAAAGTGAAGAAAATTGATACAAAGATGAATCTGGTGGATGCATTGATGAAGATAGTCCAAGGGAGAAGTTCGAGTTTCATAGAACTTCTCTCGGCATTGTCAAGATGTGACAGTAGGGGTGAAATGGGGGAATATCTCTGAGATTTGCAGCAAACATTGGACTTCAAGTGGGAGATTAGAGGATTTTGAAGCACAACGATCACATCGGTTTCCCTCCAATTTGCATAAGTCGCTTCATATTATTTTTTGAAGAATTATCCAAAATGGATAATATATTTTTTAATGTATTATTTCTGATGTTAATAAAATAAATCCCCTACTTCAAAGTGGATGTGACACCCCACCATGTGAACCCTAAAGGACAACAAAATACCGCACTATTTTTTTTTGACTGGGAAACATTGCATAAGATGAATATGTGCATCCATTACATTAAGAGCAACTGTGCATTTACAAATTTATCTACGTCCTCTAGGGTACACGGAATGGTCATTACGAAACCTAAACTTTCATCAACGAAAGCAACTAAAAACCAAGAATACATAATAATGACATACAACCATTAATGATCAAAAGAGAGGAAAAGATATTCATCATTTTTTTACAATTCAATTCATAGATCCATTATACAATTGTGGAGCATATTTCCACAAATACAACACATCATGATTACATTAATACATTACATAATTCTCCCTTTATAACAACGGGAAGAGTACATCAAGTACAAGAACAATTACATCAATGAAGAATAAGGTACAAGGTGAGGAAAAGTCTTCAACAACGTGAAGCTCTGGAAACTCTACATCCGCTTCTGCATCGCGAACACAACCTAGGAACCCAATGGGGTGTGTAGCACATTCCACCCGACCACGTGGGCCTGAAGGCCCATCCCCCGTGCTAGGAGTTGACAGGAAAGACCCACGACCAAGACAGACAAGCAGAATGATTGCAAGACCGAACAACAAGGTCAACCAAAACATAACATACATCAATCTCAACAACCACATACAAGGTGACTGCTTCCAGAGGCATACGAAGGAAAAGCAGGGGATAGTAAGGGAGAGTGTCATCACACGATCTCAATACAAAACTTAATAACAATAAGGGGTGTGCCAAACATAAAACACCAAACTTTACCCATTCGAGTACAAACATGAGGCATGGACCATCTCGCCAAACAGCCATAACGAGAGACAAACTATGAAATAAGGTAACATCCACAAGAGTTCAAAAACTAATAATTAAATCAAACATTTCCAAAATCAAATCAAAGAAATCCAACTTAAACTCGTTACCCAATGCCTCGGGAAGCCTATAACACCAACTTTCACATACACCCAACGGAAGGGTACACAAATACTAGGGTTCCCAAAGAACTCACATCAAGGCTTGGCTTAAAACTCGTCAAACAAAAAATTAAAATCAATGAAATATTCAATCAATCTGGTGAACGCAAGAAATCAAACCTTAACACCATTTCATGCAACAAAACTTGAAAGCATATTGCATACTCCACTTGTTTAAACATTCCTTTTTAATTTGATAAATAAACTAACTTAATGAAAACATGAAAGGATTAACCATTTGGTCCAACTCAAACGGGAACATAATCCAATCTTACTAAAGATAGTGTAAAGCATAATTAAACGATCAACTATAGTTAAATGCACTATAGTATAAAGTGAGTGTAGGAATTCTCACAAGGCTTCACATCACACCATTCTTTTTGCATGGTTTGACTATAGTTCGAATATCACGACATTTTAATATAATTTCTAAACCCATATATTTGCATGCATTATTGAATCAAGAATAAATACTATTTAAAGTATGAAATCTAATGATCTTGATATAATAATCGTCATGGTATACTAAGTAAATTGCAATCCCAATAACAACAAGTAATAACATTCTATATATTAGCATTAATGCTATTATCCATTTATAAATTATAGCATTAATTTGCTTAAATAAATTTCTCTTTCTTTTGAATTGCTTTAATTAACATTGATACCTCCTCCTTTCTTTTACAAGTCTATCATTATTTTTATTATTATTTTCTATTTGTATAAATATTTATGTCATAATAACTTTGGTCACTCTTATCACTAGGTATTAATATTAAGATTTTATTATAAGGCTTGCTAATATCATTAGTATAGTATAATTAACATTAATGTTAGCATAATTATAACTACCCCGTAAAATTAATGCTAGCAATTTTTATTATAATTGGCAGTGATGTAATTATTTTTATTACTATTATTGATAGTAATAATAATTTTACTCCAAAATTTAAAAACAATCATGTTACTCACATTGCCATAATAGAAAAATTGGACTATACATTTTAAATATATTGCTCTAAATCTCAAAATAGATATATTAAAATTATCTCATCGGCTATGTCTTAAAAATTATTAAACACACATCTATATTTTATATAGACAAATATTAAATAGTTTAATTCTCTTACATTTACTTACATTTCATATTTAATTATTATATACAATAAATAACCTAAAACATTTATTTATATTTTATTTTCTAAAAGAAACAAATTTAAATAACATGTATTATCATATGAACAACTTTTATTTATTTATTTATAATCAAATGATAAATTAAAAAATAGCATATATAAATAACCATTTATTTGTTCGTTATTATATAAATTATCTACTTCAAAAGAATAATTCTCATAATTCTCATGTTTTAAGGAAGAAAATGTGTCAAGAAGTTAGTTTCCTTTTTATTTTATTTTTAAAGTGCAAGAATGAGTAAAATGGAACAACTATGGAGAGATATACTCTACAATTTATAATTTTGTGAAGAAAAGAATTTGTTAATTAAACTTATGGAGATGATATGATTCCTATTATTCACTCGAAGTTAAAAACAAGTTTTAGAATAGGACTTGAACAGTCACCTAAACATAATTAAATTTATATATGTTCATCGCTGCCACCTGGAAAATATGTATGCCAATTGACAAAGATTAGCAAGGCATATCTAATAAATTAGAAGGTTGATAATATCGTAAAGATATGCCAATACAATGAATGCAATGATTTTAAAATATTCATGAAATTAATTTATTAAGATTTTTCAAGCAAATATGATTCATAGGTGTTATCTGCTCCTATTGTGAACTCTTCAGACACTAAAGCTTGAAACTATGATTTATTTATTTTTTATACTCTATATTTAACTAACATGTTTCTAAGAAATCTATATGATAAGGACATAAATTCATTGAAGAATTAAGCTGAAGAGATGGATTATATAATTGAATCACAGGTAATTAATTTATTTTTTTCTTTTATATTGTATGTATATAATATTTGCTAAGTCAATATGTATCTTAGCAACTAATAAAATAAATTAGACAAAATATGTATTTTTCAACATTTCATTATTCTAAAAATTATACTTATAAATAATATTATCGATTGCACATAAAATTATACTTATAGTAGTTTTTACCCTCATAAAATAATAATTTTAACTCAAATAAAATAACTTCATTTAAATGACAATAATAACTGACATTTGGAATTGTAAAGCCAAATTCCCCCAAATTTCTCAAATTTCCCCAACTCCTCTCTTCTTATGCTAGAATGGGAGCTTTAAAACAGCATTCAAGAAAATAATCAAAACATGAAGTAGGTGATTAAAACTTACTTGGTATCGCCAAATCGTGTAGCCTTTATCTAGACTGTTTTTTTTTAAATAAAAATTATGAATGTTTCATTTTACCCCCTTCACCAAAATAAATCAAGGAAGAATTCTATCATTTTTCGGTAGCCAAAGGAGACAGATGGAAAATTTCCCATTCCTTTGTTTGCCCCCCGATTGCATGCACATACACCCGGCAATTTACCTTTCTCTTGATTTACTACCTGTTGAAAATCTTGACACATACCCTTTTTTTGCATTAAATTTATTAAAACTAAGGGTAACTCTTTTTAATTACTATTTTATTCTTTTAAAATATCTATACCCGGCTACATTCTTCATTCATATTTTATTTCCGTATATTTCATACTTTCATTTACTTTTTTTATCTTTTAGTACTTCTATGTATTAATATTTCTATTTTTATTACACTCTTTACATTTTATTTAATTTTGATTTAACTTTTTTTTTAATTTAAAAATTAAATTATTTCCCTAATCAATTAATTAAAATTCAGGGAGAATAATATTCATTTTTATTTATTTTCAATTATTAATTCATTTGAACATATTATTTAATTTAATAATACATATAATGTCATTTCATAAACATAATTTTGTTAATTATCAATTCAATTTTCATTTGATTTAAGTTACCTTTTAATCTATTTTAAATTTAATTAAATTGATTAACCAAGGTTAATCTAAATATTAATTAAAATAAAATTAACTAATATAATCACGAAGTCAACAAGACATTGCAATTCAATCAACCACACTTACTCAAACATCACGAAGGGGCCAATAGCGGAGGGTCACTACAGAGTACAACAATATATTGATAAACATTTATATTTATAAATTCTTATATAAACGAGTATCAATTAAACAACACATACATAAAATGGTATTTATTTGATTATCAAGCAAATTAACTATTCATCAAAATAAAATAAAACACAATGAATCATGAAATCATGAATAAATACTTACACAAATTTCCAGAACGATCGATACGGAGGGGTACTACAGTGGATGTAGCCAGTTTTGGTGAACAACTATAAATTTTGTGTCTTCATGTTATTGTCTTGTTTTCATTACTGAGTTTTTATTTCTGCAACATATTTCATTTAATTTGCAATCAATTATTCAATGCTCAACACCTTCACATTTCCTCCAAATGTTTAATTGAACATGCATTTCTCGCAAATATTCAATTGAAGCTCCATTTCTTGCAAGACAAAAAGAATACAAAGTATTCTGAAGTAAAGTGGAGATTCTACATCTAAGTGAATATGACACTAACTTCCATTTCAAATACCAATGGAATGTCGACTCTCACAAACATCTAGTTGAGCTTACTTTTCCTATGTTTGGATGATCATAATATTTTCACAAAATTCCTCTTACTTTCTTTTAACATTAAGGTTTGCTTGTGTCTATTAGAATATCACAAACCCATTTTCAATTACTATCATTTGCTCTACAAACATGAGTGATTTTTAATCATCCTTTCTACATGGAAAAATACAAATAGGTGAAGCATGGTTATAAGGACATAATAACATATTGTGTACCATTCAATATTCTAGTCAGAAATATATATGAGCAACCACAAGATCTAAGTGTAATGCAGTGTTCTATTATATGGTTTCAATTGGTTAGAATAACATAGGATGAGTACAAAATAAATAAATTCACTTTGACATCATTGTAAAACTTCAAATTAACTCGTTGTATGATTTTATAATATTTTTATTTGAGATTATCCATGGAAACATTGACAAAGTTGAATGGAGGACTAAGACTATCAACAGTTGGCCATTCTCACAACTTTAATGATATGTGAGAAAATCACGATGAAAATATAAATACTATGCATGGGTTATAGATGTAGTCTAACAATCTATCATTTAGGAATATGAATGGAGGAGGATTCGATTTAATTTGAAGAACAATGATGTGGAATTGCACTATTAACCTACTTGTCCACTCACATAATCCATTTGATGCATTGCATGAGAAATAAAAAATTGAAAGAATTGGGAAATTAAAATGAGGAATGAAGTGAATAGATTTTTTAGAGACTTTTCATCATGTTTCATGTTGGATTTTTACTTCCTATTGAAAAAGAAATTAGTCTCACATTCACATTTACTTTAATTGGACCTACTTTGCTCACAAACCTTCAATTGAACTTACAAACTTGTAGATGAAAATCTATTCCCCACAAACATCCAAACAGGCCCTATTTTTTTAAATATCCTATTGACTAGAATTTCTTTGCATCCAAGTGGCTATTCTATGAGAGATAAACTTTTAAAAACATTTTATAATATTTTTTGTAAAACCTCCATATGAAAGTAGACATTCCAACTACTTCCAATATGTATGCCCACAAACATTCACATGAATCATTTTAATAAATAAGTAAACGAAGTTGATCCTTATGAATATTCAATATTCAAATTTCCAATGTTTCGATGCATTTAGCTTTCCTTACAAAGTGAAAAGTACCAAAGACAAAGAAGATGAGGTATGTAGAATTTTGACCTCCATATGAACTAGGCATCAAATACAAAACTAAAATGCGTATATATTTTCTTGCATCCACTTTAAATGCATATTTCTACATCGAATTGAACATGAATTTCTCACATCTAGATAGATTACATTTTCTCGCATCAAGTTGAATCTTCATTTCTCACAATAGAGATTGATTGCATAAATAAAAGAGTCCCAACCTAGAATGATAATGGTAGATTTATTACATTATTATTATCACAAAGGATGAATAACAAATGCTTTTATTCTTATCATTGATACAATAGGATGATACTCTAATGCAATAACTTCACATAGGTTTGAATGTCATGTATAATGTTATTGAGGAGAGAAAACCAGCTTCAGATAAAATTAGATTAATAGATGCAAAATGAAGAATGGTGGAGGGAATAGTTTCAAACATAGTTCTTATTACTAAATTCACTTCATGATTTTCTATTCATTAGTGGAATTTTGTTTAGAATTATGATGATTTAGCATGTACATATGTCTATTTGGGTTGTCAAAACTCTAAAAAATGTAAAGGTGATTGAACCCTTTTTTATTATAAAAAAGGTCATGAAATCATATCATTCTCTAGGTATTTTATGAAATTATTTTGTAATCTAAAATTTCCATTGGAGCTTGCATTGCCTGTGTGTAATTATGATAATGTCTAGTGATGCACATGGTAGTCATTTGATATCTTATTATTGATTTACTAGTTAATTATAACAAACCTTCAAATTAAGACTTCTCACCTTTCTCTTTCTCTCTCTCTCTTTAATTTTTTTTACATAAAATCTAAAATTTAAAATTAGAGCATCACAATATTGAAGATCAAATGATGTAAAGTGTTCTAGTATGCACTAACTTAATCAAATTGTAGATCATAAAATAGCTATTTAAGGTTGAATACATAGAATTTATTATTATTTTCTAGATATAACCCTTTTTTAAGTCTCAAAGCATGTAAGTCCTTTTGTAAAAATAGTATCCACAATGAGATATTGAGTAACCTACACATTGAGAACCAAAAATTGAAGACTTGGAGAAACTAAATCTTATTCTAAGATTAAGTTTTCTCAAGATAAAATAAATTTGTTGAGGGATTTCATCTTAGTTGATAGTATCATGAACCATCAAGAATGGATATCCTTTATGTAGGATAGATGAGCTAATTGATGAATTACATTGAGAAATGTACTTGTCAAAGATTGATTTGAGATCAAGTTATTACCAGATTCATGTGAGAGATGAAGATTTTCCAAAACAACATTTAGATGTCATTTTAGACATTTTGAATTTTTTGTTATGCCCTTTGGTTTAGCAAATACCCTAGCTACTTTTCAATCATTCATGAAAAAAGAATTTAACAATCATTTGAAAAAAAATATCTTAGTTTTCTTTGATGATATTCTAATTATAGTAAAAGATTACAATCCATCAAACCCAAGATAAAAGTCATAAAACTTACCCACAAGGGCCCTTGGTAACTCAATATCTACCCAAACCTTTGAATACCATGCATCCTTTAAAATTTACTCAAGGATGGGGCCTCAAAAATCCATGGTCAAGGATAAAAATAAGACCTCATCTCACCTCCTTAAGGAGTATACAACAACATTCTCCTTCCCTTTCATGTAATGAATTCCAAAGTATCCACCAATGTTGATGTGTGTTCAGGTTTGGCTACGTGAAAGTATATTGAAGGATATGATGATCAGTATATAATTTTAACTAATGACCCAAAGAAATTTCCATAGCATGTAAGCACATATACAATTATTGCTCTTTGTATCATGGGTAGGGTAATTAACCTGATGTTACTTGAGCTTCCACAAGTTATAAGCAAACACACAACTCTCTTAAGGACAAGACCTAACATATCCAACAAATTATTTGTACAAACTAAAAAATATATTTTAGGACTAGGCACTATGAGAATCGATGTACCAATCAATCACTCCTTGAAAACCTAAAATAATCTCACACTTATCTAAACACATAAAAAATTTCCCTTTCAACTAAAATTAATGAGATGTGGCACTCAACAAATTCACGACAAATCAATAATATTAACCCACTAAAACTATGAAACTATGAACCTTAAATATATTTTTGGTCGTAGGCCAATCCCCAATAGCATAAATCTTTGATGGATCTAATGAGATACCCTCTTCAAATATAACATGTCACAAGTGCTTCACCTAAAACTAGAAAAATCACACTTCATCATGTTACCATAAAGTTGGTTCTCATCCAAACACTAAGAATCTAGTACAAGTGGATCTCATGCTCTTCCATTGTCCTCAAATAAATTAAAATTTCATCAAAGAACACAAGGAAAAATCAGTCTAAGTAGGTGCAAAACACCTCATTCATGAGGCATATAAACATTTATGGAGTTTCCATCCACCCAAATGGGACTACTATGAAATCCTAGTGCTCTTAAGGAGTTTGAAAGTTATTCAAGAAATATTAACTTGCTAAATATGAATTTGATGGTATCTTTACTTTAGATCAATTTTAGAAAAAACCTTGGCTCCCTCATTTTTAGTTGAAAAAATTATTTATCCATGGAAAGCGATAAAGGATCCTCACCATCAGCTTGTTTAACTATTGGTAATCAATACACAAATGAAGAGATGTGTCCTTGAAAAAACTGATTAATGAACACTAGGGTGATACACTAAGGGAGATGTATCACTTCTCTAGAAACACCTAAGATCATTAATCTCTTGAGTAATCATCATTTATAGCGCACATAAGAGGTTCAAATCCTAGAATGAAGTCAATATAGAATTTTGCATCCCACATGATCAACATACTAGGGATGACACTAAAATACATGTCAACAAACTCCCTCAAGAATGAGTGATCATTGAGGGAAACCTCATAAAAAAATTCACTAAAAGGATCGCTTACCATGATAGTGAACATCAAGCACCCCTTCCACATATTTTATTTTCATTGTATGGATGAAATAATACAAAGAGAGATGGATCTCTGAATTCCTGGTATCACTATATGATCACCAACATCATCAACAAACTCATAAGACCCCAATAGGAGGACACGTAAATTTATAATGGTGGTGAAGTGATGAAGGGAAATTTTAGCTCTGCCCCTTACAAGATCAAACTCACAACAACACAGGTTTTCACAACAAAATGAAAGAAGAAAATGGACTATTTTATTATCTTTGGAATGAAACAGAAGTTACAAGATGTAACCTTGTTATATGGATTGTCTTATAATAGTCATTTGTCAAATTGTAGATCGGGGTATCACTCTCGATTCTTCCTTCACCAACAGGGTATCGGCTTTTCTTCTCTAGTCCACGATCTCATCACCTTCAGGTTACTCTACCACCCTCCTCCTCTCTCTATCTGCTCTCTCCCTCTCACAATCTATCTCTGTCTCTATATATCTACATTCTTCCTTCATGTCGCCTAACTCAAGCATTCTCTTTGTCATAGTACCACTTCATCGTCCAATAACATATATATCTCACTGGCAGTTACATCGTTATCAGTCAAGGAAATTCCATTCGTTTGTGCCAGGTAATCATTTTCCATCCAATGGTTGTTTGAAATTGTTTGACCAATCATGTTGATTCACAAAGGAGATGTGAAATCAATGACTAGTATCAAGCCATGTGTCACTAACTTATTCGTCCATCCATCAATTTTGTTATACTCGTATTTTGTCCACCTCCCGCCTTCGCAGTGTTGAGGGGACACTAAATCATCTCACCCTGATACAGCCAAGTCTCACCAATGAGGCTCTTATCGAGATGTTGTTCCTTGCCATCTTCACTCTATCAGCTCGTTGAAGGGACTCTTCAAGACCTCCCACTGAAACACGTTTGTCAGCCCAAAACCTCATCGTTACCACCTTATCACTCCATCGGAGGGACTTGTAAAGGCTTCCACCAATAACATAGAGTCACTTTGATGTCATTCGTTGGTATGCCTTGTGGTTCATCAGGCTATCGAAGGGACACCGAATGTCATCCCGACAATATGTGATCCTCCCGCGAATGTGAATCCTTCGCACCTGTTATTGTTGTTGTCTTCGCCATTATTATGTCAAAGAGACATGAAACAGGTTCTCTTCGAGATCCTTATGTCATGTCGATGAAGCTATAGAACGAATGCTAAATTAATTCGAATTTGTTTTATCCCTCATGCAACTTACTCCTTAATCCCAAACTCCTGCAACTCGCCATACTCAGCTAGTTGAAGCCGAATCAACCCTTATTGAAAAGAAATATCACAGGTCGATGCAATATTTCTCTTCACCCTAGATGCTCCTGCATCAGACACTTGGGATGGGAAAGAAATGTTTCATGAGGGTGACTCATAAAAATTTATGGATCTGATGCTCATTTAGAATCCATCTTGTTTCCTTATTCATCTGACCCTTCTTTCTCAACGGTCCCTATAACTTGATGTCTCTGCCATCCTTCATTTTCCCTCTCTTCACATAATTCACCTCCCACAACCATACATTATGAAAACTTGAAGAGTCATCAATATCTATTTCTTTTTCAAAAAAATAATGAAATTCATTCATTACCTCATTCTGTGTTACTGCTACAACCATTTGTTCACCCTCACTCCCGGGCACAACATTGTACTCCTCCTTTATGCCTTCTAAAAGACATTTTCCAGTTGCAATCACTTCATCTTCTGCATTCACATCAATGTTAGCAGTATAATCAAAGAACTCATCATTTTCTCCCTGCAGCAAGCTTTCAGTCTTACCAATCTCCTTATCACATAAGAAGTCATCAACTGATGCCAAGGGAAGATCACCAGACAACTCAACATTTTCCCCTTCACCTCCTCCCTTATTTTAAGTTGTAGTACTTTCAACTACAAAAACATTTACTACTGCAATATCTTATTCATTACTCTTATCATACTCAAATAAATCAGCTTCAACAAAACTTTCAACCTCCTCATATCTAGCCATCCCATTCATATCACTTACATGCAAACTAGAATCCTCTATGAATTCACAAGATGAAAATTTTACCTTTTCTTCAACCGTTGCCACTTGGGTTTCCTCTTCTTCAAGATCCTCCATCGCTCTCCACTCTTTTGTGGTTGCTACCACCTCTGTATCTTCATCCTTTATGTTTTTCAATAGACATCCTTTAGTTTCAAGTTCAGGTTCTTCAACCTATTCATATGCATACTCTTCCTCGATGTCACATGTATGACACTTTGCTACAGCCTCTTTCCTTCCTGTAGTCAAAAAATAATTAGAAAGATAAAATTTATCTTCAGCTCTTCTCTTCTTTGGTTTTCTCCTTCTAATCATGTCCTCCAATTCCTTTATTTGTTGTCGTATCTCCATCAATTCAACTCTCATTTCCTCTTGCTCTCTCTCTCTAATTCTCTCTCTGATTTCCTCTAGTCTGGGAATCCTTAGAATCCATCTAATGACAATTCCCTTTCTCCTTTCCATTTTTTAGGCCTCTCAAAGCTATATCAACACAAATCTTCAACCCTCAGGTTACTTTCATAGTCACAAGTCTTCCTGCAGTCACAAGTATTCCTTGCAACAATATCTCACCCACACAACTATCCTCTACCCAACAAAGATTTTAGAAGATTCTTCCTCTACCCACTCTCTCTCAGTGGAGGAATTCTACACCTTCTACCGATTTTTACCTTTGATGGAGGATAGTAGTTACAAACCCTCTTTCATGCTTACAAAAAACATACCTTTCCACAACTCTCTCAGCTTGTCACCCACGAGTCCTAGTGCATACTCTGCACTCTCAAGATCTTTTAGCTCTAATACCACTAATGAAGGGAACTTTCAGCTCTGCCCCTTACAAGCTCAAACTCACAGCAACAAAACAAGTTTTCACAATAAAATTAAAGAAGAAAATGACCTATTTTATTATCTCTAGAATGAAACAAAAATTATAAGATGCGGACTTTTTATATGGGTTGTCTTATAACAATCATTTGTCAAATTTTAGATCAGGGTATCACTCTCGGTTCTTCCTTCACCAGCAGGGTATCGGCTTTTCTTCTCTAGTCCACGATCTCATCACCTTTAGGATACTCTGTCACCCTCTCTCTTTGTTTATGCTCTCTCCCTCTCATGATCTATCTCTATCTCTATAGATATACATTCCTCCCTCATGTTGGCCTAACTCATAAGCATTCTCTTTGTCATAGTACTGCTTCATCATCCAATAACATCCAAATCTCATTGGTAGTTACATTGTTATCAATCATTTCAATTCCATTCATTCACACTAGGTAATCATTTTCCATCCTATGGTTGTTTGAAATCATTTGACCAATTGTGTTGATTCACAAAGGAGATATGAAATCAATGACTAGTATCGAGCCATGTGTCACCAACTCATTCATCCATCCATCGATTTCATTATACTCACATTTTGTCCACCTCTCACCTTCACAGTGTTGAGGGGACACTAAATCATCTCATCCCAATAAAGCCAAGTCTCACCAATGAAGATATTGTTGAGATGTCGTTCCTTGTCATCTTCACTCTATTGGCTCGTCGAAGGGACTCTTCAAGACCTCCCACTGAAACACGTCTATCAGCCCGAAACCTCATCGTTACCACCTTATCACTTTGTCAAAGGGACTTGTAAAGGCTCCCACCGATAACCTAGAGTCACCTCAATGTCATTCATTGGTATGCCTTATGATTCATCGAGTTGTAAAAGGGACACCAAATTTCATCTCGACGATATGTGATCCTCTCGTTGATGTGAATCCTTTGCACCCATTATTGTCGTTGTCTCCGCCATCATTATGTCGAAGAGACATGAAATGGGTTATCTTCAAGATTCTTATGTCATGCTGATGAATCTGTAGAACGAATGTCAAATGACGTCGAAGTTAGTTCATCCCTCACTCTACTTACTCCTTAAGCCCAAACTCTCGCAACTCGCCATACTCAACTAGTTGAAGCCGAATTAGCCCTTATTGAAAAGAAATATCACAGATCGATGCAAGATTGCTCTTCTCCTTGGATGCTCCTACTTCATGAAGGTACCAAGATCCAATACATAACCATGCACAAAAGGATCTACTACCACCTTGACACACAGATAATTAAACCTACTAATTTTTGAACATATGTTGTCATTGATGTCAAAAGAATATTTTCATTGATGTCAAAAGTGCTCACTAATGTCAAAGGATAATGTCAATAGTTCAGTCAGAATTAAATGTAATCGCATTGAAATCAGGGTGTATTTTTTTCATGTCATGTCATTATGTTTTAAAAAAATGAAGAAGACTATTGTATTATGCTTTTAGTATCAGAATACACTTGTGAATGTTGATAGAGGTAATTTGGAAGTTTGATTCAAAAAATTTGAGGTTAGTTTCCTAGGTGGAGAGATTTTTCTAGAAACATGCTCATGATCTGTTTTTATTCTTGGATGTAAATTTTGGTTTGCAGTTTGAATGGAGAGTATGTCTACACATGTTCTAACTCATTCTAGAGTTTCCAAAATTTATGATTAGCAGGCAGAAAGTTTGGAGTAACATAAGGGTCACTGTGTTGGTTAATCAACCAAGTTGTTATTCTGGAAATATGCAAAAGTGACTTGTAGCATGTGTCCTCTGGAGGTAGCATGGGATGGTGAAATAGGCCTTGGTTAAGGTTCCTAAAGGAAGAGTGTGACATCATGTTCTTTTGGCAGAACCAAATTTGATTTAGGATCGACCCACTACATGTTTCATGTAAATTTGAATTTAGGTTCACCTTAGATGACTTGGCCAATTGTTGATGGTGTTAAGGGATTCCTAGTTGACATGAAATATTGTTAATATAATGAGATATATAATCGTCATAGTTTTAGATCAAAGCAAAAAGTAATGAGAGTGTGTGTGAGAAATTGTGCAAGCAAGTGTAATTCAATGGGAGTTGTATCTTAGTCATTGTGCACCATCATATGAAGATCATAACCTTTATGAGAGAGTGTCTGAAGGAAGTTCCTATAAAGTGTAAGTTGTGCAATCAACATTGAATATCCACAAACCTTATTTATGTAATCTGGTAGGATTGGTGTCTTACTTGGTGAGTTGGTGCTCAAATTTGTGTATTGGGGATTGGTGTCTCCAGTAGGTTGGTGCCTACAAATAAATCAAGGGATTGGTGTCTCTAGTAGGTTGCTGCCTACTTCATGATTGTAACTTATTCATTATTCTATGAGGTTAGATTTGGATAGTAGCTCCAAGCAGCTCTTCTCTCCATGGGTTTTCCCATTCTGGGTTTTCACATATATTTGGTGTTCATTGTGTGAATGTGTACATTTGTGTTGGTTGACTGATATTAGATTTTGATTCATGTTTTGGAGAAGTGACTAATGGTAATTCATGTTGAATTAAAGAGTTTTAAATAGATTTGATATACTGATTCACCCCCCAACCCCTCTCAGTATATTGTGTGCCCTTCAATTGGTATCAGAGCTAAGTTCCTTTGAAGAAGCTTAACAACTTGAGATAGATTTAGGATGGCACACTTAGTAGCTCAAGAAGGGTTGTCCTAAAAAATGCACCACTCTTTGATGGATCCAATTATACATTTTGGAAATTAAGGATGGAATCATACCTTATGGACCTAGGGTTTGAAGTTTGGAAATTAGTTGTCGATGGATACGAAATCCTTGAAATTCCCCCAAGAGATCAAGCCAGAAAGAAGGCTTGTGAAAATAATGTTAAAGAAAGGAATGCTATTCTATGTAGTTTATCTATCTTTGAGTTTGTAAAGATCATGCATTGCAGGACAATGAAGGAAGTATGTAGTAAGTTGCACAATATCTATGAAGGTGATGACAAGGTCAAACAAGCAAAGCTTCAAACTCATCAAGGTTGATTTGAAAATATGAAAATGAAGGAAGAGGAAAACATCACCACATTCCTACTCCGAGTTGATGAATTTGTCAACTCTATCAGAGGTCTTGGTGAATAACTAAAAGAAGGTATGATTGTGAAAAAGGTACTCATATCTCTTCTCAAAAAATTTGATGCAAAATTTTTTGTTGCTGAAGAAGCTAAAGATCTTAGCACTCTAACTATGGATGAGTTACATGGAATTTTGACTACCTATGAAATGAGAATTACGAATGACAATTTTATAAGGAAAGAGGTTACATTCAAAGTGTCCAAGAAGCAAGATGATGTAGATTGAGAAGATGGATCAAATTCAAAAGAAGCAAACTTTGTTAGAAAGTTACAAAGAGGTTTTGGAAAGTATAAAGCTAAGTTGTCTTTCAAGTGTTTTAATTGTGGTGAAGTAGGTCATTTCATGGCTGAGTGTCCATATAAATAATCTAGCAATGTTGAGAAGTCATTTCAAAAAGGGAAACTATTTTTGAAAAACCAAAAAAAATATTTATCAATGAGGAAGGCTACTCATCTTATGATGATGACCAAAACACTTCTGGGAATGAAGGAGAAAAGGCTCTTTTCATGGCTATGGAAATCTTTGAAGAAGATTTGGAAATAAAGTTTGAAATTGAAGATGATGTAGAAGTAGACCTTGTGGAAGAATTTCTCTACATTAACAAGGAAATTAAAAGGCTAAGGAAAAGGATTACAGAAGAAGTGAATTCTAAGGAAAAACTATCTCAAAATCTTAAGAAGGCAGAAAAGATGGTCATTGATCTGAAGATTCAAGTGGAAGAGACTAAAAGGATTGAAGAAGTTTTGACTGAAATATTTCAATCAAGAGACAAGGATTGTGAAAAACTTGAAGAAGAGATTGTATCACTGAGAAGATCTTTAAAAGGTGAATCATCAGTTGAAGTTAAATTTTGGGAAGAACATTGAGATCTTAGATCAGACAATAGAAAGCCAGAGATCACCAAATATCAAAATTGGTCTTGGTTTTAATGATGTACAAAAGAATAAGATGATTGAAGCCTATCAAGTTTGTTGGTGAGATTTTGGGAAATAATGGCTCCAAAAGTTTAAAGTATGAGCAAGCTGCAGTAATCAATGAAAGAAAGGTGTTGAATGATGGTTTCATTCATGTACACAGATAGAATATAATATTTGAAAGACAAGCTTCAAGAGGACAAGAATATAATGTACCGAGTTCTATCATTCTTTTTTGGTTATTGTTTTAATTATAATCATTTTGGTCATAAGTCTGTGAATTGTAGAAAGGCTCTTGCAAGGAGAAATGATTTTGTCAGTAGAAATGCATTTGCACCTTTGTATAATTTTAATACTATTTGTTACAAATACAAAAAAAATGGGCATATTACTAGAAATTGTAGAAGCAATTTTTTTATTCCGCCTATACTGGATACAAAAGGAGATAAGTTAGAATGTTAGAATAATGAAATAGATAAAGTTTGGAAGAAGAAACTAAAGGAGAAAATATTAGAGAAATCCATGGTGGCTCAAACTACATTACATGCTCAGAAGGAGAAGAATATGTGGATCATTGGAAATGGATGCTCAAGTCACATCACCGGGAACAAGAGCAATTTCATGCACTTCAAGAAGTTTGATGATTTGTAACCCTTAGTAACAATTCAATTGCAAAGATTATCGGTAAGGGTATTTTGAGTCTTGTTGGAGGAAAGACAAAAACTCATGATTTTCTATATGTAGAAGGATTGAAGCACAATCTTCTAAGTGTAAGTCAAATGTGTGACAAATAACACAATCTTTCATTTAATTCTAAAGGTTGTGAAATCAGAAAGACCGGTATCAGAGAGTTAGTTGCAGAAGGAAGTAGGACTGGCAATGATATATATCATCTCGGTGAGGTAAATGGAAAAAATTGCTTTGTAATACAAAGAGAGGAGAGTTGGATCTAGCATAGAAGATTGGGACACATCAATTTTGATGATCTTGTGAGGATCAGTTCAAAAGGAATGGTCATATACATGTTAAAGATCAAGAAGCCTCAGTCTACTAGTTGCAAACCATATCATGAGGGAAAATAGACAAGGACCAAATTTCTTACTAAGGAATGTTCTACAACAAATCCATTGGGTTTGATTCATACAGATCTATGTGGACCTATAAGAATAAAAACCATTCAAGGTGATAGGTATTTTATGATTCTTATTGATGATTATTCTAGAATGACTTGGATTACTTTTCTAAAATAAAAACCAGAAGCTTTTGAAAATTTTAAAGCATTTAAAGCCATGGTTGAAAATGAAACTAAAAGAACAATCAAATTTCTAAGATCAGAAAGAGGTAGAGAGTTCACTTTTCATAGGTACGATGAATTATGTGAGTTGCATGGGATCCATAGATAAAAAAAATATCCTAGAACTCTATGACAAAATGGAGTAGATAAGGGGAAGAACCAAACCATACAGGAGATGGCTAGAACAATGTTAATTCAAGAAAAGTTGTTAGATATGTATTAGAGAGAAGTAGTTCAAAGCATAGTGTATATTTTGAACAGAGCTCAAAGCAAACCAAAGACTGCTAAAACACCATATGAATTATGGAAAGGAAGATCGACTTTAGTTAGACATCTCAGGATATTTGGAAGCAAGTGCTACATCAAAAGGGATGAAGAACATTTGGGTAAGCTTGAATCTAGATCTAATGAAGGTATTTTTCTTGGTTATTTTGTGACAAGCAAGGCCTATAGATGCTATAACAAAAGACTAAAAAAAATTGTGGAAAGTGTCAATGTAAGTATTGACGAAGTAGTACAGTCTAATGATACTCCAGATGAAGAAGATAATGAAGATCTAAAATCTGCAACAATGATGAAGACTCAAAAATTGATTATGAGAATGGAGTTACAAAGACTCTAGCTAGGTATTTTCAAAAGAATCGTTATGAAGATCAGATTATAGGAGATAAGGACAATGGAGTTCAAACCCAAAGTACAATTGAGAAATAAAATGAACATGTACACTTTGCATTATTATCAAAAATTGAACCAAGCTCATATGTGGAGGCAAGCAAAGAGAAAGGATGGTTAGATGTTATGGAAGAATAATTAACTCAAATTAAGAAGAATGAAATTTGGGAATTAGTTCTGAGACCCAAAAATAAAAATTTCATTGGTACCAAATGGGTCCTTAGAAAAAAATTGAATGAAGATGAAAAGTGATCTAGAACAAGGCCATACTTGTATGTAAATGTTATGCTCAAGTTGAAGGACTCGATTTTGAAGAGACATTTGCTCTAGTAGCAAGGTTGGAAGCAATCATAATGTTTTTGGCCCTACTAGCATTCAATAATTTCTTGAGGTATATTAGATGGATATGAAGTCTGTATTTCTAAATGGATAGTTAGAAGAATTCTACATTGAACAATTGGAAGGATTCTAATGTTCAGATAATCTGGATCTTGTGTGCAAACTGAAGAAAGCAATTTATGGACTCAAACAGGCTCCTAGAGAATGGTATTCTAGATTAGATAGATATCTACAATAACAAAGTTTCAAGAGAGGTAGTGCAGATAGTAACTTATACATAAAAACATAAGGTGATCAATTGTTGATTGTTGTGAATTATGTTGATGATATTATCTTTGAAGGTAGTAGTGATTCTATGTGCAAAGAGTTATAAGATGCAATGCAAAGTGAATTTCAAATGTCAATTCTTGGTGAATTATGTTTCTTTATTGGTTTATAGATTTCTCAATTAGACAAAGGTATATTCATTTCTCAAAAAAAGTACTAAAAGAAATGTTGAGCAAGTTTAATATGGAAGAACGTAAATTGGTGAGTACACCTATGGTTATTGGGTATAAATTGAGTAAGGATGATGAATCTTCTTTGGCAAACCAGACTTTGTATAGACCAATGATTGGTATTTTGTTATATGTGACTGCATCTAGACCAGATATAATGCAAATAGTTGGGATGGTAGATAGATTTTGGGTAGTGCCTAAATAAACTCATGTCAAGGTAGTAAATAGGATATTCAATATAAGAAGGCTAAAATAGATTTTGGTTTGTGGTATCCTAAGAATGAAAACTTCACACTAACTGCATACATAGATGCAGATTGGTAAAAAACCATAAATGACCGAAAGAGTACAAGTGGTGAAGATTTCTTTATTGGTGATAGTCTTGTATCCTTGTTAACAAAGAAGTAGGACTCGGTATCTTTATCTAAAATAGAAGCAGAATACATTGCAGAAGCTTCATGACACACTCAAGTATTATGGATGAAGCAGAACTTGATAAAAATAAAAATAGAGCTTGATGAACCCATTCCCATTCTTTGTGATAATGCTAATGCTATAAAAATTTCTAAGAATCCGATGATGCATTCAAGGACAAATTATATTGCAATTAAGTATCTTTTTTTGAGAGAGAAGGTTGCTAACAAAGAGGTGAAGTTGGAGTATGTTGAAACAAAGGAGCAGATAGCGGACATTTTCACAAAACCTCTTTCCAAGGAGACCTTTGAGTATCTCAAACAGAAGTTGGGAGTTTTTTCTCCCTCCTCTTGAATCAAGGGGAAGCATAGGTTGAGGGGGAGGGTTGAATCCCTACACAAGAAGACTCGGTGGTCTTGTAAAGTGTTTCTAAATTTGGTTTTGTATAAATAGTGTATTCAAAAGGTTTGATGGAAGCATGGATTCAAGGGGAGCCTATTCAGGAAACAAGTTTTTGAGTTGTACAATAGGAAATTGACCTTTTCCATTGATTTCAAAGGGGGAGAAATGGAACTCTAAATCGTCTAAGGGGAGAAAGTGGAACTCACTATGAGGTGACCTCTTGATCTGGACATATTAGATTTGTCTTTGTGTGCCAGCAGTATTTTGTTGTTTTCCATCAATGACAAAGGGGGGGATTGTTGAACATAGTTGTCATTGATGTCAAAGGAATATTTTCATTGATGTCAAAAGTTCCCACTGATGTTAAAGGAGTAATGTCAACAGTTTAGTCAAAATTAAATGTAATTGTACTTGTTGAAATTAGGGTGCATTTTTGTCATGTCATGTCAGTGTGTTTTAGAACAACGAAGAAGACTGTATTGTTGTAGTATTCTTGTAGTATCATACTGCACCTATTCGTGTTGATAGAGGTAATCTAGAATTCTGATATGAAATGTTTGAGGTAAGTTACACAAGCAGGGAGATTTTTTTGGAAACATGTTCATGATCTTTATTTCTTCCTAGATATGAGTTTTGGTCTATAGTTTGAATGGAGAGTATGTCTACATATGTTCTAACTTATTCCATAGTTTTTGAAATTTATGATCAACAAACAAAAGTTTTAGAGTGATAGAAGGGTCAATGTGCTAGTTAATCAACCAGGTTTTTTTTTTGGAATTGTGCGGCAATGGCTTGTAGTGTGTGTCCTCTAGAGGTAGCATGGGATGGTGAGATAGGTCTTGGTTGAGGTTCTTGAAGGAAGCACACAACATCATGTTATTTTGATGGCAACAAATTTGATTTAGGACCGACCCACTACATGTTTCATGTAAATTGGAATTAGGTCCACCTTAGCCAACTTGGCAAATAGCAGATGGTGTTAAGGGATTCATGTTCAACATGAAATGTTGTTAATGTAATGAGATGTATATAATCATCATAGTTTTAGATCACATTAAAAATAATGTTTGTGAGAGAGAAATTGTGTGAGAAAGTGTAATTCAATGTGAGTTGCATCTCAATGATTGTGTGCATCATCTAAAGATCATAATTTGTGTGAGATTGTCTAAAGGAAGGTCAGATCAAGTGTAAGTTGTGCAATCAAAATTGAATATTCGCAAACCTTATTTATGTAATCCAATAGGACTAATGCCTTACTTGGTAAGTTGGTGCTCAAATTTGTGTATTGGGGATTAGTGTATCTAGTAGGTCGATGCCTACAAATATAGCAGGGGATTGGTGTCTCTGGTAGGTTTCTTCCTACTTCATGATTGTAACTTATTCATTATTTTTTGAGGTTGGATTTGGATAGTAGTTCCAAGCATCTCTTCTCTCTGTGGTTTTTCCAATTCCAAGATTCCACTTATATCGAGTGTTCATTATGTGAATGTGTGCATTTATGTTGGTTGATTGATACTATGTAATGTCCCCTTCTTGTACCTAATCATTTGGAGAGTTCCATTAGCCTATTCCAGGGTTCTCATAGGCAAAGTGGAGTTGGTTAGGGGACTCAAAGCCTGTGTTGGGCTTTGTGGTGGTTTTTGATGCTTTTTGGTAGAGGTTACTATTTTACAGTAGTGATCATTTTCAGTATTTACTATTTATAGTAAGTCTCAGTACATCTCAGATTGTGCCAATTTGGTTTTTGGGAACATTTACTATTTTTAGCAATTTCCATTTTTAGTAAGTGTATTTTTGGCAGCTGGTCTCAGCCTCTGTTACTCTAGTAGTGCAATATTTCTTGTTTGGGTGTTGGTGAGTTCTAAGGTTAATCAAATCAATATTTGTATTTTCCATCACTTAAGTTATGTTATAAAGTCACTTTATAACTTAATTGAAGGGTCATGTGTTCATAAAAAAGGACCTTGTTTCATGCCTAGGAAAAGGTGACAATTATAAGCCTCCAAAAGTGGATGCCAATATTTGGGAGACATAAGGATTTTAAAATAAATTCAAAAGCTCATGAAGGGGGGCATGGGATTCTTGAAGGGAAAAATTTTCAAAATTGGTTGCCCTAATTTCCTTTTCTCCTCTATAAAAGCATCTCTTTGGCTCTCATTTGATTATCTATGTTTTGGCAACATTGTAATATGTTGTTGGAATGCTTCCAGGGTTCTATTTTTGTGAGTTGAGGATGAAAAGCCTCACCATTTGTAGCTGGTTTTGGTGGTGAAAGATCCACCCTAGCTGGGAAATGGTGATTCTACTTCGAGGATCACATTGGGTATTCACAAAGTTCTGATTTCTTTCATTTTGGAGGTTGAACAATGAAGATCTTCTTAGTATTTTGATGTGGGATTGATGGCTCGTGTGTCCTTGGGGTTTTGCTTCATTTTTTTGGTGTTTGGAGATGTTAAAATGCTTGTTTCAAAGGTCTAATATAGATTTCTAGAATTTTAGAAATCCATAATTTATAGTGGTTGGAAGTGGTGTGTTGCTCGTAGCTTAGTTGGTGTTTGAAACTTCGTTCTGGGTATTTTTCCTAAGGACTCCTCATAGTGGGTGCCCCATTTCAAGTGCTCATTTGTAGTTTTTGGTGAAGGTTTGACTTTTAGGAGCAAATCGCCCCTCCTAGGGAGTCATGCCAGTTCGAGAACATTACTTAGTTGGGTCTATTGATTTATAGACTTGTAATTTGCTCTTTTTGGAGTCTTTGTAGTTTCTCTAGGGTGTGAGCTCATTATGGTGATTGAGAAACTATTGTATCTATCATTTGGTGCTATTTTACAAGCATTTGTTGCTATTGTATGATTTTTATCAGGTTTGTAATTCATTGTTATCAAGTTTGAAATACACTTCTTTGATTCTGAAATCATTGGTCTCCATTTGCCTTTATGATATGTTATAGTTCTATGTGAAAACTATGTTATTTCATGGTTATTTCCCTTCTATGCAATGTTTCATATGTATGTTATGCTATGATTAAAACATGTTAACAAGAATAAACAAGAACACATTTGCAAACACATAACATTCAACAAATAATCAAAAAAATAAAGGGTGGTTGTTGCAGTGGTATCAGAGCCAACCTTTCCTTCCAACCTGTGAAAATCTTATGCAACCAATTGTATACCTTTTATGAGTGAGAGAGAATAGAGATATATTTAGAGGGAATTGAGAAAAGGAAATTGGCAACCCCCACCAATTTTGGAAGGTCAAACAATATCATGAGTTATCAAGGCACATTGGGAGTCTTCACAGGGTATTCAGATGCATCAGAACCCATTGGGTGAAGGGGAACATTCTCCAAGGAACATGGTTGAAAGAGGTAAGGGTAGAGTTGGTTCAGTTAGTCCTGATGCAAGAATGGAGAAGAAGTTTGACACAATGATGGATATGATGTATTAATTGTTGGGGAAGATTAGGTAGAACATAGTGGTAAATAATTCTCATAACAACACATAAGGCAACCCAACACATAATAGGGATATCAATTTCACTTATCAGCAAGGGGGTAATGAAGGACAGCATACTATAGTAGGGTCTAACACTTTATCCAAACCTTTCAAGCCTTCCTTTATTCCAAAGGAGACACCACATAATGGTCATGGTGCTCACTTACCTTTGGTGGATGAGCTAAGGAAGGCATACATTGAATATGACACTCTTCTTGAGGATTTGAAAGAAAAATTATCTTTCAATGAGTTCATGGACTAGAAGAGGAAGAACAGTGGTGGTAGAGCTTATCACAAAGGACCAGCGATTCAGAGGGACCTACAGTAGTCCATAGGCAAGGTAACACTTTCCCATTATGATGGTAGTGATAAGTGCACAACCAAAGCATGGGTACAGAAGTTGGAAAATTACCTAGCCCTTAGACCTATGACAGAGGAGGAGGCAATTAAGTTTTCCACTTTACATATTGATGGAGTAGCACACTAGTGGTGGTACCATGGCCTTGTCACTTTGGGTCACAGGTCTATCACTTCATATGATGAGTTTACCACTAAGCTCATCAAGAGGTTTGAAAATAAAGATCCTGAGCTACATTTCATAGACTTAGCCTAGCTGAAATAGTATGGCACAGTGGAGGCTTACATAACAGAGTTTCAGAAGCTCTCGATGATGGTCACGTGGATTATAGAGCAAAGATTGATGGTGTTGTTTATTGAGGGACTTATGGAGCCACTTAAGGGGTGGATTAAGTTGTTTGACCCTCTAACCTTGCAAGAAGCCATGAAAAAGGCAAGGAGTGTGGATTGGGATACCTCTAAATCTAAATTTCAATCCAAACCATTTTTGCACAAGAAAGATAAAACACCATTTGATAAATACATGAATCAACAAAATAAATCAGTCACAAGGCTTGATGGTGACACTCTTAATGACTTGAGAAGGAATAATTTATGCTTCTCATGCAAAGAGCCATGGAACCCAAGACACAAATGTGCAACTAAGGGGAAATTAAATAGGATTGAATACTATTCAGTAGAGGATTCTTCATCAGAAACATTAGACCAGCAATCTGATTAAGAGGAGAAAAAGAAAGAAGAGTCTTCTGAAGAGTTTGAAAAAGAAGAGACAAAAGAGGCGAAGCTTTCCCAACTTTATAGCTTCCGAAAGAATGAGTCCTTGTGTATTAGAGGGGTTCTTAATGGGTAGATTTTGGTTGCTTTGATTGACTCAAGGGCTACACATAATTTTATTGATGAGAGATTTGTAGCACGCAAGGGTCTTCAAACATAGGAGGTTGATTGTTTTAGAGTGATGGTTGCAAATGGTTTTACCATTACTTGCACTAGGATCATTCCTCGGCTCAGCCTTTAGTTAGGTAATTATGAATTCAAGGATGACTTCTATGTGGTTAGCATTAGGGATACAAATCTAGTGATGGGTATTCAATGGTTATGTTCCCTTGATGAGATGACCCTCAATTTTCAAACCATGGAGTTGAAGTTCAAATGAGATGGCAGGAATGCGGTCTTGAGGGGAATATCAAATGGAGGACCTCGGGTAGTTTCCTTCAAGCGCATGGAAAGGATTTTCAGGCATGATCAGGTGGAGTGAGCAACATAGTGCATAGTTATTCCCAAAATTATAGAAGAGGAGAAGCACTCTTATCCACCAGACATCCAAGCTTTGCTATCCAAGTGAAGCAAGGTCTTTGGTAACATACCTCCAGGTAGGCCTCTTGATAGAGGCATCGAACATGTGATTTAGTTGGAGGAGTGGGCTAAGCCTGTCATCACTACACCATACAAGCATCCAAAGAGACATAAGGATGATATTGAGAAGGTGATTAAGGAGCTTTTGTATATGGGACACATTAGACAAAGTAAGACTTTTTGTAATTCTTATATGGTGTTAGTAAAGAAGAAGGATGGGACTATGCACATGTGCATAGATTACAGGGCACTTAACAATAAGACTATCAAGAATAGGTACCCCATCCCATAGATAGATGAGCTCATTGATGAGCTACATGGAGTAGTATATTTTTCTAAAATAGACTTGAGTTTTGGTTATCATCAGATTAGAGCTAGAGAGGAGGATATTGAGAAGACAATGTTTAGATGCTATTATGGTCACTTTGAGTTCCTCATGATGCCCTTCAGGTTGATTAACGCTCCCGCTACATTCCAGTCATGCATGAAAAAAATATTCAGTAAGCAGTTGCGTAAGTTTGTGCTGATATTTTTTATGATATAATTATTTATAGTAGACCATGGGAGGAGCATTTGAGGCATTTGGATGAGGTTTTGAGCATCCTAGAGAGCGATTCAGTTTTGCCAAGGATTCCAAGTTTTAGTTTGGCAAGTCAAAGTTTATTTTCTTGGACACATAATCAGCTCTAAGGGAGTTAGTGTTAATCCTAAAAAGATCAAGGTTATTCTTGATCCACCTACAAACCTTACATAGTTGAAGGGATTATTTGGCCTTTGTGGTTTCTACAGGAGGTTTGTCAAAGGATTCTCTTAGTTGGCTGCCCCACTCACAGATTTGACCAAAAAGGGGGCATTTGTGTGGTCTAAAATAGGCACCAATCCTTTGATCATTTCAAGCAATTGATGAGCACATGCCTAGTGTTAGAAATTACAAACTTTTACAAGACTTTTGAGCTTGGATGTGATGCCTCGAGTGAAGGTATAGGTGTCTTCCTCATGCAAAACAAACATCCCATAGCTTTGAGAGCAGGAAATTGAGAGGAGGTGAGAGAGCATACTCTATTTATGACAAAGAGATGTTGGAAATCATGCATGCCTTAGCTAAATTCAGGTAGTACCTTGTTGGAGGGAGATTTGTGGTTAAAATTGATCATAATAGCCTTAAATACTTCCTTAATAGGAAGGATCTCAATGAGAGGTGGTAGAAATGGGTAAGAAAACTTCAGGGGTATGACTTTGATATTGAATATGTCAAAGGGAAGAGGAATGTGGTGGTTGATTCCTTGTCTAGAAGGCTAGATTTATGTTCAATTTTAATTATATCAATGGATTGGAAGGAGAGGATATGAGTTGATTATGCCAAGAATTCACTTGCAAACTACATTTTTGATGGTTCATTGCAAGATGATAAGTACCAGGTAAGGGATGATCTCATACATTACAAGGAAATAATTTTGTTAGTCCTTGAATCTAAGATGAGAGTGTAGATTTTTAAGGATTTTCATGACATTCTTATGGTTGGTCATCTTGGATATTATAAGACATATAGGAAAATTTGTGAGAGATTTTCACGGAAAGGGATGAAAGATTACATTCTTAATTATGTCCGTGAGTGCCAAGTGTGCCAACAAAATCAAAACAAACATACTTACCTTGTTGGTTTATTGCATCCTCTACACATTCCTACTTAGAAGTGAGAAAGTATATCAATGGACTTAATTATAGAGCTCCCCAAGGTGTAGGGGAAAGACAATATCTATGTGGTGGTGGATAGATTGACCAAATTCTCTCACTTTTTTCTCATATCAACAAGGTATACGATGATGCAAGTGGCAGATTTGTTCTTCAGAGAGGTGTATAGGCTTCATGGAACACCTAAGACCATCATTAGTGACAGGGATGGCATTTTCATGAGCTTGTTTTGGTAGGAGATTCATATTGTGTGGTACGGAGTTGACTCCTAGCACTAGTTATCATCCCTAGATTGATGGAAAAACTGAGGTGGTTAACAAATGGGTGAAAGGTTACCTACACAACTATGTTTTAGGGCAATAGAAAGTGTGAACTAAGTGATTGCATTTGGGAGAGTTCTACTACAACTCTACCTTCCATATGTCCATCAAGATGTCTCCATTCATGGAATTGTATGGTTATGAAGCTCCCAACTTTATTGAATTACTTTTTGGAGAAATTGTAAGGTGCCCAGAGCCAGAGATCTTCTCCAGGAGGGTCGGGATATCATGAGATCTTTGAGAGATAATATACAGCATGCTTAGAATCAACAGAAGTTGTATGTTGATCAACATCATATTGAGCGGGCTTTTGAGGTAGGAGACATGGTTTATTTGAGGTCGTAGCCTTACAAGCAATCCACTCTCAAGAAGAGTGGGTCAGAAAAACTTAAGCCTTATTTTTATGGACCATTCAAAGTCACCTGGAGGATCGGAGAGGTGGCTTATGAGCTTGAGCTACTTGAGAGTAGCAAGGTGCACAATTTCTTCCACGTTTCTCGCCTTAAAATGCACATAGTCAAAATGTGGTTCCTTCTACAGAGATGCCTCCTTTGGATGAGGAAGGCAAGTTGATATTGGTTCCAGAGGTTGTGCTTGAGGTCAGGGAGCGTATTCTGTGGAAGAGGGTGATTAAGGATTATCTTGTGAAGTGGAAGAATTTTTCAGTGGAGGATGCTACTTAGAAAGTGAGCAAATATTACAGCATCCAGAGTTGTGATTGCTTGAGAACAAGCAATCTTGGGGAGGGAGGACTGTAATGTCCCCTTCTTGTACTTGATCAATTAGAGAGTTCCATTAGCCTATTCTAGGGTTCTCATAGGCTAATTGGAGTTGGTTAGGGGACTTTGAGCCTATGTTGGGATTTGTGGTGGTTTTCAGTTCTTTCTAGCAAAGGTTACTATTTATAGTAGTTGCCATTTTCAGTACTTACTATTTATACTAAGTCTTTGTGCATCTCAGATTGTGTCAGTTTGGTGTTTGGGAACACTTACTATTTTTAGCACTTGTTATAGTAAGTGTATTTTTGGCTGTTGGTCTCGGCCTCTGTTACTCCAGAAGTGCAATATTTTATGTTTGGTCGTTGGTGAGTTCTAAGGTTAATCAAATTAATATTTTTATTTTATGTCACTTAAGTTATGTTATAAAGTCACTTTATAACTTAAGTGAAGGGTCATGTGTTTATCAAAAAGGACCTTGTCTCACGCCTAGGAAAAGGTGACAATAAAGTTTTTTTTAAAGCCAAATTATAAGCCTCCAAAAGTGGTTGCCAATCTTGGAGAGACATAAGGATTTTAAAATAAAATCAGAAGCTCATTAGGGAGGGTTAGAGTCTTGGTGGGAAAAATTTTCAAAATTGGTTTCCCTAGTTTCCTTTCCTCCTCTATAAAAGCATCTCTTTGGCTCTCATTTGATTATCTATCTTTTGGCAACATAACAAGATGTTGGAATGCTTCTAGGGTTATATTTCTATGAGTTGAGGATGAAAACTCTCACGGTTTGTAGTTGGCTTTGGTGGTGAAAGATCCACCCTAACCAAGAAAGGTTGATTCTACTTTAGGGATCACATTGGGCATTCACAGAGTTTTGATTTCTTTCATTTTGAAGGTTGAACAATGAAGATCTTCTTAGTATTTTGATGTGGGATTGATGGCTCATGTGTGCTTGGGTTTTTGCTTCATTTTGGTGGTATTTGGAGGTGTTAAAATTCTTGCTTTGAAGGTCTGGTATACATTTCCAAAATTTTGGAAATTCACAATTTACAATGGCTGGAAGTGATGTTTTTCTCGTAGCTAAGTTGGTGTTCAAAACTTTGTTCTGGTTATTTTTCCTAAGGACTCCTCATAGTTTGGCACCCCATTTCAAGTGCCCATTTGCATTTTTTGGTGAAGGTTCGATTTTTAGGAGAAAATCACCCCTCCCAGGGAGTCGTGTGAATTTGGGATCATTACTCAATTGGGTTTGTTGATGTACAGACCTATAATATGCTATTTTCGAAGTTTTTGTAGTTGTTATAGGTTGTGAGCTTGTTGTTGTGATTTAGCAACTATTGTATCTATCATTTGGTGTAAGTTTTCAAGTGTTTGTTGTTATTGTATGACTATTATCATGTTGTAATTCACTATTATCAGGTCTAAAATACACTTCTTTGAGTTTGGAATCCTTGGTCTCCATTTGTTTTTATGATATGTTATAGTTCTATGTGAAAACTATGTTATTTCATGGTTATTTCCCTTATATATGCAATGTTTCATATGTATGCTATGTTATGATGAAAACATGTGAACAAGAACAAACAAGAACACATCTGCAAACACATAACATTCAGCAAACAATCAAAAAAATAGGGGTGGTTGTTACATACTAGCTTGTGATTCATGTTTGGAGAAGTGACTAATAGTAATTCATGTTGAATTAAAGAGTTTTAAATAGATTTGATATACTGATTTGCCCCTCCTCCTCAGTATATTGTATGCCCTTCACTAACTAATGGCCTTCCTTTCCCCCACTAGCCTACATCACTCAACGAACAATGGAGAATGGAGTCAGAAGCTCTTGAATCAAATAAGATAGAAACGCCAAGCATACCTAAAGGCTTAACCACTATACTCTAATGGCCAACCTATCATTTATCCATCATTGTGAACACTATATGAGATCTACCAATGCCTCCAACCATCCTCTATAACCTTGTGGCACTGTAACCACTAGCTACCACTAATCTATGTGGATAATGTCTAAACATGTGGCCCTATTGACCACAAGTGAAACATGATCATGACACTTGACGCCAAATGGGAAAAAGTTTTATCAATTGTTAAAAACTCAAGAAGCAAGGATGTTGTTGGCCACCCTTAACTTCTACTAGAAACCATACTCTTTGACACACTACATATGCCTCTCTTTGCAAGCATAACCTTGACTAAGTTGGCCACCCTATTCACCCTACTAAGGCCTTTGCCTCTGAGGTTACTAATATTGGGGAGTCCTAGGTGGTGCTAATAAATTCCTAAAAAATCCTTTTGGGTTGGGGATAAAAATCCCAAATCTTAGGCCCTACCTAATAAGGTACCACTACTTATGAACTAAATTGACTCATAGCCTCTAACCACATTCTCCTCTACCAACGTTGACTTCTCCATAGCAATATCCAAGGTCTCAAATGTTGTCTTATGTACCACACCCATAATGCAAGATTTCAAACCCCTCACAAAATTGCTCACAAGCAACTTCTCATCCTCTATAAAGCTTGCATATTGTTTTAGCTCAAAGAAACGATTCTCATACTAAGCTACCATCATTCTAAGATGTTGGAGTTCATGAAATTCATATGCATAGTGTTGCCTAAAGTGCTAAAAAAGGAAATGAAGATGGAATCTCTATCAAAAGTCTCCCAATTGATAGTGGAGATGTCCAAATTCCACTTGTGCTCCTCCCAATCCCACCAAGTGGAAGCATACCCATACAGTTGCATAATGAATAGAGGAGTCTTTTTGTTACTCTCGTAATGTTGCATGATAGAGCATAGATCAAGAACCAATAAACAAGCCTCTACCTTGGCTCCCTTAATGAATCCTTAAAATTTTAACGGTGACTTATATGACCTATTGTTGCATTGATACCACCACTCACCTATCTTCCTCCCTAGGTTGGTATGGACTCCTAAAACACTCTCCTAAACTTGCTCTCACAAATCCCCTAAGATGGTAGAGCATTAGTTACTTGCAAATCCTCCTATCTAGGGGAAACCTCAAAAGTAACTCTTGTAAACACCCTACTATCTACTCATACCAACACCTTCCTTGGGTTGAACATGCCTCATAATCAATGTATCCTCATTCTAGATCTTTAGAAAATATTGGTCAAGGCCTCTCTAACAAGTGTAATAGTTCCTCAAAGGCAGTTTTCTTCACAAGCAAGTTGCATGGATTAGAACAAAAATGTTAAACCATTCATGCCTAATAGTAGATGTAAAGAACAAAAAGAACATAATCCATAGCTCTCAATATTGCAACATGGGCTCCAATACTAAGACACTAATGAATGAAAAAATTTCTTATATTGTGAATGTGACATCAACATGCCACATTGCACCCCTACATACATAAGGTACAATGAAACCACACAATGGCACATGAGGTGTATTATCACCAATGCACCAAGCATGGTGACGCAAGAACACCAACCAAAACAAAGGTCAAATCACTATGACAAGTATAAAATAACAAGTGTGACAAAGATGTGGAGTTCCCTTTCAAATGTGCAACTCTTACAAATTTGTTCCTAACCTCTACTTTTTACATCCTTGCATTGTGGGACTACAAAAACCGTGTAATTCTACATCATTTCGTACTTTGGAGTCTGAATTGCATCATTTTAGACTTAAAGTCCAAATGCAATTTTACAACATTTTGGACTATGAAGTTTGAATTGCATCATTTTGAACTTCAAAGTCTGAATTGCATCGTCTCACAACATATCAAACTCCAAGGTCTAAATTGCATTTTTTCAAACTTCAAAGTCCAAATATAGTTTTGCATCCTACAAATGGTTGACCCAACTTTGACTACAAGACCACATTGCAAACCAAAGGGTAAGGTTTTCTCATTTTGTGTTGTACAAAAATGTCCTGGGCCAAATATTATATATAAGCCTTTCATTAGCCAAATAAGAGGTCCCAAAGACCTCAATTATCATACAAACCCAATGTCAAATTTCGCATACCTACATGGATCTAAACATACTAAGGAAATGACAATGTTAGAGTAATAAGTTATTTCACTTAATTAATTTAATCATATTCGTTAATTAATTAAGTCACTTATCACTTTAGTTTTACTTAAGCTAAACTTAGGCACGTTAATTATTAATTATTAAGTGTGCACACTAGGGTTTCCTTTTAGGGTTTGATCTCCTTTCTTAAGGATTGATCTCATTGTAATTATGCATTCTCTTAATGCATTTTTCCGCTTGAGGCTTGCAGAGCATCTTTGTTGTTCTGGAATATTTGTCTCTCTTTGTGATAGGTTATTGCTTGCAGGTGTTCACTGGGGTCTGTGAGGTTGGTTTATCAACTTCTACATGGTATCATAACTTCATATTTGTAGTTTTTTGTTCGTCTTTGAAGGATATTACCTTACACTAATTTTTAAGTGTGAGGGTTTGAAGCTACAGCAGTTTTTTTGCCAAATCAGAGGGTTTTTCCATCATTTTTTGAGAAATTTCAACCTTGATCTCTCAAACAATGCATGCTAGTGCAAAACGGACCTCACGAGTGCGCTCAAAAAGCCCAAAACCCCTATTTTCATATAAAATATGATAGAGTTTGCTGAAAATTGTTTTTTTGTGTTTTGGGGGATTTTTAAAAACTCTACCAAAAAACTTTGTACGACTGTACGAATCCATACGGACGCCTTGATTTTTGTGCCATATTTTTTGGTGTCCAAAGTATTTTTGAGTTGCCTTGATTTTCATACCATTTTTCCTCGATTTTCGTGCCATGAAGGTATAGCTGAATATTTTATTAATTTTTTAATCTTTTAAATTAATAAAATATTTGGTTTAAAGCCAAAATGAGTATTTTTAGTAAAATGGTTGTATCTTGAGCATACGGAGTTCGTTTTTCGAAAACAAGATACCGTTGGAAAGCTGGTTCCAGACACTATCCAATGGTATAGGTTTTATTTTCATATTTTTCTTTTTTGATGCTTTTTTCGGCCTTTGAAGTCAAAAGTAGTTGTTTTCACTCCGGGAGGCGTAACTTTTGCATCCAGACTCTGTTTTGCGCAAACGAATAGGAATTGAAAATTTGTTTCAGTGCTCTACATAGATCTCAAACCTGATTTTCCATAATGTTTTACCAGGTATCTAATTTTTTGTTAGATCTCATCTTTTGCTTTATTGGTTATTTTCTTGGGAAACGTATAATTCAGGCTATTTTTTTGAGATCAAAGAGAATTGTTTTTTGCTTTGAGAGTATATACTACTATTTTTTGTCATGGATTCACATAATATTGCACCCCTTACTCAATTCAACTAATTTGGTTGGAAAAAACAAATGAAGATTCATTTGATGCACAAAGGGTTGTATAGGGTGACCATGGGTACAAAAGTTGAACCTACAGGTGTTGTTGAAAAGAGAAAATGGTTTAATAGGTGTGATGAAGCTTTTGGTACTTTATGTCTGTCTATTTCTTCCGATCTTCTTTTTCATGTTGAGTCTTGCACTACACCCCATCAGATTTGGACTACTTTAGGGTCTTTGTTTGGGAAGCAGGATACTATGAGAGGATTCCAGTTGGAGAATGAGCTTTTTGGCTTAAATCCTAGGGATTTTGACAGCGTCCAGGAGTTTTTCACAAAACTCAAGTCTCTTAGATTGCATTTGACACAATGTGATATTCAGAAGCAGGACTCTCAGTTGATATTGTCCAGTTTTTCTAAGCTTGGACCAAATTATTCATTTTTTGTATCTACCTTTTATGCCACTAGAGATGCCCTTGGTACTCAATTTACTATGCCATCTCTTGATGACTTTGCTTCATCTCTCACTCGAGAGCAAGCTAAGTTGGCTAGCATGGGCAAGTTGAAACCTTCTACATCACAAGCACTTATTGCATCTCAGGGGCACACAGATCAAAAGGCTTCCAGTGGACAGGGAAAGAAACAAGAACAAAAGGATTCCACATCTCATGAGCAACAAAAGGAGTCCTCATATTCATCTTCCTCTTCTAAGGGGAAATCATCTAAGAAGGAGAAGGTTACATGTGCATATTGCAAGAGGGAAGGACATGCAGAACATAGTTGTTATAAGGACATTGATGAGTTGAAGCATCTTCTTCAGAAACATCAGATTGATTTGCCTTCTAGGATGTCTGCATCATCATCTCCCCCCCATTCTTCTTCAGAACAGTCTGACAAGGGCACAGCTAGTTTACATACTTCATCAGATATGAAGGGACATGCTCTTTGTGCTTATTCAGGTCATGGATCAGGGAGATGGCTTCTAGATTCAGGAGCATCTCATCATATGGCATCTTCACAGTCTATGTTCACTTCCTTTGAGCCTTGCACTATGTCTCTTATTTTGATGGGAAACAATACATACATGAGTGTTACAGGGAAGGGGTCTATTAGTTTTGGGGGCAACACTTTTGAGGATGTCTTGTGTGTTCCTCATTTGACAAACAACCTTCTTTCCATATATCAGATCACACATGGAGGCAATGGGAGATTTGTGGAGTTCACACCTGATTCAGTTATCATCGGAGACTTGGAGAATAGAGCGGTTATTGCTATTGGGGTGGTGGATCACTCATCTCAATTGTATTCCTTTGCAAAAAAAAATTCTAATGGTGCTTTTGTTCCTATAGTTGTTCATCACACTTCTAGTGTGAAGCATCATACAAAGGAGACATTTGGCTTCTTGAACCTTGGTGTTCTCACTTCGGATCCAGTTCTTGAGCCATCCATTCCATCTCCTCCACCTCATGTTGCGGTTGTTGATACTTTTATGGCTACAGATGTGGTTTCTTATGTTTCAATGCACCAGGACCTAGTTAATCATTCATCTTTGGAGGTTTCACTTCAGTCTTCATCTCCTTTGACCTCTTCATTGGTTGAGATAACACCTGCTTTTGTGGAGACATCTTGGGCTACAACTGATTCACCTTCATAGATTGCATTCATGAGGCTTCTTCCCTCTCACTTCTTTCAGGAGATGTGGTTTTTTCAATATTTTTGGAGCTACTTCATTATGGGGGGCTATGTGGTCTCTTTCTTCCTCTCTTCTGGGGGGGTTCTTTCATATATCTTTGTGATGGATGGTGTCCTTGGAAGGTCTTATGGAGTCCTCCATCTTTCATCACTTAGTTGTTTTTTGCATTCTATTTTGGGGAGGAGTTTTGTTCCCACGTGGTTTTCTCCTTTACCTTGTTTGGTTTAGTTTGCATTGCATTTGTACATGGGTACCTAATCAGACCTTGTTGTCAGGACCCATCTTTGCTTTCATGCATCTTTTCCTAGTGTTTTAACTACTTCCTAAGTTCATCTTAAGGTGGGGTGTAAGAGTAATAAGTTATTTCACTTAATTAATTTAATCATATTGGTTAATTAATTAAGTCACTTATCACTTTAGTTTTACTTAAGCTAAACTTAAGCACATTAATAATTAATTATTAAGTGTGCACACTAAGGTTTCTTTTTAGGGTTTGATCTCCTTTCTTAAGGATTGATCTCATTGTAATTATTCATTCTCTTAATGCATTTTTCTGCTTGAGGCTTGCAGAGCATCTTTGTTGTTCTGGAACATCTTTCTCTCTGTGTGACAAATTATTGCTTTCAGGTGTTCACTAGGGTCTGTGAGGTTGCTTTATCAACTTCTACAAACAAAGTGTGCAAGGGGAAACTACCCATAAAAATCAATGTTGCAAGCTCCATTTGTTAAAAACAAATAGATAATTCAGCACTATACTTACATGTTTTCTTCCCACAAGATAAACCATGTTTCCTAAATTTAACCAAACATGAGAATTTCATTACACATGTGACACATTCAATTCCAAGGTCAAGAAATACTAAAATAAATGGTAGGTTCACATATTTGAGTGAGTTACAATCTAAAACACGACTATCATTAATCATATTTGCAAATTTGCATAAGGACTCAAAAAAATTGAGTTACACAATTTCAACAGAAGTACAAGATAATTTTATCACATATATAAGGTCACACAACCCTTGTATGCTCTCAAAGATGCTCCAAAGGATCTGTGGGCCAACATTTAGAAATTCAAATTTCATTTTTCAACATGAATAAATTTGCAAAATTCCAAAAATTTAGTGATGGGAAGTACAGACCCCACCCAAAATTAAAAATTCAAATTTCTAAATTCTAAAAATAACCTTTTGAAACAAATAGTGTGGGAAACGTGTTTTTCCACTCACATAATTTTTCTATAATTCTAATGCAAAATGGATAATCCCAAAATTTTAAAACATGAAAATTGTTTAATTGATTTCACACAATTTAACAATTCATTATGCATGTTTTATCCTTAAAAAAATGCCATATGCCACCACATAAGGTGGGTATGGCCAAAGCAACATAAATAAATGTTTAAATTTAAATCAGTCAACTTCAATCCAATTGAATAAATTGAAGGATTTAAATAAGCTCTTTCACTCAACCCAAATTTACTACCACCTTAATACAATCTTCAATCCAAGGCAGCAATCCAACTTCAAATCCTTCCAAGCAATCTTTCCAAAATCTCAAGCAAGCAAGAGAGAAGACAATCCAATACAAAAACATTATAAAATAAAATACTCTCCAAATTGAGCTCTTTTCTTTTCTACAATCAAAATTACCACTTTATGACATTTTTGCATTTCTTTTTGGAGAAAAATATGTAATTTAAATACCATGCACCCTTCCTTTCACAAATGCAACTTGACTATTTTTTATTTTATTTTATGTAAGGCAATACTTCAATTCTTGATACCACACAATTCATTTTTCACTCAAACAATACACATACATTGCAAAGCATCAAAACAATATATTTTTTCCTTGATAATAGCATAAAATCATTTCTCAAACAATTAAGGAAAATAATTGAATATTATAAATTAGGAGTCGAACATCCTAGATAAAACACACAAACATGTTTTACAAGTTTTCACATGATTGGGGAATCCAAAATCGACCGATTCAAATTCAAGGTCACAAGGCCACACAAGACTTGTCTCATAACTTGGAATCAAATGAGACAATGATAAGAACACAACACTCTTACCCAAACAATTGTCTCCAATTAATTAGCATGGGGAAATCCATGTTTACACACAATAAAAACATCAAACATATATACATTACACAACACAAGATAGTCAAAACACAATATATAGCAACCAAAGAGATGATATCATAATCTATATCTAGCTGAAAATCATCTAACACCAACATGATTCAAATGTACACATGTATAATAGCATAATCACAATGTTCAATAAACATAACTATAATCACACATCATAGTGAAGCAACGAACTTGAAAATACCAAAGAGTCCAATGTATAAAATCCAAGTCTGAGATCTCCACAGCTTGAAGGCAATCCAAAAGAACATCATTGGCAATTACATCCATACACCTCGATGGCAATCCACAAGAATATCAGTGACAAGTACAATAACAGTATCAAAACACGATATTGAAGCATGTAGAAGGTTTCAAGACCACTTGGATACCTTAAATGCCATTAATACAAATGTTGGCAATATTGAGGATTTTCGGGAAAGTCTTCGAGTTATTTTCAATGAATTGAGAGGTCTAGAGAAGCGGATTCATCACTACATCTTTCATAGAGGCTAACCAGTCAGAAACAATGATCAAACCCTTTAAAGTTGAACCATAATGATTTTGACGGGAATATGTAACCTTTCTGCCACATGCTCTTGTTGATAGTTTGTTAGTGTTGAGGATCTTGGTTGGAAGTCATGTATCTTTGTCAAATCTTCTTTTTAGTAATGGCATTTATGCCCTTCTGGTATAAGTATTTTAAATTATCCCCAATAAAAATGCCAGTATTATAATTTGAAGAATCCTCTTATTTAATCAAAGCATCAAAAGCAAAATTGAGTGAATATATGTACTTTATTCCAAATAAAACAAAGTATTTGGAGAGTACAACAGCTATTTCTTAGTTCTAAAGCCGATTCCACTTCTGTGAGGCATCTATGGTGTTCACTAACCACTGAGATATGACTTCCAACATCTTCGTCCATTTAAAGAATCTTTAATCACATGTATCTTTGGGGAGGATTCTACACACTTCCATATTCTCGATGATAAATTATAATCAATTCTATCGATGCCTTTAAAAAAGATCAAATTTACAGGCACTTTTTACCAACATTCAGATATTTTTTAAGGTTGCTTTGCTGCAAATATTATTCCTTGTTGTCAATCATTCTTCATTTATTCAAGAAGTCATCTGCTCCTACTATATTCTGCTATTTTATTCTAGGTAAGTAAAATTAAGGTTCAATTTCAAAAATACTATAAAATAAAAGTTGAGATATCTGATATATTGAAATGTGAACCTCTTCATGTCATTTCTGACCTAATTTCATGATACTGAAATTTTCAAAATTCAGTTTCCCAAACTAAACACCATTGTTTATTGCATTGTTGGTTTACCCAGCTGAGAAGCGCTGATGCAAACTCTGAATGACATAGAAATCGCTCAGCAGGAAATATATAAAATTGTGTAGCATGTCAATGTTCATAGTCCAAGAACATGCAACATAATGGCATTTTGGGCATGCATCCGATTTTCTGCCTGCGGGAAAACAATAGAATTAGACGCCTCTACAACACCATCAGTGACTTCAGTGCCTCTTTCAGCAGGAAGGCAGTGCATGAATAACACATTCGGATCTGCCAACTTCATCAGAGACTCATTAATCTGCAGGGTACATGTTGGTGTAATTACGAGTTACAGGTCTATTTTCTAAACTGCTGTAAAATATAAGAATTCTGATAGTAACCAGATTTGAAAAATGCTACAGAAGATCTACAAAATATTTAAATGCATTATATTAACAACTGTCCTCTCTCATACCTGGAAGCCTTTAAAGCGTTCATAACGATAAGCTGCTTCATCCTTCTGGCCCATACTTGCCCATACATCTGTATATACAATATTTGCACCCCTCACAGCCTCAGCAGGATTATTTGTTATTTCAATTTTACTAATCCCAGCATTCCTTGCCTTCTCTACAGTTGCAGGATCGGGTTCAAACCCTTTAGGGCATGCACAAACAAAATCAAATGGCACCACAGATGCCAATAAAAGCCAAGAATGCACAATGTTATTTCCATCTCCAATGTACGCAACCTGAATGAAACAAGATGTTATAGCCAACAAATCATCAAAAGAAGTAGCTTAATAAGTCATAACTTTGGCCAACAAGATCCTTATTAATGAAAGAACCCTCACAGACTAGCCATAGGTAGAAGCAACATCCAAAAAATATGTAATCACTCAAATATCAAACCATTATGAAATTTAAATGCCTATCCGGACAATGCATACCATATCACAGCTCACTAATGCTAACCATCAAAAGATTTCTTGTATTCAAGAGTTAACAACTAAAACAGATTGTCCAAAACATTGTATAAAAAGGAAGCCCTGGAAAATTACCTTAACACCTTCCAGTCCACCAAGATGTTCGATAATAGTTAATGCATCAGCCATAATTTGACAAGGATGATTAAAGTCGGACAAGCCATTGATAACAGGTACACTGGCATACTTCGCTAAATCTAGAATATCCTATTTAATCAATAAAAAACAAATGATTGAGCAGTGTTGCACAACTCTAGGATTAAAATGCACTTGTATGAAAGCCAACAAACGGTTCATCTTAATACATTTTAGTCATGACATAATTTAATTGAAACCCCTTGTAGAACAAATACAGAGCTGTGAGAATTATACCTGATGAGCAAAGACCCGTGCCATAATGAGGTCATTATAACCTGATAGCACACGAGCAATATCACGAGTCTCTTCTCTTTTCCCCATCTGTATATCATCTGGGCCTAAGTATATGGCATGCCCACCCAAAAGGAAGAATCCTGTTTCAAAAGAGACACGTGTTCTCATGGATGGTTTTTCAAATATCATAGCCATTGACTTTCCCCTCAAAGGCTGGAAATCCTTATCCCCAGATTTAATTATTGACTTCAGTTCCGCTGCCCTTCGAAGGATATGCATTATTGTATTCTTGTCAAAATCGCTAATATGTAAAAATCCTTTAGGGCTGTGGTTCCCTGCAGACATTCCATCAATAAAAAGGCAAGAGGATTAAATAAGCCTTATTTTCAAGATAACTTACAATTTCTAGACATATTAATTTATACAGCCTGATCTCCCACACACTAACCAATATTTCTTCAAGGAATAAAGAAAGGGCCATATAACATTGCTAAAAATAGAGATTACATGGATGAGTTTCTATATAACTATGGTTTGAGTACACCAGCCTTCCAATCTTCCACAGATGCTAGAGATCACAGTCTTAGCGTTAAACTTATTGGTAGGTAGCCAAAAGACTACAGCTACCTATACTAACATAGATCCTCAAAATCTATTAAAATACACATGAGAAGGATGATTAAAGAAATATGCAGGAAACAAAAATTAACAAAGTATATTTGATAAGTATCATAGTTAACAGAACTCATAATTACAGGTAAAATCCACATTTACCCTCCAGGTTTCGTCATTCCTCAAGCAATTGAAGCTACCTTTTTCCACAAAAGTATTATTGTCACATTCCATTCCAAACAGACTGAAGTCTATGGGAGTTGCAGATAGCTAAGGATTGGAATATTCTATGCCACCAAAGCATGGACAAAAATGAATATATATTAAAACATCTATGACTATTCAAAGTATGGACCCCACTTATCATTAATCATTGACTTCATGTTAAAAGGAATACATAATAGTTTTATCCATCATTCTTTGTAACTCAATTGACTTGAATGTGTAGTCTGAAGCGTTAATGTGTGTTAGAATGCATTTTAATTTTTAAACCATGATCACGATAACTAATTTCTATGAATAGTCAAAAGAAACTCACAAAGAATATAAGCACCTAAACATTTGTTATTATTACAAATATTTGGACCAATTTTTTAGTGTGAGTGTACCTTAAGACTTCTTTTCATCTTTAGCTCGCATTAATTCTCTGTGATTTCTATATTTAATGTGAAATTACTTATTAGTTGTTACTAAGGTCAATACATTGTAGGGACTTAATGCAATGTGACTCTTATTAAAATATTTCATTCATTCATTTGTAATGTTCTCTTTGGTTTGTATTTTAAAGGATAACAAAAATGATAAGAAACATTGGATTATAGACTAAACCAAAGAGAACATCACCATTAAAACCAATCATATTTGGTAAAGTTATGACCAATGAAACCTTGTTGTGCTATAAGCAACTTTAGAAGCTCCAGATTGTGGTTGGGGATAGAAATGGGAGGGTTGAGTCTTCATTCCCTCAACACAAAGGTTGCCTCACCCATGTGTTTGAAAAAATGAAAATAAGCTGCAATATTATTGTATTAATAAGGCATTAATTGCATTTGAAACTCCTAATATTCAATCACAAGGTCAGTATTCATTCAAATCTCATTTCCCATGCTTCGATTTACACCTAGAAGTGAAGTGATTCCACTTTCAGATTTGAGATAAAATTACCAACACACTACTCTCCATTCACAGGTTCATCTTGGTCTTAAGCATGCCAAAAAAAGATAGCAAAAATTTGGTGAATTCAATCAGTCATAACTCAATCAAATCACTCAGAAATTGACCAAAATGACCTAAAATAGCCAAATATCAGGCTTCTGTGCTGCCAATCATGATTTTTGCTTGAGTGTACTGCAAAATAGAAATTTATGTTAGAAATAAAAATGAGAAAACGAATGCCAGTTTTGATAGGTAATATGAAATATCCCTCCTTTTTTATTAAATTAGACAATGAATTTCTATAAAATGGATAACCAAACTATTAAACTCCAGCCATTTAGGAGTAAAACTGCATCCAAACTTGCTATATATTAATCACAGATACGAAATTTGATTGAATCGCAGCTCACTTGGATGAATCTCTATTGTTAAAAAAGGGATAGGTTCCTAAAACCCCTCGGCCCTTCTTTATCCTAAAACCCCTCGGCCCTTCCCCTCAAAGATGAATCATGGATCCACCTTGTGGTTGTATGCTTGCTGCCTAACAGAAATTTGACTTCAATCTATAGTTGATTTATTGGTCTGCACAATGATATGTCGCTGGTCTTTGATGTGTAATCAGAGTTACCAATCTTGTGAGCATGGATGAGAGTTGCATCCCTTTTCTAAACTTTCCCTCGGCTGGATTTGATATCAAATTCAATCGTTGTCCCTGCAGGTTGGAATTCAAACCATAAACTAGCATAAACTGCTCTTTACTACTCCTGCTCAAAGGATACTATGATCAATTAGCCTTCACAATAAATTTGTACAGAATTACTGATCTACAGTATGCAGCATTGTTTCCTTCTTGAATGTTATCACCTTAATTATGATGCAGATGTGAGTCTTAATTATGATGCAGATGTGAATTTCTGGGTATAAGATTGATGAATGATATCAGCCTGCCTGTTACACAAAACTCATATGTAATTCCTAGGTGAGTTTGCTCAATTCTGAATCAGGGGAGTTTCATCCACTAATCCAGTAATAAATATTAGGGGATTTTTGTCCTCTAATTCCAGACCTAGAGGGGTTTCGTCCCCAAGTTAATTGAACCAAATATCCATACTCCATAAGGAGTAAAAATCAGATAATAAATGTTTTCTCAATGATATATCTCTTTCTCCTTGGTTGGCCTCTCTTAAATAGCTTTTTCCCTCCACGGGTTATTACTCTTCAAATGTCCCTTGATACTTTAATTATAATTTATTTTTATCATATTAATTAATCCTTGAGGGAAATAGCATTTCTCATTAAGGAAATTGCAGGAGTATACTTTGGAAGGTAATCAACGCAGCATTCTCACATCACTGCCAACAGTAAGTAAATCTCAATCATGGATAAGGCTGCCGTATTAATTTTAGAGGGATTCATTCCCATATGCTGCCGCCCAGCACTCACCAATATTATCTACTGTGGGTTCTTGCTTTAATTTCAAGGAGGGGACATTATATGATACTATTAAATTTGTTCCTTCTCCTTTTTGTTTGTCTTTTAATTAAGTACCATGTCCCCAACAAACATGATGAGTTCTGCTTCTGACAGCCCATTCAACAGCATCATCTATTTTGATTTTTTTATTACAGTGGACAGAAAATATACATGCTACTGTGATAAGTGTTCACATTGTTTTTGAAATACAATCTTCTTGGACATCTTTTTTGGCTTCTTAGTTTTGTTTTGTTTTGTAACAGTTAAATTTGAATGTGTTTGAGCCAACAAATTTGGGTACAAATAGCATGAAAAATCTCATTTCAAGTAGATATCCTAAATCATGTATCCCATAAATAACTTCATTTATATATATTAAGTTAGGTTTGTGATCCAAAATAGTATTATATTCTTGTTTTAATTTTCTAAATAACAAAATAGTTTTTGTATGAGGTATGCTCTCACTTATGAGACACCCCTTAGGTTTAATCTTGTTGGTTTAATGTTATGCTGTAGTTTGAGTTTTACTGAGAGTTGCTTTCCCACATGGTGGTTTGGGTAGTTCCTCATAGGAAGTGGCTTATATAAGCCAATATAAAAGAATGTAACAATCATTCCCACATAACATAGTTTGAGACTGTGTTTTAATATTATTTTCAATAATATTTGAACTTCTATGCAGAAGTACAACGATAAGATTGCTAATATTGTTCTTTATCAGCTGATATCTCTCCTACATCCTACTATATAGTTTGGTATTATTGTTTCATCAATATTCTGATTACTTCTAGTCATTGCCATTGTTATATTTGCAAATGTTAATAGTTTAGAGTAGAGTTGCTGCTATCATAACCAGAGATATTGTATAGAACTTCAATATTCCTTCTTATTTGATAAATTGTATAAACTAGCTGGTTCTCTACCAGTTAGTATAGCTTTGTTTAAGTCTGGAAGGCTAAGCCGCCATGACATCAGCAAACCATTTTCACTTTCTAGCATTCTTATTTCCAACCATAATCAATGCAGTTCTTCCCCAAATTTTGTATTTTTAATTATTCTGGAAGGCTTCCTGCCATAACTGGTTGCAATCATTTTCACTTTAGATTGTAATTAGTCTAGAAGGCTTGCCACTAGAATAAGCATATCTTAGCCTTCCAAAACTAGTTCCAATCATTTTCAGTTTAGCTTGCAATTAATCTAGAAGGCTTGTTACCAAAATAAGAATATCCTTACTTCCATATTTTGTAATAGTTTGCAATATTAGGTTGCACGGCTTGTGACCAACAAGCATATTATTCTAATCCTTTCACTATATTCTCTCACCTTGCCCACTGTGGGACCTCAATGATTAAAAAGTGTTAAGATTTCATGCTTGTTCATTGTGAAATTGCAAAAAAAAAAAGAAAAATTTCAGTTTGAGATATTGCATAGAGTCTTATGATTATATGGACTTGTCGTTCTCACAAATGATGATTACAATGTTTTGTTTTTGCAAAGAATGGGTGGATTCAATGATGGGTTGTTTCTCCTTGATTTCTTTCTTGGTCCTCCTAAATTATGATTCAGATAGGTGGATCCACTCTCTTCCTCTAATTACTTATCTTAATTGGAAGACAAGCTAGGCAAACATATCCACTAGAGGCAATCTTTGTGTCCAATCAAAGCAATTGTGGTTGTGAGTGGAGTTGCCACTCTCACCTATTTGCCGCACCAAGGAGAGATCTCATTTTTTATCCTTCAATATTGACAAATGTGTCAAAATAATAGTTATTTAAGCTTGTAAAATCCGAAGAGCTTCCCTTCCCCTGGCATACTTGGGACAACTAGAACAAAGATAAACCATTGGACTAAACATGGTTAACCATCGACCTTCTGTAGTTCTTTGTACCCTCTAGAGGATGAAGCATCGCTTTCACTCTTGGTTTCCATCTAGAAGTGGAAGGTAGTGTGGTGGTAACCGATGGCAGCTCTATAATTGGAGTGACTACCTTCCACGCCCTCTTGCTATCCAAGAATAGCTTGTTGTTCTTTACAACCCAACTTGTCCTTTCGTCAATGGAGGTGCTCTCTTTGGCGTACCAATCAATTGGTCGAAGTGGCTGCTGACCAACCTGATCTCTAACGTATGTGGGAAGTAAAACTTCTCCATCATCATCTGATAAGCCCTCAAGATCTTCTGATAAGAAATCAGCAATTAGAGGAAGAGTAAATCTACTGTAGTCACGCCTACGCACTTCAAACTCATCTTCACAACTAAACCAAAAATCCTCCATGGTAGGTTTATGTGAAGAATTCTGACCAAGGCGAGCTGCCAAGAGACCCCAAGGGTCATATGAACGCCTTTTTATGAGAAACTTGAGATTAAGCTTTGTCATTTCATTGCTCATTGATTTAGCGTCAGCTGTTGACTTGCCTTTGTATATACCCAACTCAAAAGGGAAACTACCAACAGACTTGCGTTTGTTACGCAGAAAAGTGTGGACTTCATGTAATTGTTGTAGAAACTCCATGAAAACTACCTTATCCGATGGATATCGAAGTAGCATGGCTGGACTGCCTGAGAAACCATATACGTGTATGTAGGAGAATGTGGGAAATTGGATAAACCAATCGGCCCAATCCACCATTGCCAATTTTGCAACTGCTGAAAACCATTTGTGCAACTCGTTGTCGAGATCACGCACTATATGCATCAAGAAAAGATCATTTACCCGCTTGAAGTGTCGTTCTAACTGTGAAAATTCTAACTGCGGGAAATGCTCATAAACCTTCTACACACCCAGAGTTCCAACGACATTCAACCCTCTAAACTTGCCTTGAAAGGCTATAAGATATACGAGGTATGAAGTCATATGGAATTCATGGGCCTTGAAGAACCCTGTCATTTGGCTATGAAGAGTGTTGCTGATCAAAGTCGGCCAGTCGTAGTGTTCTTTATTGTTGACAAGCTGAGACATGATGTAGAACATCCATCGCTGAAACTTGTGTGCTTTTGCTTGACCCGTGACATGGTTGAGCAAAGTGATCATGACAAAAAACTCATCTTTGAATTCACCACGTCCAACATTCCTTGGCAAATTGCTTCGTTTCTCTTTGAGCCACCTTTGTGCCATCCTTTTCTAGCACAATTCCTTTTGCGTATTCCACGCCTTTTCACATTCTTCAATTGATATAATGAGGTTATCTAGACATGGCGGAATGGAAAAACACTTCTCAATGTCTGTTGGCTTGAGGCTGCAAATTATTCGCCCATCTATTGATTGGAATTCCCGTGAAGTGGGCTTGTAATGCTTGACACAAGCAATTACAAACTCGATGTCTTGCACCAAGATGGGAAAAAAGGCCGCCTCAAGTAACCCAGATTGTTCCAAATTTTGGATTGTGATGCAATCTACGCCTATCAAAATATTCAAATCAACTACTGGATGTACTCGATGTAAGTCGATGTCAAGTGTCTTCAAGAAATCGTGAAGCAAGACCGATTTGGTCTTGAATTCGATTTGTGAGAATTGCATTTTTGAAAACTCGAAAAATGACTGTGAACACGACTATGTTTGAACAACTTTTGCACATAAGCTAAAAAATAGTTTCGCCGAGAGGCAGAAAAAGGCAGATATGGGTTTTGTAAGGAATGTTGTTCTGAACAAACCCAGATCGTCCATTTTTTGAAAAATTTGACTTTTTCACGAACATGCAAGAACCCCTCAGAGATAGAAGCTGCGAGGCAATTTTTCCCGAAAAAATTCTGAGACATGGGTTTTGTAGGCACCTATATGTTGAATAGACCCAAAACGTTTGTTTTTAAAAAAGATGATTTTTTTGGAAACCCTAAAAATGGAAGTTGCATAAGCTATTTTTTTGGAAAAATCCGAGATGTGGGTTTTGTGGCCAATCTTATGCTGAACAAACCCAGTTGGTCAGATTTCTGAAAAAATTGATTTTTGTTGAACATGCGAGAAACCCCAAGAAAGAGGAAGTTGAGGAAGCTGAAGAAGCTGTTGAAAAATTTTCCGATCTTGGAAAAGATTGAAAAAGAATAAAGCCCAGATCGATGGAAGCTGAAAATTATGAACTGTTGCCTCTGAAAAATGATGCCCTAGGAAAATGCCTTCTGGAAAGTTGTTCTTTTGTGCAACCTGAACTTGAAAATATGATGAACGTTGAAAACCCCTTCCCTTTGATCCTTCAAATGTTGTTGAGAAGAAAATTCTATGTTTGGCGTTTGGAGTCAACCTGCAAAATAATGAAAAAGGATGCCCAAATGCTTGTTAAATAAGGTTTGGAGGTGGAAGCATCAATTAATTCATGAAAACCCTAATTTTAGGAGTCATCCAGCGAAATTAGGTGTTAACTCGAAGAATCTCCAAAAATTTGGGCGGCCAAGGCATGAGAAAGTCTTCAAAAATCTGGAACTTATGTTAACTTGGGCACCACCTTGAGATTAGGAGTCCAAGTTTGCAATGTTAGAATATTTTTTGAAGTTTTCAAAATTTTGCTTGTTTCCGGTGACTAGTACCCCCTGTTTGAGCATTGTTTCCTGCCAATTTGTGAGCAACTGAGACTGAAAGTGAATTGATCTACCAAGCCTAATCAAATTTGAGGAGATTGATACCTCACACCAGCCTCTGAGCCCGCATTTGACTGCTTTCTAATTTGGGCACCTTTTTGAGATAAGGTGCCTTGTATCACCAGAGTAGGAAGATTTTATCTTTTCCTCAATAAATTGCCTCCGTTCGGCCTTCGATTGTCGGTGTTTGACAGGTCTTCTGAGCTGGCAAATGGATTGGCTACGGAGCTGGACTGAATACGAGAAGGATCTCCTGGAGGCTGCAAACCCTGAAAAGTGATTTTGATGGCTTTAATTCTTGGGCGCCCCTGGCTAGAAGGGGCACTTTTGTTTGCCAGTGTTAACCATTTTTTAGTGATTTTAATTTCTTTAATTTGTCTCTCATTCGTCATTTCCCATTCGATCTGCAATTGCTGATGAATGATGAATCCCGTGGTCAAGCTGAGATATTCAATGGAAAGCCTAAAGAATTTTGGAAAGGATGATTGGTTTTGCAAATCTTGAAAGCTGATTTAGAGAGCTCAGAACTCTAAGCGCCCCTGGCTAGCAAGGGCACGCTTTTGTGCTCCTGAGATACAATTTTCACTTTGCAGCTCTTGACGAAATGCTCCAGTTTGGTCTTCGTTGCTGGATGTTTGATTGCTCTAATAAACTTGTTGACGGACTCATCACAAAGCCTAACAAAATCTGAGGGCTTGTTGGAGGTCATGAAACCTGAAAATTGAATCTGATGCCTCAAAATTCTGGGCGCCCCTAGCCTGCAAGGGTGCTTTTCTGCTCTGTACTTGGCCATTTTCTGAGTTTCTTGACTTGCTTTGACTTTCAACTTTTTCCACTTGATCTTCGTTTGCGAGCGTTTAATAGATCCCGTGAACTGGATGCTGGATTCATCACGAAGCTGGAAGAATTTTGAGGACCACCAAAACTACAAATCTTAACGACTACATTTGGACCCTTGAATTCATGGGCACCCCAGGCCTGTAGGGGCGCTTTTGGCTCCAATGTTAGAAAATTTTTGAAGACTTTCACTCTCGCGCTTCGCATTCACCGTGTCGTTGATTGCATTGATCACCGTTGTTGCTGACGCGAACGCATTGACTACGTTGCATGTGTGACAAACAGAAACTTAAAAAATATTCTAAAGCACTGAAGCCTAGACACTCTCTTTTGAGGTAAGGCGTCCATCTCCAAACTTAGTTTATTTTTTACAATTTTCAACTTTTCAAATTCCCCTTTGTCGTTCACCATTTTTCAAGCATCTTTCACCATAGATTCTTATGTGCAGTGTTTGAAGGTTATATTTTGACATCTGGTATCTGGCCATCCTCCATTGATGACCTCAGAGGTCCTAACTTTTCTTCTGAAAAAGTGAAATAGACCCACCAGAGCAAAACTGACTTTTTGATGATTCTGATTGGACCAGTGTGATCGTGATGAAGAATTGACCAACCAAAATCATTGTCATTTCTGGAAAGATCCTATTTTTAGGGTTTTTCTAAAAATAGGGGCTTGAAACCCTAATTTCAAAATTTTGCGAGCATCCTCTTGAGTCTTGACAATAAACCCAAAAAAACCTCATAATCCATTTGTTGTTAAAAAATTTCTAAGAATAGCAAATTGCTATTTTTAGACATTTTGACCTTCTTTGACTTTTGACAACAATTTTACAAGATTTTGACCATTTTTACCAAAATACCTTAATGAAGCAAAAAAATTATTTTGGGTACAACACAACTGAAAAATCATCAAGGGTGTGCTCTGTGTGTAATCTTACACTTTCCAGTCTCACAACTTGACTTCTCAAGTTTTAATATTTCCTTCCAAGTTCAACAACAGTAGATTGGTGATTGAGGTGAGCCATGAATTGAGACAATGGTCACCCATGCACAAGACGTCAAGGAAAGGTGGTGGAATGGCAACAATGTTGCTTCCCTAAGGAGTTTCGATCAACCTTCATACACCAGCAAAACTATTATGCTATAGTTTGTGAGCTTAGGTAGATTGGCTCATCCATGTAAACAATGGTGCTTAAGCTGTAAGGTCTCTATGCCAAATCACTTGACCCCTTGTCTGCTCTTATGACACATGTTGTATGGACAACACTTGACACAATTTGGTTGGTTGGGAAGTTTGAAAAATTCTAAATTGAAACTTGACACCTTCATGTTTCTCAAGCCATTTTTTAATATTTATTAGCACTTAGTGAGTATTTAATCACCAAATTAGTCAATTGATTCAAGCTCCATAGTTCATAGACTTGGAATCGAAGAGTACTTAGCAAGCCCAATATTTTCAACTTGGCAACTTAAAAAATACTAAAATTTCTTTAAAAAACAGTTTTTTGCAGAAAATTCAATTACAAAATGTATCAAATGAGTCTAAAAAACCATAAGGAAGTGTTTTCTATTAAATTTGATTCTTGAATACATATGGATTACAAAATCACATCATCATGCAAAGTCAGATAGTGGATACAATAGCTAGTTGCTTAAATAATAAATATTATGAATTTATGATGATTGTCTTTGAAAATCATCCTCATAAATTTCATATCTAGGCCAGTAAAAAATTACAAGCTTTTACAATCGAAGTCGTGTTGGTATGTGAAGTCAGTTTTGTTTATCTTGTATTGATTAAACAATTGACTTACTATTTTTGGCAATTTTTGGCCATTCAACTAAGTTCATGTTTTTTTTTTTAAATTAGAAATCATTTACAAATTTAAGTTCTTAGAAAAAAAATGGAACTAACTTGTTGCAAATCCGAAATTCTAAAAATTGCTTCTTCAAATTGCCTAAACATCTTCTCAATATGCTATAAAATTAATGCTTTTTGTTGTGTGTTTAATGGAGGGGCGAATGCAAGGTTTTATAGCCAAAAAGCCATGTGAATAATATGTTTTAACTCGTGTTTTACTCATGTCAACATGTTTTTTCCTACATTGCGATTTTTCACCACGAACTCACCAAGTTTTGGCAAGTACTCACCAAGTTTTGGCAAGTACTAGCCAAAAATCCCGACAATTTTTCATCAAAGATCCATCCCTACAAACTCGCGAGTTAAACCTACAAATACTCGCATGGTAAAAAAACCTGCGACTACTCAACAACTCAGAGAGTACTCACAAAGTTTGTGAACTCATTCAGCAATATAAGTAATTAAGCAACACTTGGCACAAGTAGGGAAAACATGCAATTTTGGCATTTAGGAAATATTGATTTTAATATGTGCCATTGAGGTTTTCAAAGGAAATCTCCCATAGGCCATAACTTTTGCATATGGTGTTCATTTTTTGAGTTGTTTGAAGGATTGGATAGCTTGTAAAAGATATTTCTCAATGGTATTGTTTACAATAGGCTTTGAGTAGTTTTTCTAGAACTCCGTTCAGATCATAATGGACTCAAGTTCAGGTTCAACCATTCTAAATAGTCAGAGACATGCAGCATGGAAACAAAAGGTGGAGTTGTTGAAGAGCAAGGGTTTATAGAAACTTTCACAAGGAAAAGAGACCTCCTACTGATGCAGAGAAGTAGGTAAACCACAACAGATTTAATGAGCCATTTGGGCTGATTTCCAATCTCTTGGTCAACCATTACTAGATTAATGAGGATAGGGTAGAAAAATTGCACACCGAACTCGCCAAGTTGGATCCATTAAGATTTACAAAGACTGACACTTATTTGGGTAAGAATCAAGCATAGTCAAGCTCAACTAGGTGAATGTGGTAAAGACTATCTAAAGAAGGATTCCTAGATGATTGAGATAGCTTTATCAAACATGAGTGCCTCTCATGATTTGTTTCGATATAGCTTTCTCACCTTGAAAGGTCTAACATCAAATTACAAAGAGCTTAAGCTTGATGACTTTTGTTCTATTCTCATTAGTGAGCAAATCAAAATTGATCCAAAATGGAAAACTTGGGTCAAAAAAGCAGGTTCGTCTCACCAATAGGAAAGATAAAAGGAGCTAAGAAAATCAAGAAAGCAAATATGAAGGCAAAGATGTCAAGAAGTGTTCCCATGGTGGCAAATCAGGGTACAACAACAATAGGTGCTACAAAAGAATGCATGATGGAGAAGATCATCTAAATAATCTATATGGGGCAATGAGGAAGATAACTTGAGATATTCACTATTATAATTAAACTCAGTTACCGGGTTCTTCTATTTTGCCCCCCATACCCGTGCAGGTATGATTCTGGTCCTTGTTCTTTGCTGGTTCTTCTTTGGGTTCTCCCAGGGTCCTTCTTGAGAACCCGGGGTGCCCAAGAAGGACCCTAGGTGAACTTGGGCCAAACCTAGGGGGACCCAAGGGTTCCCCAAAAAAAAGTAATTTTTTTAAACAATTTTTATGTAAGTTAACAAGAAACAGGTAGGTAATTGGTGCAGTAACAGGAAATGCCAGCTTTTTGGAGACATTGGGTATGGTTTGTTGTTAAATGTATATGCATATGTATGTATTTATGTATACATATGTGTATGTATATATGTATATGATGGTATTTATGTATGTATATATGTTATACGTGTACATATATATACATACATGATACATACATACATAAACAGGTAGGCAATTGGTTCAGTAACAGGAAATGCCAACTTTTTGGAGACATTGGGTATGGTTTGTTGTTAAATGTATATGCATATATAAATATGTATATGTATGTATTTATGTATGTATATATGTTATACATACATACATACATACATACATATATATATATATTCCCCTACCCGTATCCAAGGAAAAAAAATTGTCGTATATCCGTACCCGTACCTGAACCGGTAACTTAGTAATTAAAAAGGTCTACCAATCTTCATTGGCATTAGGAAAACATGAAGCCTTAAATCCCTTTCTTGTTCACTCCCTTCTTGTGCATAATGACTTGAGTTCCATGGAGTATAAGATGAGACTTAGTAATGACAACGGTCTGAACCATATGATAGAAGCAGGGATCCTTTATCATTTAATATTCTGTGTAGGAGAGACATGGCAGTGCTTATGCCCCCCACGTAAGGTAAGCCATGGCAGTGCTTATGCCCCCCAGCTAAAGTGAGACAGCAATATTTGTTCCCCTTATATAGGGTGAGACACACCAGTGTACATGCCCCTTACTCCAGGTAAGTCACTGCAGTGTTTACACAACTTACATCTATCATCAATAGTTCCAGAGTTGTCTCGACTCTCACTCTCACATAGAGCAAAACAAGTAAGTCACTATAGATTTTATGCACCCTACCTATGATGAGTCATTGCAGAGTTTATACACCCTGTCCCTGACATTTTGGCCCAAGCACATAAATTATCTTGACTAGTGAAGTGGAAGTGACACAATAACATTGTTGAACTTCACAAAACCTTAAAGAAGGGTTAGACCTGCAAGGTGGTTGACCAAATTTTAAAAAGTGATTCCTCATTAACAAGATGGAATCCTTATTGCTCAAAAGTAAGTTCATCAAAGCATATGTGTAATTATGCATTATGTAATCATTTGATGTACATATTTTGTAATGAGAACCAACCATGATTTTGTCTTAGTATATTGGCTGGTAAGCATACTGTAATTAGTTATGTTTTGGTTCATACCAAGATAGTTGTGACCTAACCAATATGCCTCTTAGTTGATTCACAGTATATGTACAGCAACCTTGGTTAGGGAAGTTAGCTCTCATACAGTGTCATATTCTCTTTGTACACTAGCATGTGAATGTACACTACATAAGTTGCAGCCTCTATCCCATGTTGTGTCATGTACCATCATTGGTATGTTATTATGTTCTTCTAATGCTTAGTGTTCTTTTAAAGTATAACATATTTCAATATTTGGTGTCATTGCTTTTACTAGGTCGGGTCAGGTAAAGTCTGGTTGACAATAATCATTGATGACATGTCAAGATAAAGATATAATAAAAATGAATGGGCCAATCAGTAGAGCAACATAAAGAAACCAACCAAGAAAGAGGTGATCAATTAACTTAGGATTTCACATTCCTTTCAAACCTGTCTGAAAGAGAGCACAAATGAGAACATATTCAGATGTCTTGGCCTGTAGCAAGCACGTGGATTGGATGATGTGCTACCTAATGAAAGTGTTGGCTAAATTTCATATAGTTCTCCAAGACCTCCAGAACTAAATGCCTAAGAAGAACAAGAAGCTGAACAACAAAGAATCTTATTGAAGAAGAATAATAATCATTTGAAGAGAGAAGTTGAAAGACAAATTATTAATTAGTGCCCCTGAGCCAGAATAACAAGAAGATGCTACCAATATCAAGGAGAAGATAAAGATATAAAAAGATTGACTCCATTGATGGAACAAAGAGAACAAACATTAAAACGCAGGAGGGAACCGATTACTTGCAAGAGTAGGGATCAAGAAGCATTGGCTAAAGAACAGATGTATTTGAATGCATGTATGAGTAGATTGACCAGGCCACCTTCTTCAAGTAGGATATTGAGAAACAGGTCTTGAAAACAACTATTCTACAAAAAGGAATCAACTTGTTGTAGAGCATTCCCAATTTGTGAGATGCAACCACTACTAACACACATACCTAAAAATAACTAGGATCAAAAAACCCAATGCATACATCGAAGAAACCACAATCAAAAGACTAGAATCAATATTGGAAATTTGGAACCCTCGCCATCAAATATAGGTGAAAAATCAGATGCATATGATGATAAATTTTTCAATGAAACTAGTTATAATACACATGAAGTTGTTGGGATTTAGTCAAGAATCAACACCACTATAAATGCATGCTCGAGCAAGAAAGTACTTCCTAAGGAGGGGTATGGTAGAAGCTCTTGAAGCCAACTGTTTGGCCTCCTACCTTCCAAATTGCTGATGCATAATAGTATAATATCAAAGTCTTGGGTGTGATCATGGCACAAAAGGTGTTGATTGGAACTAGTCATTCATGTCGAACTTTGTTGTCATTTTCTCATGCATAAAGGCTTGCGATGCACTGTCAAGACAAGACTGTGTGATCATAGCAACCAAGGCAAACCACAACTAGAATAAAAAAATCTCTCTATAGAAAATAGAGGCATAAAGTACATGTGATTGACCTCGATAGTCAAACAATGAACAAGTGGCTAACCTCACATGACTCTTCAAATACAGGAACTAAGATGTAGATGCAAACCAAGGTACATTGGAGTTGAAATCTACTCATTTGTGGATGTCATTTCTAGGTACAGAAAAATCAGCATCACTTTTATAGTGGAAGATGAAGTTTATGCCCATATTTCTGTTCAAACTCTAGATTGTCTAAGCTACATATTACAAAACCATCCCACATATTTTCAACCATATATGTCAAGTGAAGCCTTAAGGCATTCCTAGACAATTGGTCTATATACAATAATTTGGAGTTGCACCTCTTGTCTCTAACCAAGTGTATGTGGCTATGATGAGTAGTCAAGTTAGCCCTCAACCTCAAGATGTGTCCTTCAAGATTCCTCCAAAAACGCTTCTTGGCCATATGTGTGTATATTTGGACTGGACCAAGGACATACTCTAACAAGACCAAGGTTATTGCAAAGATGGAAGCTCCTAAAAGTATTACGAGGGTGAGGTCCTTCTTCGAAAACTTTGATTATTACTAAAATTTCATAAATAATTTTTCTCAAGTCTCCAACCCTCCAAACTTGCTAACAAGAATATCATTTTTCTCATAAATAATAAGCATTATCATGACCACCCTTAAGGCATATAAATTACAACCCAAGGGAACTTATGCTGAAGTGCAACATCAAAAGGATATAAAATCAAAAAATTCAAAATTCTTTGGTTATTACCATTTAAATTACACAAAATGAAATGTAGAGCAACAAGTGGAGAATCAAAATGGCACATTGCGCAAGGAGGCAATAAATGTATCAAAGTTGAAGCTATTCAAGCTTCAAACAAAATTGCTCATATATAATCTACTTCCAGTTTGATGATTGGATGTCAAGTGGACCGCAAATGGTGATGGCTCAAAAATTAACAAAGGTAAAACACATTGATAAATATGACCCATAATAAAAGTTTGTGGAGGGGAAAAATAAAGAATAATAAAAAATAAAAGAAATGAAATTATAAGTTTAGGTCTAAGTTATCTATCACATCACCAAAATTCACAAGTTTAGGTCTAAGTTATCTATCACATCACCAAAATTCACAAGTGTACCATTGCCAGTCTCGTTGTGTTTTGCCCATCAAATGTGTGATTGCCATCATGATACAAGGCCCCCTATAAATTTGGCCCCATTTTAGGACTTCTTCATTTACACAATTATAAACTAGCAAGCCCTGTACCGCATACCCATCTAAAGATGTCCTCATTCTCTTGTGTCATGTTGTTGCACCATACAATTGATTGCAACTTATACCCATCTAAAGTCATGTGTACTCCATTGAGGAGGCACAAGTTTTAATTAAGAGGGAAGTAGAGTGTGTAAAACCTTGTTGCCTTCTACTCCTACTTTGTATCTTATTTGGCAGTGACCTCATAAAACTACCTTTACCTTACCTGTGACCTGTGACCAAGATGTTGAACACTCGGAATACTAAGGGGGGGGGGAGTGAATCAGTATTCTCTGAAACCACTTAAACATTCATTCCACATAGCATATTCAATTTGCAGTAAGAAAGGAAAGCATGAAATCAACCATCAACATCACATAGCACATGAACACCAGATTTTTACGTGGAAAACTCAAACAAGGAAAAACCACGATGAGGATTAGCTCAGAATATATTATAACCGGTTATAAGATATTATAGAAGTGCTCACTGCAAGTGGACTCACTGTCTAAGTGGACTCGCTGTCTATTGAAAGAAGAAAAGATAGAAGAGAGTGGTGCACACAGCCAGGATTTGAACTGTTACAAATGCATCTACAACATGCTAGAATATAGTTCCATTGAAGCTCAATCTACTGACTTAACACACTTCATATTGATCTACACTAACACTTAGTTTTGCTCTGCATTCACATCGCATTCGCATAATTCGCATCAACTGCACATCACATCGCATCACACATATCCAAAACACCGAAAAAGATCTTACATATATATCCGCTGTGTAGAAACCCCTATTCTCACTGTTTCTGAAACTGCTTGTTTTTGCTTGTTTTTGAGTGTTTTGAATTTTTTTTGTGTTTTTTGCATACAGAGATAAAATGCGATTTTTGAAAGAAATGATATAAAAATTCTCAGATAAATACAATAAGGGAAAAACTAACATAAATAGACTCTGGAAACGATTGCTATTGATTGTATTATTCTTCCTCAGCAATTACAATATTAAAAACCTAACATGCAGACCAAATCACAAGCTGATTTGTATTATTCAAAAACCTGGTTTGCTGATTGCAGCCGCCTGGAATGATGATGAAGTGGCACGGCTATCAATAAAAACAACTTCTCCCTTCGCCAAATGATTGTTAATGATCTCAGTGGTATACGTGCCCCATTTAATGAAGTCAGGCAGCTCAAAGGAAAAGCGCGCCACTGTAGCTGAAAGGTACAGCCCTGTACTTGCTGGTACGGCTCTGGCTGCAGCAATAAGAAATCTGTACTGTTTGGAAATAGATGCCAGGCAACTCCTAAACCAGCCGCTAATGATTAATATCTTTCCCTGATGACACTGGATTAATCTCCGAACAAATGAATCTTCTGAATAAGCTTTGTAATAACTTCTGGATGAAGCTATTTCTCTGACAGGCAATAAATCAGCTGATATTTCACAACCTCTGAACTGCAACACTGAAGATGGCTCGTTCTCCAATGCAAAACAGATAACTGAAACCCTTGGCTCCGTTCTCTGAAGGAATAAATGATCAAAGTCAATTTTCATAACATAATGAGCTCTTTTCCCAATGAAACCCTTATATCCTCAAGAAAGTCGACTTTTCTCACAAAGGCATCATTTAAATAAAGTTCAAACTTTCCTTTTAATTTTTCAATAGTTTCGAACGCACTTTAATTATAATTTATAATTGAAAAGTGGCCCCTCTTCCATGTTGGTTGACCCCTTCAAGAAATCACTTAAGTTATAATATTAAATTATATTATAACTTTATAATATAAGCTTCAAATAATTAATATTTAATTTGACAATTAAAATATTAATATCTCTCTCAAAATACGTTCGATTAACGAACCGTCTGAAGCTGGAGGATAAGTGATTGATTTTGCACATGACCAAACCATACTGCTAAAAATAGCAGGGGTGCTCCGCTGAATGACCTAACTTACTAAAAATAGCAAGTCAAGTAAATGATGTCTGAACGACCCCGAACGAAAGCCAAACTGAACAATCCTGCAACTGGAGCTAAGCCAAGCCTCGACCAGACCCTCTATCCACCCTATCAACCTATGAGGGTCGCATAATAGGCTAATCATAAGCACTGAGAGATGTCAATTGGAAGGGGACATTACACGCTACATCCATAAACACTTACAACATCAATTACGTTGGCCTAATTAGATGTATTATACAAAATATAACTTGTCAGCTTGACATACACACATACATGCTTCGCACCAAGATTCAAAACTTATGACAAATCAAAATAGGTCGGCGTGGACCAATAATAGCTCTCACACAACGGATCAATACATATTCAAACTCTGCAATACTCAAAACTTATTAGGTCGGCACCAATAATGACCTAACATCAAAATTCACCAACTGTACAACCATAAATGGACACGCGGACCACAAAACTTAATGCCACTTCGAATATAGGCGCTACTAACACCTGTCAACATCTCCACAAATCCACAAAGCTAGATACCAATCTGCGGAGAAGTGCAGATTCACCAAAACATACATACTGAATTGGAAACCTCTGCTATTGCCAAACCAATATACTGTCACTCATAACTTTAGCACCAAAACCCAAAACAATGTGAAACTCCAGATTTCAGTTCCTTTAACATCCAAGAAAAATATATTAAAACCACAAAGCAAGATTCTAAGCAGCAGACCAATGCGGACCAAAATACCGGATGTTTTGTACACCGTATTACCTGTTTTGACACTTTGCCAAATTTTCATATCACTGTCTTCACCAAATCAAACCTTCTTGCAAAGTTGCACTGAACAACCATGTTCAAGCTATACAAATTCGTCTACATGAAGATCTTCATACCGGAATACAATGTTGACATCAATGACAACATTGAACTGCATACTATACAACTTATGCTCATACTCCATGCTCATGTTGCCCACAAACAAGTCAATGACAAACTCCTTAATCTTTCAACACAAGAGGCATACAATAAGGAGGAACCCTACCAAAAGATGTAGGGCCCTATTAGGATATCACAATTGTCTCTCACTCTATGCTGCCCTCTAAGAACTTCAACCTCTTCTACCATACATATTGCCTGCATAAAGAAATGTGCAATAGTTGGATTATTTACAATACAGTGTGTGGTCCTTGCGAATGCCAGATGTGAGATATATGGGTCACACAACACCTGCAAGAAACATAACAATAAGAAAACTAATTTGTTGAAGAAAAAAGGTTTTTAAAGGCATCTAAGACAGCATAGGGCAATCACAGGTTATTGAAGCTATAGATTGTGTTGAAGAATTTAGAGTAAATTTTTAAAATAAAATTCAGCCAGGGCATGTTAGGGCTGCCTCTAACAAATTTCAGCAAGGTTTTTCTAATTAATTTCAGCAAAGGGGTTCCTAATTTTTATTGAAAAACACCATTGGAAGCCAAATACAATGAGAATGAAAACCTCACTCATTAGTTTTGTTGTGACCTTTTCACACATCACCCCATTCAAAATGGGTACCCCCCTAATTTTTGCTCCATTCTGGTCTTTTGGCTTTGGGTTTGGGTTGTTTTGTGGCTATCTCTCCGTGTTCCTTGTGGTCTTTTCAGGGATGTAACTATCTTTTGGCCTAATTTGGAATGTTGGCTAAGTCTGAAGTGCATTTTGACAAATTAGGGTTTCATTCTTCAGGCTTGTTTGAGGTCAAATTAAGTTGGCAAATTGAAATCTGAGCTTGGCTTTGCAATCTGGAGGCTTCAGGTAGGTTCCCATTAAAATTTCATTGAATTCTGAGAACTTACTATTTTTAGCAAGTGCTCCAGTTTGGGACCTTTTTATAGGGTTTTGAAAATTTTGATCATATCACTGAGTTTAGACCCTTTCAAAGGGCTTGCATGCAAAATTTGAGCGAATTCTGACAACTTTCTATTTTTAGCAGGTCCACTTTTGGCAGGTATGGTGTCACTCGAGCAGCTCCAGAACTTCAGTTTCCGGAACAGAGCAACATGCAACGAGAACGGCATCAAACAGAGGTCTATAGAAGCGCATGCAATGAAATTAGGGTTTCCTACTTTTATGCCTAAAATGAAGGGCAAAACACGAGAAAAACTAAAAACCAATGTATCCCACTGCGATCAGTATCCTTCAAGGAATCTATTGGTAAAATTTGAGCGCATTCCGTATACTTACTATTTTTAGTAAGTCACTTCCAGAACAGGGCTAAAAATAGCAGGTGGACACACAAGGCAGGTGTGAACAGGTCTGTCAAGCGATGAGGACCCTGGTGAGCGAATTTCAAGTCTTGAGGAGTTGCAGATGTATAAAAATCTCCAGAGCTTCAGAAGTTACTATAAATAGAAAGCAAGGGCAGGCGGGGCAAAAAAATTGGCTAAGTGTTCAAAATCCACTTCTATGCACGAGAATACATTTTGGCTATATTTGGAGTGAGGGTCTTCACAAAAATGGCTAAGGCGTTGAAATTCAAAGGCGCCCATGGAAGGATAAGATAGATAAAAAAAAATCTAAGTCAGCAAACTTGAAAGGACCCCCTCTTAAATGCGCCCAAAGTTGAGATGGCAGAGGCATGAAAATTTTCTAAGTCAGAATTGAAGTCCACCCTCCCAAATGCGCCCAAGGAGGTAGAGGGTTGAAAAAACGACTAAGGCATAGAGAAAATGAAAGCAGAACCCTCCAAATGCGCCCTAAGGAGAAATAAGGATGAGAATTTTCTAAGGCTAGAAATTTGAAGAACAAGGGGTAAGATACGCCCATGGCACAAGGATGACATGAAATTTCTCCAAGTGTTGGAAACCTCTCAAGTCTCAACACCAAGTAGAACATGCGCCCAAGGAAGAATGATGGAGGAGATGATGTCAAAAATGCCTAAGGCATGAAAATGAGAACACACCCCCTCAAATGCGCCCATGAAGGAAAATTTTCTAAGGCATAAAATGAAATGACACTAGGGGAAATGCGCCAAAGATGAAGAGGTAATGGTAAAAGTCTCCAAGGCATTGAAATTTAAAGCTAGCCCCCTCAAAGGCGCCCAAGCCAAAAGGAAGTGGAATGAGATTGGCAAAATATTCTAAGGCGTTGAAGATTCAAGGCAAACCCCTAATATGCGCCCAAGGTGTGGAGTGGTAATGAGCCCAAAGAGGAGATAAAGAAAAACTTTCCTAAGGCATGTAAACTGAAAGTGAGCCCTCCCAAATGCGCCCAAGGCAGGTAGAAAGGGGGAAATGATAGAGAATATTTTCTAAGGCATGAAATGAAATGCCAAGAGGCCTAAATGCACCCAAGGAGAGTGAGGTTGGAGAATATTTCCTAAGGCATAGAGAAACATGTGGCATGAAGTTGAAATGCGCCCAAGGTAAAAGAAGTAGTGTCAAAATTTTCCTAAGCCACGAAATTCAGAGCTAGACCCTTCAAGTGTGCCCCAGGTAAAGATGAATGAAAAAAAAAAAGTTTCTAAGGCAATGGAAACGTGATGCAAAGAGGTTAAATGCGCCCAAGGCAATGGGCTAGAGAAGCATGATGCAAGAAGGTGAAATGCGCCCAAGGTAAGAATGAGATGAGTTGAAAATTTGTCTAAGGCATGAAACATGATGCACAAGGTTAAAATGCGCCCAAGAGGTAGAGAAAGTTGCAAACTCTGGTCAAGGGAGGAGTAACTCAGGAGGGTGATAGGTATGATTTCCCCAGTTGGTATTCTTCAGTATTCACTGGTTGAGGCTTCTTTGATACAGCACAAGCGGAGTCAATTAGCATTAGAAAGGCTATGGGAAACATACAGGAAGGAGTCTTAAACACACTCGAAGCCTTATTTGGTAAAAGGCTGACTCCAGAGGAGGTGATTGCAGATGGCCTGAGGAGCAGATTGGATCCTTTCTTCTCGGATGTAAGGTCATTTGCTCAGGTGGACTTTGAGAACATTTCAACCTTCTCCAACATTATTCAGAGTACTCAGGATGCCTTAGAAGCTTGGAGGAAGTCTTGTACTCGGCAGGGACAGGTAGTCACAGTGTTTGAATTCCAACTCAACCACGTTCCACCCATTTCAGTTCAGGAGGTTGGGGCAGTGTTGACCAGATTCATCTAGTTTGCGGTCAGAGAAAAGAGCAATGGGAGAACATTTCTGGATGAGAACCTTCTAGATGATAGTGGGCATTAAATGCTCATAGTGGTCAAAGGGAGAGAGTGGGCATTTTGTGCTCATTTATTACCCCACTCCTCCACTTTCTAGCAGTTTTTAGGGCAAGTCTGGACTAGGGCTTATGTGGCTCAATCTGAGCCCTTCATTGTAATTGAATATGAGCCGTCCATTAAAACTGGCCAACTATAAAAGGGGCATCCCCCCTCATTTGTGACATATAGATAGGATCAGAGAGTAGAGAGAATAGCATAAAGAGTAGAGCATAGAGAGATTGATAGCATAGATTGATAGGAAGAGGAAGGAAAGTTTTCAAATCGAATGCTTTGTAAGAGATTGTTGTGAACACTCCTATAATAAAAAAGAGTTATCATTGCTTGTGATTTCATCTTTTATTGTGGGTAGCTAGCAAGATTTCTTCATCCTTCCAATTCACGTAGAATCTTAAAGTAGAGCTTAGAGTAAAGTAGATATTAATTCATGCATGTAGATAGTTGTGGAATGTGGTGGTCGAATTGAGCAAGCTTCAATAGTCCATGCCATTAGCAAACTCATTGATGGTGGGTTCGCCTTGTGTGGTCAACTGGAATATTATGTACTTAACTTCGATTATGATTTATATGTCAGTATGCGTCGTTGTGATGGTATCTTCATGTTAAGTTGTGATCTGAATACCTCAAGTTACTCCTTTGAAGATTGCACCCGTTCTGTGGAAGTTGTCCAAGGTGAGGCAAAGCAGAGCTTGGTTGAAGTTTGCAAGAGTTGATCGCCACGTCCCGTTCTTAGAGTAGATGATAGCTTTCCTTAGTCCCTGCAGCCATTCAAATTCAACACTTTCTGGTTAGTTTAGGAAACTCGAGCTTCATTGGTATATCTTCCGAGTCTTGAAAACCCTTTTCTCCCAATTGAACAATTGTGTAAGTCCCCTTGAAATACCAGCAAATCACATCAAGCCAACTGAGTCTACGTCCATTGCATGAAGGAACCTTGGAGTTGAATGCATGATCTTTGGCAATCTTAGCATGCTGGATATTTTGATCAAGAGAGGATAGAGAGACCGTTGGAAACTTTATTCTGTGTTGGTGTGGTCATAAAACACCCGTCAACAAGTTCCTGCTGTTTGCCTTAGTTTAAGGCTTTAATCCATCTTGGGACCAAAATCCTTTGGCTGAATTCCCTTACTGGAAGGTTAAACCAGTTCATGTTTATTGATAATTCAGAATTCAAAATGGTAGTGACAGCTGATAAAAAGAAATCTACACCACAATCTACGAGCACAGGTACATCTGACTCATCAAGGAGACCAAAGACCTAGACGACACTCACAGACACAGTGTTTGAGAGATTTGATACACCCCATGAAGGAAGATTAGACCAGTCTGCAACAGTGTCCCCAATCATAAGATGATTCACACCTCTTTGACGGCACATTTTCAAACCATAACAATAGGACCAAGCAGACAACAGAAGACTTGTGCAGATAAGGGAGAGAACACAGAGACAGCAGAATCTGCACCTAAAACTGTAATTTGAGGGTACCTACTTGTCACCAAGTCTGCAACATGTTGGTTGAACAAGCCTAAATACCACAAGTTTAAAATAGCTTTGCAGCAAACAGGGTATATAAAATTCTGCAAATGTTGTAGTTCTCTACATGGGAGTTTGGGCCTTATTTGGTTCACTTAGTGTCTAGTTACAACCAAGACACTTAACAATCATTTATCATGTATATGGATATGGAGGTGGTAATCACCTAAGGCCTTCAGATTTGTGCTCGGGGTGCTATCTAATAGCAAGTGCATTATGAGGTTGGCTTACACCGTCCTGTCAATGACAATATAGAAAAATATACAAATCTTTGTAACAAATTATGAAAATTCTTCAATCATCTCGAAAAAGCATTTGTTAGAAAATTCTGGTGCTGGGGATAGCTTAGGACATGATGAGCTGAGCTTACATCATCTTCTTGACAAGGAAGGTGCCATTGCTACAAAGGAAGAAAAGGACATGAATAATTATAATGCTTCTTTATCATTGACTACAATCGTTCATTAAAAATACTTTAGTTTGAGGCTTCTTCACCAAAGAACACATTTGGTCTTCTCATGAAAGTTCTAATTGTAAAATCAGATGTGTGCGGTACCTTTGAAAGTTTGATATTGAATTCTTTTTGTGTAGGTCCTCAATTGGTAGCCATATTTGTTGCCATATGAATTGGGGTGGATTCTTCATATCAAGAGACCCAAATGGTGAGTTAATTTTAGCAGAAAAGGCTGTGATTAAATATGCATTAAAACAATTGATAATTGCAAAAGCCATTTCTGGAGAAGATGCAAAGAATGGTAAGACAAACACAATTTCATTAGGGCATTATACTCTAGGAAAAGGTAATCAAGATGTTAAGCACTGTTTAGAACTTGGAAGATAATGACAAAATGGACTGCCCAAGATGGAGAAAACATAACCCAGGAGCATGGTGCTAGTATTCTAACACAATTGACAAGGTATCAGCTAGGTCAGGACCTACAATAGAATGTTAATGATGGATGTAATCCATGGATGAGAAAAGAGGCGTTTAAGAGTGCTCTGCTTCAGAACAATAATGATAATTTCTAGCCAGGAAGTGGATGAAGAGGGAAAACATTGCAGCATGAAATGTAAACCAAAAATGGATAAATTTTAAAGCAGAATGCAGAAGCAGGAAAATAGAATAGAATTGTTTGATAATGATTGTCTTGATTTAAGATTTTGTGTACTGGGATATGATTGCAAATATTTGTTAGGTGATCTAGTGAGCATGTTAAAGAGAAGAAAGTCTCTTTTCAAATGCATTTAAGTTATACCTCTTACAAATTCTTTGTTTAAGATGCCTGTGTAATGGTCCATAAAACTATTTCACTATGTCATTCCTGTCAGTTGGTTCTTTGTTTTACAATCGTGATTTTTCTTTTTAATCTTGGTTACCTTGTGTATATAGATGGGAGGCTTTAGTGTAGATTTATGTTATTCTTATAATCATGGAATCTTGCTTCATTATAAAGTCATAAAATATTATAGTTCAAAATATGTGTGTGTGTGTATGTGAATTTATCTCATGTGAATCTGTCAACATTAGAAGATCATAGATGTACCGATGTTTCAACCATTTATCAAAGTCTTCTTGCCAACCTATGTGTAGTTGTAGGCATAGTAACATTCAAGTTACACAGCGATTAAATAGCCTGGCAAAAGCATAAATGGAATTCAATAACCCAGGTTTAAAACAAGAAAAACTGAGCAAAAAGTCAGAAAACTAAATAAAATGTTACACTCATAAAAAATAAAGAAAAAAAACTATTTATAAGTAAAGCATAGTGTATAGAGATAAAAATAAACATAATAAATTAAAAAATGGCACTCCCAATACACACACGCACACAATAGAGAGAGAGAGAGAGAGAGAGAGAGTTAAAAAACATTTTATTTTTGCCCAAGAAACTTAAGGAAGAAAACAAGAGCGGCCCAACAATGATAGGCCATGCTGTTCTGGAGCACAGTATACTATCTACGATAAGCCTTGCATTTTTTCCCCTAAACCCTCATTTGGGTATAAATTTGAAAAACATCATTCAAGTTTATAATTTTAAAAAAATGCCCTAACCATAACACTAAACCAAAGAAATTTTAATCTATCTATGCTTTGTGTATTCCTGCCTTCTAAGTGTTTAAATGATCCAAAAAGAAACACTATGTATTGTTAGCATTTTAATTTATCTTTTGCAAGGCAACTCAAAACAAAGCAATGTGTGAGGTAAAACTTCCCTTCAAATCAAGAGGGAAGCTTGCTGAGATCCAACTAAACTATAGTGACCCTTGACTAAAAACAATAATCAAGATACACAAATATGTACAGTATACAAGATTTCACTGAGGGGTTTTCCATAAATGAAAATGATTATATGTCTATGTTTTTACCTCGGATATACATCAGACTGTTAACAGTCATATCTTGCAAACAAGATTTTCGGTTATTAAGGATGAAACATCTGATCTTAACAACTACAAATGACACCTTCAGGCTGGCTAAAACAGAGACCAACTATTTAGTGCAAACAAAGATTTGAAAAGAATAACAACACATAAATCTACAACATGCTATTTCAAGAATTAAACAACTAAGTTGTATACAAAGCCACAACTTAGGTAGACGATATTGTCAATACAAAGCTTGACACTACAATCTACATTTAATTTGATTCATAAAATTATAAACACAAGTTCAACAATAACTTTAACAACAGTTTTTACACCATAAATGTAGCATCAATTACTATTATGAATGTCTCGGGCCCAAAGCACTTATGTATAGGTTACAATGAATATAATTTTAGGGATTTGCAAATAATAATTAAATATCCCAAAAATAAATGTTTTAAAGCAACCTCACCTAAAGTTGTAGAAAAAGTAGAATGAAAGAAACTTTAAAGTAAACAATTCTAAAACAGCCAGCTACAATGGCCTAAAAATAGGCCCTCATCCACTACCTTGAAATAGAACACTAGAAATAGCCACTAGTGGAATTAGCCACTGTTAAAAATAGCAAATTGCGTATGGGTATCCTCTGATTCTAGAGCAAATCTTTGCTCTAAAAACAATTAGATTCTTTGAAGAACAAGGAACTCTAATCACTGATCAACTACCAAATCAATCAGTCCAACTTGGTGTGACTTGAATCTGATGTTTTCTAGGGTTTTGGAAAAACTGAAAACTGAAGATGAAAACCCTAGAATGATTGTGATCAGCAAACTGCAACACCATTACCTAGGATTTGAAAGGGCTGAAATTGAAATCTTCACCGTTTGATTTAATCTTAGAATACCAATCTTTACACCAACCAAACCATAGCTGAGCATACTGTTGTACCCAAAATAAAAAATTTGCTTTATTAAGGCATTTGTTAAAAATGGTCAAAATCTTTAAAAATTGTCAGAAGCTGAGAATTTTTTAAAAAATGAAATTTCCTAAATTTAGGGTTTCCTAAATTTTAGGGTTTTCTGGGTTTATTGTGAAAATGATGCTGGCAAAATTTTCTAAAAATAGAATCTTTGCAGAAATGGCTAAGATTGATTTTGATTGGTTAATTTTTCATCACAATCACATTGGTCCGGTCAGAATTATCAAAAAGCTAGTTTTTCTCTGATGGGTCTATTTCGTTTTCTCAAAAGAAAAGTTTGGACCTCTGAGGTCATCAATGGAGGATGGCTGGATACCAGGTGTCAGAATCTAAGTCTCAAACGCTGCACAAAACAATCTACGACGAAAGATGCTTGAAAAATGGCGAACGGAGGAGGGGAATTCAAAAAGTTGAAAATTTCAAAAATTATTCTAACACTGAAGATGGGCGGCTCAAGGAAGGCGCCTAGGCTTCAATGCCTTAGAATGTTTTTCAGTTTCTATTTGTCACACACGCAACGCAGTCAACGCAGTCGTCGTCAGCAAAGGCGCTCAACGCAGTCGACGTAGTCGACAAGATGGCAAACACGAAACATGAGGAGATTGAAAATCCTTGAAAAATGGCTAACACTAGAGCACAAAAGCACCCCTGCAAGCTAGGGGCACCCATGATTTCAAGGGGTCAAATACAGTTTTTAAGGTTTGCAGTTTTTGGGATCCTCTTTAGAATTCTGCAGACTTTCCAACGAATCCAACATCCAGTTCACGGGATCTGTAAAATGCCTGGAAACGAAGATCAAATGAAAAATGTTGAAAGTCAAAGGTGTTACATCCCCTCTAACTTAAACATGTTTATGGCAATGAAATTATGGTCGTTATGTTAGTTGCAAGTAATTGCTTTTTATGAGAATGTGAAATTGAGGATAGAATAATTGATTTATATGTCGTAACTACAAATGTGAATGATTTTCTTTCATATGCGAAAATGTATGTGATGATGAGTTTATATTTAAACATGTATATATATGTCAAGAATGGTCTAACCCTAGTCTTTTTGTCAAGTGGTTGCAGGATCGTCAGCACTTGAGGGGGAAGGGAAATATCATCAAGGAGAGGTCGTGGTTAACAAAGGATTAATTTTATCATCAAACCTTGAGTCAATGTAAGACAGTTGTATCGAAGTCATAGCCTTGGCCATAAGTAATTTAATTTAATTATTAGAAAAGCAAGTCAATTTAAATTTTATCGTATATCTCCTAATGTCACATACAACATTTTGGAGCGCACATTGGGAGATATTGTCATAAAATATTTAAGTTAAAAATTAAATGTCAATCTTCTAAAACAATGGTTAGATAATAAAGTTTAATTAAGAGAATTAAGGGGGCAACGGTGTGGGGGTGAGGTGGTAACTTTTGCCACCTTGCCATCTCTTAGGAGAAACATTCAAGAAATGGAATTCATGCGGACACTTGAGGAAAGTCTTGTCTTGTTTGGCTTGGGGGTAATCGAACATTCATTATTGGAGAGAGTTTGCTATCTCATCTTTTGGCATTCCCTTTCTTGAAGGGAAAATCCTTTGTCAGTTCAACATTCAATTGTCCCACTACCTCTTTTCTTTTCTGAAAACCATTCTTGCAGTCAGCTTTCTTGAGATTGATATCATTCCTCAGGCCGCATAACCCTATTTTGTCAATCCATCTTCTCACTCTGTCATCACCTCTCTTCCAGTGTTTCCTTATCAGGCATCGAACTTGGTTAAAAACCTCTATCGAGCTTAGTATTGAAGCTTGGTTGTTAATTTTTGAGTCTCTTGTATCAGGTGGCAATATCTGGAATTCTTGGGCAATCGTTTCTAAACATTCTCAAACCGGAAAAGTTTGTTGTGGCTTCATTGTCTAGTTAGATTATCGAAGAAAAATTTTTGGAGCCTTCGAGCTACCGACCGTCATATACAGGCATGTAGAAGGGTTTTATTTTGTAGAAACTCTGCAATGAAAGGATTTATTTATGTTTCTAAAATACTTTGAGTAGGATGGAAATATCATTGAATCATTCGTCTCTTACAAGATTATTGAAAACAGGTCATTTTATCTTTCTCTGGAGCATATTCGATAATAGACTCATTTGATATAATTCTATGTCAATCATTAAATTAGAGTTTGAATTACTCTATTTCCTTCATATCTTAAACTGAATGATGATCAAGTTATCTTGGAATCATTTGTGAAATATTCTACCCTGTCTTAAACCAAATCCTCTCTTCTTCGCTCTTTAACATCTGAGTTGGTTTTAGTGCATTTCCTCTTCTTCTCCAATTCCTTTTGGCGTATCAATGTTTTAGATCTGGAAGAACCTCCATATCGAACTAGCCTTTTTCTATCTCTCTCTATCTAATAAAAATTAGCAAATTAAAATCTTAAAGAAGAGAAAAGTTTATGAGCAGAGTCTCTCTCTTTCTATATTACATATATTACATAAAGATATCAGCTTGACCTTAAAATAAGAGAAAAGATTCTGAACCAAGTTATATAAGCCTTGAAACAGTATTATCATGTCGAGCAAGGGTGAGAGTGTTGATGGCACAGGTGTGCCTATTAACTATAAAATCCTTGGCCAAGGTATGATGCTAGATTAAGCATTTGTCAGCTATCAAGAATCAGATATACCACTGGTCAGAGTGATCTTTCAAGTTAGGAGTTACCTATAGTGAAGGATCAACCAGGAGGTATAGGTCCTTGACACCAAGCTCAGAGGCATGATGATAATGTGTGATCCTTTGTTGATTACCCTCGTGAAGGGACAGGTTTCCTTAGTTGAAGAAACACGGGAGACCAATAGGACTTCGGTTGGGTGGTAAAGCCCTTGATGATATTCTTTTTCACTTGATGGCAGAGTCAAGCTCAAGTAATTAAGCTTTCAAACTGTACTTTCTTGTAACCCTTTCTCTCTCTTAATTTCAGTTGAAAATACTTTAGCATGTTTACTTCGTACTTGTAATAAATGCTCTTTTCATTCGAAAGTAAAGAAAAGTTAGTTATTGTTCTACTATGTTTTCCGTTATATGAAATCAGTTAATTTTTCCTTTTCAGCTGAAACTAAAATTTTATAAGTTAGTTGAGAAATTGAATATGATGTAATTATTTAAAATTGTTTATTTTTCCGTTCAAATTGCAAAGTAAACCCTAGCATGAAAACAAGTTAGTTGCATTTCAGCTGAAAACTGGTAGTTAGATTCCTTTCTTAAACTGTAGAGCAAGTAGAGTGTTACAAAAGGAAATCAAGAAACTTAAAAATTGACTAAGTCTAGAGCAAAAAAGCACTCGTGCAAGCCAAGGGTGCCCAGAATTTTGAAGCATCAAATGGAATTTTAAGGTTTCATGACCTCCAGCAGGTCCTCAGATTTTGTCGAGCTTCGCGATGAGTCCATCAGTAGCTTCACCAAAGCTCTCGAACATCCAAAAATGAAGATCAAATTGAGGTGTTTTCGTCAAGAAGACAGTGAAAATTATACCTTTTGCACACATGGGCACCCCAGTTAACCAAGGGCGTCTAGGAATTTGAACCCTCTAAAACAGTTGTCAGAATTTGTAAAAGTAATCATTCTTTCCGGAATTCTTCAGGCTTTTCATTGAATATCTCAGCCTAATCATAGGTCCATCCATTGCCAGCAATTGCAAATCAAAGCACGGGAAGCAAATTGGAGAAGTGGAAAATCATCTAAAAATTGGTTAAGTCAAGAGAACAAAAGCGCCCCTACTAGCCAAGGGCGCCCAAGATTTCAAGCCACCAAAACCACTTTTTAGGGTCTACAACTTCCAAGAAGATCTTCTCGGATTTAGTCCAGCTCCGCAGCCAATCCATCTGCCAGCTCAGAGGACCTATCAAACTTCGGCAATCAAAGATCAAACGGAAGCAATTTATCGAGGAAAAGGTGAAAATTTGGAAAATTTCCTAACTTTGGTGATGCAAAGCACCCCAATCAGCCAAGGGCACCCAGATTTAAAAGCAATCAAATGCGGGATCAGAGGCTGGTGTGAGGTATCAATCTCCTCAAAGTTGATCAGGCTTGCCAAATCAATTCACTTTCAGTTTCAAATTGCTCACAGATTGACGAGAAACAGTGCTCAAACAAGGGGTATCAGTTACTGGAAACTAGCAAATTTTGAAAACTTCAAAAAAAAATTCTAACACTGCAAACTTGGACGCCTTATCTCAAGGTGGTGCCCAAGTCAACTTGAGTTACCAATTTTTGAAGACTTTCTCATGCCTTGGCCGCCCAAATTTTTAGGGATTCTTCGAGTTGACAGATATTTTCGCAGGATGACTCCTAAAATTAGGGTTTTCACGAGTTAACTGCTTCTCTCACCTCCAAACTTTATTTAAGAAGCATTTGGACGCTCGTACTTCACTATTTTGCAGGTTGACTTCAAGATGCGAACACAGAATTTTCTTCTCAACAGCATTTGAAGGATCAAACGAAGGGCATTTTCAGATTTCTTCATAGATTCAAGTTCAGGTTGCACAAAAGAACACCTTTCCAGAATCCATTTTTCCAAGGCATCAGTTTTTAGAAACAGAAGTTCATAATTTTCAACTTCTATCAATCTGGATTTTCTTCTTTTTCAATCTTCTCCAAGATTGGGAAAAAAATTCGACAGCTTCTTCAACTTCCATTTTTCTAGGGTTTCTTGCATGTTCAAGAAAAATCAATTTGTTGAGAAATCCGACATTTCACGTTTATTCAGCATAGAATTGGCTACAAAACCCACGTCCCAGATTTTTCCCAAAAATAGCTTCTACGACTTCCATTTTTTAGGGTTTCTAGAAAAATCATCTTTTTCAAAAAATGAACAATCTAGGTCTCTTCAGCACACAAGCGCCTACAAAACCCACGTCTCAGAATTTTCCAAGAAAAAATTGCTTCGCAGCTTCTACCTCTGAGGGGTTCTTGCATGTTCTTGAAAAAGTCAATTTTTCGAAAAATGGACGATATGGGTCTATTCCGAACGACATTCCCTACAAAACCCAGACCTCAACTTTTTCGAAAAAAATTGCCTTTTTTTGAAGAAGATTCAATGAAGCTATTTTTAGCTCTTGTGCAAACTTGTCCGAACATATCTGTGTTCACAATCAAAAGTCAAGTTTTTCAATATGCAGTTCTCTCCAATCGAAGTCACGACCAAATCGGTCTTGCTTCACAATTTCTTGAAAACATGTGACACCGACTTGCTTCAAGCACATCCAGTGGTTGATCTGAACACTTTGACAGGCATAGACTGCATTACAATTCAGAATCTTGAACAATCCGGGTTGCTGGCAGCAACTTCTTTCCCCATCTCAACACAGAACATTGAGTTTGTGATTGCTTGTGTCAAGCATTACAATCCTACCTCACGAGAAATCTAGTCAGTCGATGGGCAAATTGTTTGCAACCTCAAGCTGAAAGACATTGAGAGATGTTTCGCCATTCCACCATGTGCGGATAACCTTATTATATCAACAAAAGAATGTGAAAAGGTGTGGAATACGCAAAAGGATCAATGCCAGAAAAGGATGGTGCAAAGGTGGTTGAAAGAGAAACGAAACACTTTGCCAAGGAACGTTGGACGTGGTGAGTTCAAGGATGAGTATGCAATCATGATTACTCTGCTTAACTGAGTCACTTCAGCTCTAGATATTCTACATCATGTCCCAGCTGGTCAACAATAAAGAACACTATGACTGGCCAGCATTAATCAGTGATACTCTTCACAACCAGATGATAGGGTTCTTCAAGGCCCATGAATTCCATATGATTTCATACCTCATATATCTAATAGCCTTTCAAGGCAAGTTTAGAGGTTTGAATGTTGTTGGAACTTTGGGCGTGCAGCAGGTGTATGAGAATTACTAGCAATTAGAGTTCTCACAGTCAGAGCGACATTTCAAGCGAGTGAATGATCTTTTCCTGATGCATTTAGTGAGGGATCTTGAGAATGAGTTGCATATACGGTTTTCAGCAAATGCCAGATTGGCAATGGCGGATTGGGCTGATTGGTTTATCCAGTATCCCACTTTCTCCTACATACGAGTATATGGCTTCTCAGGAGAACCAGCCATGCTACATAGATATCCAACAGATAAGGTAGTATTCATGGAGTTCCTAAGGCAATTGCATAAAGTGCACACCTTTTTGCATAACAAACGCAAGTCTGGCGCCAGTTTCCCATTTGAGATGAGCATATATAGATGCAAATCAGCAGCTGACGCTAAGTTGATAAGCAATGAAATATCAAAGCTTAATCTCAAGTTTCTCAGTGAAAGACATTCATATGACCCTTGGAGTCTCTTGGAAGCTTGTCTTGGTCATTCTTCTTCACATAAACCTACACTTGAAGATTTTTGGGTTAATTGTGAAGATGAGTTCGAGGTGCGCAGGCACAATTACAGTAGACTTACTCTTCATCAAATTGTTGATTTCTTATCAAAGGATGTGGAGGATTTGTCAAATGATGAGGGAGAAGTCTTACTTCCCACATATGCCAGAGATCAAATTGATCAGTAGCCACTTCGACCAATTCATTGGTACACCAAAGTGATCACCTCAATCGAGGAAAGAAGCAACCGGGTTGTCAAAACAGCAAACTATACTTAGATATCAAGAAGACACAAAAAGTAATCACCCCAGTTACAGAGTCGCCAATGGTTCAGTCATCACTACCTCCTTCCTCTTCTAGATGGAAACCCAAAGTTAAAGCGATGAGCAATCCTCCTACAGGAACCAAGGGTAGCAAAATGTCAATGAATTTGAAGGAAAAGACGTAGTCTCCTATTAGGAATCAGTAAGAACAAGAAGTAAATGCAGCCGAAGACACAGTTGAATCAGTACCAGAAGTTGAAGCAGAGACTCCGATTCTTCCATCATCACTGCAGCCTTCTCCAATTCACATTGATTTGGAGCCTGATACACCAATTCATGACATCTCGACACCAACTTATTCATCAGGAGTTGATGAAACTAGAGCCAATCCTCCCAGTGAAGTTAGTAGAGACTCTTCGTCTTAGCTTGAGAACCTCCTGGGCAGGAAGAGGAGAAAGCATTCTTACCAGTTGGACTTTGCGGAGTTTGATAATGTCTACCAAGACACACCAGAAAAGAAACTCAAGAAGCAAGTTTACGTGGAGAAGAATGTTGACAATGAGGTTGTCGTTGAGATTGCTACACCACCAGTAGACAAGAATACTGATGAAATTGAAGTTGATGACTTCACATTGGTCAAAGCCAACCTTGGTAGAAGCACACATCAAGCTGATGTAAATCTTTTTGAGGTTGCAGCAATTAACATGAAGGAGAGAGTGCTCAAATGGAGAAGACAAAGCAGCCCTCAAGTCTGACAATCGGCAGTTGCAACAATACATCTACAACCTACTTCACGGTACTTCACACGTCACCACTTTGCTCGCACAGATGCTGGAATCATCTGCAGATCAAAATCAGCTAAGTCAATTGGTTATTTATGGGAAACACCTGAGAGACTGGGTAGAAGAATTCATCACCAGGGGCAGATTCATACTTGCAGAGGTGTACCAATTGAGGTACAACACCCATGATCTTCGCTCAGGAATTCAAAAGTTAGAGCAGAACATAGCGGAAAGGAAGCCAAGAGATGAGATCACCATTTCTGACTTGAGAATGGCGTATGATTTAGTCACTGCAAAAGAACAAAAGCAGAAGCATTTTACTTGGAGAGAACAACACCTCTTCAAAGTAAAAACCTACGAAGCAGTATCTGTAGAAATGGTTGTGTAGATAGAAAGTGACAAGTACTCTCAGGTTCGTAAGAACATTTGTGTCACAAATTCCTTGCCAATATCAACGTGAAGATGGTGATTACATTGATCTTGGCAAAGTACAGATGGAGTTTCAAAACCTTTCCATAGTAGTTTTAATGGTGATTCTGTTGACTACAAGTTGAGTCAAGTTGCAACAATGTCAGCGAAATTTGACGAAGTAGCTGAAAGGAGAAGTGAGTTTCTAAATTTGATCACGGATGGCGGTGATGTTGCAGAGACAGTACATCATTCTGAAGAGTATCAATGTCCCTAACACAGAGGCAGTTAACACCTTTTTGGAGGATATGATTGCTCAAGTTGTCGACGAGTGAACTGCCAGTTGAGGCATGCAACATTCTCCAAGGATAGAATTTAAATCAGCAATTAACTCGATGTCTTTTCCAGGTTTAACTCGTTGTCCTCTTTTCATGCATGTCTATCTTTGGAGATATCTATTGTACAATTGGAGTTTTCTTTAGTGTTAGACTAGTTAACTGTTAGTTATCTTTGTTTAGACATAGGAATAAATCTTGCATGTTGGCAAGACTGATTGTTAACACAAGGAGATTTTAGGGTTCCCTACTCCTGTGTTTGTGTATAAATAAGAGCAGCCTTGCTCATTATTTTTCTTAACTGTGCTTGTGATAACAAAACGCTGAGCTTATTTTGGCCTGCTTCTTTGTTATTCAGTATATGTTCAACTTTGTTTGTGTAATTTGGTTTGATCGTAAATTGTATGCCTATTTTAGCTACAATCTACTGTCCCAGATGTGTTTTACTATTGGAATTTGAGGAAATAAATCTTATGCCTACCTTGCTTTGATCCATGTTCTCAAAGTCTTTCAATGTTATTGTTTCGTGTTTTGCTTTCATAATCTTTATTTCAGCATTCATCTGAAAGTACAATGAGTGTTCAGATGTGTTCTGGAAATAAGTTTGTTTAAGCTTTGTGTTTATCAATCATTCCCTATTTACTTCTAAATTCTCTTGCTCTGAATTTACTCGAGAAATTAGAAGCATCATTAGTTTAGGCCTAGTTGTAGTTGAAGTTACGAAACTAGAGAAAACCTCAGCTGCAACGCAAAGTGTTTTATAACCTTGTGCTCTCAGCTGAGATAAAAAGATAACCAATTAGTTTAGTATTTTCTTTTTACATATAATCAGCAAAGAGGGAGCTTCCCTTCCTAATTTGAAGAGCAGTCTAACTGTGCATAGCTGTCCGTTTCCAATCCGCACTCCAGAGGTGCGAATTGAAACGCCAACACATACTATGCAAAAAGTCAGGAGAATCTGTACTGAAACTGCCCATCATCTCTTGCTTTTTTGACTGTTCCAGCTGATGACAAATGCTCAAAATCAGAGGTATGATACTGCCAAACTGCAGAACTACTATTATATGCAATCTGGAACATTATTTTTGCTAATGTAATAGGTTGAACAGCCATGTCAAACTGTCATGAATACTGCCCATGTTTTGTCTTGCTCTACTGATGCATGAAATAGAGGTATTTTTAGGTTATCAAAGCCTGCCGTCAGACATAATTAAAGTACCGCTGTTTCAAATGACTGCAAGCACTGATTTTTGGTGTTTGAAGATGTTGAAAGTTGAAACCCTATCGTGGGCAACTAGAACACTGCTGCAACCACTCATCCTGCTTTAAAACATGTCAGGCGCTTCATAACAATAAGTGTGTCACTAAGTCACCTAACAATCAGACTTAGGTGCCTCTTCCTGTCTATTCTGCCACAAAGGACTATGAAGCCATGTTCTTTTACCCTTAGGCACCACTTTTTAGTTTTTGGTGTTTATAACATTTAAACCTGACTTCATAAATTAACAGAATAATTTTCCACTTAAACTATGTTTTTTTCTTGTCAAAACTGGTTATTACTCCTGAGGCATGCTACCCTTGCCATGTTTTATAATGCTGGCAGAATTTTATAGTGGCTCGGCCACTCATAAAGTGTGCCTGAAGTCACCAGCACAGAGTTACTCCTCACTTGAACCCATTTTTATCATGCTGGCCGAAATTTGTGCTGGCTGAGCCAAATGTTGAAATTTAGGATGGTTTAACCTGATGAAAAGTGCACCTGCTTTATGTCCACTACCTTTCCTTTGTCAAAGGTGGAACTTTTAATCACTTTAGCCAATTTTTCAGGCCTTGCGCGGAAATCTTATTCACTGTTGTCACTTCTATACCCTTGGCAGAGATTCAAGCAGAGTTTGACAAGACTTAAGCCATTTCAATGAGTTTGAGCCAATGTTTGAGATGGTTAGGCCACCTTTAAAGTGCACCCATCTCACTTGAGGCAGAATATTCCACTGTCTCAACCCTTTTGTAAGTGCAACACAGAGATTGTCTACACTTATGCCAATTTCATAACTTGGGAGGAATTATCAAGTGGTTTGGCAGTTGCCAACTTGCAAGACTAAGGCAGAACTCTAAGTCATGCTTGCCAAGGCAGAGAAAAGAGCTGAGTTAACCACCCCTCCCTTCTTTCCCTTTTATTGATGCCTTTGACACCATCTCCAACATCATCATTATTCTTTGTTGGACTTGTGGCAATCACCATCATCTTGCAAAACTAATTAGTCGATGAATAAAGACTATGACATGACAACCTTGCAAACTGACTGGGGAAACCATGAATTGAATTGGATTGACGCACAAACAACAATGAATTTGACAACAAATAAGCAAAAGGTAAGTTTGTTGGCGTTTCAATTAGCACCTCTGGAGTGCTTATTGGAAACGGACAGCTATTGCAAATGTGTTAGTACATGCTCTTCGGATTATAGAGAGAAAGATCTCTCTTTGCTGATTTTCTATGTTAAAAAAGTGTACTAAGGTTCCTATCTTTTTTACTCAACGGCAGGACACAAGGATGCATAAACACCATGCGTCGTAGCTAACGATTTCTCTGGTTTCCGCAGATCTTAACTACGACTAACTAGCTTCTAGACTTCCTACCTCCTCAAGATAAACAAAGCATGAGGATGTAGGAGCAAAATGGATGGGTTGGATCACTTGAATCCACCGTCTCTGTAGAATATGGCCGAGGCTCTGAACTCTCGGATATATGCCAAGATAAGGTTCGACACAAGTAAACACTCGTTACGGAAAACTGGATCTGAGACTTGCCAAGGAGGAGGAACCCCTGTCTGAGGTATAGGCTTGGAAACAGCTCACTGGAAACAACAAAGCACGATGATTCGGCTAACAGGATTCCCGAGGAGGTGACGACACCTATCCAAAGTGTAGGCTAAAAGACAACTCATTAAACAACATCACATGATAATGATCGATAACAAAATATCCAAGGAGGTGACGACACCTGTCCGAGGAGGAGATTGAAACAATACACTATTTGAAAACAAGACTTTGAAAGAACTCAAGTATTTAGATCAAGCATGCATGCACCATCTGATTTATTTCTTCAAGCTTTCTCCAAATAATAACAAAGGTTGGGACAGCAAAAGGCAGGAAATCATGCACAATTACGATCAACCAACAAACTCTTATCCAAGAGTGAACAAATATGAACAAGCTAACTCTGGCAACAATGGCGCAGCAATTTTGCTTAGCAAATAAAGGTTAAACAAATAATGAGCCCAAGGCTCTTATTTATAGAAACTCAAAGGAGTAGGCAGCCCTAAAACCTCCTTGAGTTAACAATTAGTTCTTGCCAATTAGCAAGATTTATTCTTATGTCTAACAGTAGGTGAGCAAGCAATTAACTGGAAAACTACTTTAGTTAACTGATACTAAACAAGAGTCAAACTAGGAGTCTACCTCAATTAACTGACCACCTAACTAAAAGTGAACTATAATTACAAATGTGTCTCCAAATAGACATCCACCTTTTAAGGAGATCTGAGATATATAAATTGTGGGAGTCAATTAGACATCCTAGATCGGTGGGATCTGACATGCATGATTTGTGGAGATCTAGAGTCAACTTGGAAAAGGGCATCAAGTTGACTTCAATCGTATTTATTGCTATTTGGAGGGTAGGGCGTCCTTCCTTGGTGCTTTACACCTCTTCGCCACTGGTCAACAAAGTCTCAATCCAGTCGTTGACCTCTTCGGCCCCCGGGCAATTAATGCTTCTTAAGATGATTGTGTGGCGTCTCAGCATCTCTTCGCCTGTCACAAGCTGTTGCTGATAGTTTATGCATTGAGCAGCTGCTTCATCCAACTGGATAGACATGGCTGCAATTTTGGCTAACTTGCAACCATTGGGATCTTCAAGGAATGAACCACGGATGACGTCCTGAAACTATCTCTGTACCATTCCAAACTCAATGTATTCTCCTCCCTCACGTTGATATTCTAACTCAGAGAAGGATACTACCAACGTTCTCGCGAAGTTGATAATATTAGCGACAAAGTGTCTATAATCAATCAGCTCCACTGAATTGGCATCGTAGGCTCTCACCTTGTATGCCAATTGTTTTTTCCAATAAAAGAGATGGTGTTTGTTCTTAGTGGTTGTAACTGATTGGTATGCTTGTTGCAGATCAGCAACTGTCACTTCCTCTCCCGGCCTCTCTTGAGTTGCCTTCAAGTCTAATTGTTGGATCTCTGATAGGATTCCATGTGCTCTGTCTCTCAGCTGGTATGCTTTTGCTAATACACACCGTCCTTTGACAACAAACTCATCCACTTGACGTCTCAAATGTTTACTATATGTGATCAACTGATGATGGTTTCTCTCTGCTGGGAGATCTAACAACTCTTGAGGCAAAGCCAAGGAGTTGGGAGTGTCATGCATCAAGCTAGAAATGTACATTTTTAATTGACGGTTTTCAACCTTCAAGGCTGCTTTGTCTTGTCCATCCTTCGTCATTCTTTCCTTAACGCTTGTTGAGGCAATTCTGAGAAGGTCTGCCTCCACTTGACGAGTGGTCTTTCCAAGGTTCACCTTTGATACTGTGAAATCCTCAACCCTCACATTGTGTATGTCTTTATCTTCAGGTGGGGCAGCAATCTCTATGACAACCACGTTCTTTGCATTCCTCTCTACATGTGTCTTCTTCTTTAACTTCTTAGCCAGCATGTCTTGAGGCACATGATCGAATTTTGTGAAGTTAAGCTGATAAGGTCTTTCCCTCTTCCTTCCAAGTGAGCTTTCTAGCCAAATAGAATCCCGGCTAGCCTCGCTAGAAGGAGGAACATAGGCCCCCTTAATGCTAGAAGAACGAGACTGTGTCGTGGCGATGCCTCGTGGTGGCGAGTCCAAATCAATGGGACTTTGCGACCTCTGTGATGGTGGTGAAGACAACGGCTCTATTTCTATCACAGACACCGTTTCTGCTGCAACTACTTCTGCAATGGGTTCCATCTCTGCAGTGACTATTTCAATCACTGGCTCTGGTGTAGCTGCAGTGTTCTCAACTGTTTCAAGTAAATTGGTGGTTGTCTCCACCTATACCCTTTGCTGATTTGTACCAACAATTCCTCTTTTTCCCCATGTGCTCTCTGACATTCGCATTCCTTCGAGGAGGATGCTCATCTTCTTTTGTCTAGGTCTCTTCCTAGACGTGGAAGGTAGTGTAGACTGAACCGTTGGCGGCTCCGATCGGGGAAGTACTACCTTCCTTGTCCTTTTACTGTCAAGGTAGAGTTGACTGTGTCGGACTACTCTACCAATTCTTTCCTCGATAGATGTACTCTCTTTCGCATACCAATCTACTTTGTCGAGTGGTTGTGCATTTACTTGATCCATGAAGAAGGAAGAAAGAATGACTTCTTCTTCGTCACCAGATAAGCCTTCGATGTCTTCTAACATAAAATCTGCAATCTGTGAGAGCTTGAATCTGCTGTAGTTCCTTCTTCTCACTTCGAACTCATCTTCGCAGTTGACCCAAAAATCCTCTATGGAAGATTCATGTGATGATCTTTGCTCGAGATGTGCTGCGAAGAGTCCTCTTGGATCATATGATGACCTCCTATCAATGAGGTACTTGAGATTAAATCTCACTGTTTCCTGGCTTATCAACCTAGCATCGGCTGCAGTCTTACATCTGTAGAGTCCCATCTGAATAGGAAAGTTTGCAGCTGACTTCTTCTTTTGGCGAAGGTAAGAGTGAACCTCGGCCAACTGTCTCAAGAATTCCATGAGCACCACCTTGTATGAAGGGTAGCGTGGCATCATGGCGGGGTGGCCATTGTAGCCGTACACGCGTATGTAGGTGAAAGTGGGGAGTTGGATGAACCAATCCGCCCAATCCACCATTGTCGCCTTAGATGCTGGTGAAATACGGACGTGCATCTCATGGTCTAGCTCGCGCACGATGTGCATAGTGAAAAGGTTGTTCATCTTCTTGAAGTGCCTCGAGGCGAGGAAAGTATTCTTAGACCTTTTGCACACCCAATGTTCCCACATTGTTTAGTGTTTTGAATTCGCCTTGGAAGGCTATCAGGTATACCAGGTAGGAACACATGTGGAAACGGTGCTCTTCTAGAAACCTAGTAAATTGTTGGTGGAGCGTGTCACTGATTAGAGAGGCCCAGTCGTGATGTTCTTTCCTACTGATTATTTTGCCAATAATATAGAACATCCACGGCTAAAAGGATTTTCCCTCTTCTTGTCCAGTAACTCTACTGAGTAGAGTGATTAACACTGCGTACTCATCTTTGAATTCTCCTCGTCCAACCAATTTGGGCAAGCTGGTTTTCTTCACTTTTAACCAATGTTCAGCCACTATTAGTGAACACTTGTCCTTTGAAGCCTCGAATGCCTTTCCGCATTCTATCACAGATACAACCTTCCTAGTAGGGCATGGTGGAATTGCAAAACACGTCTCTATGTCCTTCGACTTTAAGCTGCAAATCACCTTTCCGTCCACTAACAGGATTTCTCTTGTAGTAGGATTGTAATGCTTTGTGCAAGCAGTTAAACGCTCAATGCTCTGTAAAGTGATAGGAATGGATGCAGCTTGGAATAAGCCGGACTCTTCAATGTTCTACAATGTAATCTGGTTCATGCCCTCCAAGTCCTCAGAACTGACTTCTGGATTTTTCTGCCATAAGTCTGTGTCAATCGTCTTTAGATAATCATGGTACAAGACCGTTTTGGTATTGTATTGTATCTAGGAGTACTGCATTTTGCAAGACTTAAAGATTGACTGGGCACTTCATCTTGTTCTGACACTTTCCCGAAACCCTTAAATATAGCGCCTACCAAGAAATATTTTTCTAGGAAAAATCTGGCACGTGGGTTTTGTTCATGCTTGGAAGCTGAACAAACCCAATTCCTTGGATTTTTTATTTGGAGACTTTTCTGGAAATATCCTTAAAAATAGGGGCAGCAACTTTGTTGATTCTGGCAAATCTGAGAAGATGGGTTTTGCTGGAAAAATGTGCTGATCATACCCAGCTGGTCAGATCTGAGGTAATCTATCGTTTCCTGTGACATGCAAAGAATGATAGACAGAAATAGAGGAAGTAGAGAAAAGGTGGATTGGAAGTTATAAATTGCCACTTTGCAATAATCTGCTTCTGGAAACAATCCTCGAAGAAGAATACTTTTACTACTACTGATCTTTAGAAATATCGAAGATCCGTCCAAAACCTCTGCCAGATCTTGAAAATGTGTTCTTGGGAGCTATTTGCTATTTTATCCTTCAACCTGCAAATGAATAATGAAGAATGGGACGCCTAGCAAGAATATATGATGATTTGAGTTGAGATCCACCAAGTATGGATGCCAACTCGTGATTTAGGTCTAATTTGGAGTTCCAAAAGGTGATTTCCACTGATTGTGGAGTGTTTGGCCTCTTTTTGCCTCCAAATTTGCTAACTCAAGTCAACATTATTGCTTTGACTTCCTTTAGGCATCCATCCTTGGATTTGATCTTTTTTGTCAATTTTGCAAGCTGAAGTGCCTCTGTTTGATCTTCGATTATGGTTGCTCAGTTGATCTCTGGCAGTGGTTGGCAGCTTCATTGTCAAGATGAGATTGACCTAATGAGATATGCCATGGAGTGTTCAACTCAGAAAACTGAGTTTGGACCTCCAGAATGAAGGGCGCCTTTCCTTGAGAGGGGCGCTTTTTACAATGCCTTTTGTTTTGACCTTTTCAGACCCTATGTGCTTCAATCTGACATTCCTGTTGACAGATGACTCTGCTTGACAAGGCATTGGGTAGCCAGCTCAGCTCTGCACAAGATGATTGACTTATCAGCTGATGAAAGTGAGTTGAGGTCCTTGAAGTTCAAGGGCGCCCCTGGTTTTCACCTTTTGACTTGTTTTGACTGTGTTCTAAACTGCCTACTTTGATCTCTGTCATCAGGTGATTCAGCTGTCAAATGTCTTTGTTGACTGTCTCGTTGACGAGATTGATCATAGCTGAGAAGGTCATCCTGGGAAGCAGTGAAGATTCCGGCTGAATCTAAATGCCTTCAAGAAGCCTTTCTTCAAGAGGGACACTTTTGGCAATGCCTTAGCCAGTTTTTGGCTTGTCTTTTCAGTTCTTCAAATCTAGCTTTTTCTGCTTGATCTCAACTGGTGATCGTTTGGCGTGTCCAGTGACTGTGTTATCAAATTGATCACATAGCTGAGAGGAAGCTGGAAAGATATCGTATATGAAGCAACCAATGACAAGTTCATCTGGTATCTTGAACTGAGGGGCGCCCCTGGCCAACAGGGGCGCTTTTAGCTTGAGGCTCTTTGTTTTGACATCTTCATTGCTGATAGATTCTTCATACTTTGTTGATGTTTGGCCGTTGATCTCTAAATCAAATGATCTGACTGATGGTTGCGTTGTCGAGACATCACGAACATGAAGGAGATGACTGAGCTGAAGATGCAAAGTGATTATGTTTGCCCTCTAAGATCCAAGGGTGCCTTTCTTTAAGAGGGGCGCCTTTTTGACCTTTAGACTGTGTTTTGCCTTGGTAGCCAAAACGTGCACCTTCCAAAGTTAGCCAAATTTTGGCCTTTTTCGTTTTGAGAAACTCCCTCATTATAACAGCATCTTTTTGACCTTTTCCGCCATGGCTTCTTCGTTGGAGCTTTTGAGGTTTAGCTTTCAGCACCTGGTACTAGCCAATCTGCCATTAATGGCTGCGGAGCTCCTAACTTTGTTCCTAAAAAACGAGAATAGACCCACCAGAGTAAAACATGTCTTTTGATGATTCTGACTTGATCAGTGTGATCGTGAAGTCAATTAACCCTATCAAAATCAATTTCAATCATTTCCGGGAAGGTCCTATTTTTAAGGGTTTCCCTAAAAAATAGGGGCATAAAACCCTAATTTTCAGATTTCCAGAATTTTAACCATAGGTTCCTTGATAGAAACCCACAAAGACTTCATGTTTGGTTTAACCTAAAACATACTTTCGACGGCATTTTTACATTGTTTAGCTCAATTTAAGTAGAATGCCAAAAATTTCATTTTGGGTACAACAAAGTTCAAACATCAAGTTTCATATGGGTGCAACATTTATAATTTTTTAAGAAACACTTTTTGGAAAACTTTGGAAAAACTGCATGACAAATGTTGCAGGTTGCAATTACTAATTATTAATCACAAGTTTTTTAAATGTAATTATATTAAGATTTGATCTTAGGCATTCTCCTACAATTTCTTCTACTATTCTAATGGCATTTTTGTTCTTTAGGCAACTTTTGCTGTGATTTCTGTTTCTTTCCCTTCACTTCCTTATGTTTCTCAGGTCCTTTTTTTTGTTTCTCCTTTCTTTCCTAGTCTCATCTTTCCTTGCTTGATTTCCTTTGTTTTTCTTTGCATTTGCCTATCATTCTGATATACTTTGTCGCACTGCCTCTTAGTTGTTTCATTTATAAAACACTGTCATCCTTTCCACACTTGTGTGAACTTACAAAAGAATGGAGAAGGATTTTCAGGGACTTTGATTGAGGTAAACCATGCAACTCAAAAAATTCAAGAACAAGATTTGAAGAAAAAAAGCACTGACAAGTATGGGTCAAATGAACAAATTGAGATGATGGTGGCAACATTTCAATACAATGTTATGAAATGCTTGCACAATTTCATCAACAACCATAAATGCAACAAGGAGTTCTGAAATATCTTTCCAATTCAGGGTGCCATCTATATTATCTCTTTCAAGAAATGTTTGGTATTAATACGAAGTTCATCACACACTATTAGAACTCATGTGATTCATTATAATATAATTTTATTTTATTTAATAATAACATTGAGAATAGACAACTGCAGCAGTAAACTGCTAGAAGCATCTCCATATCAGCAGCAAATTAGAATGATTGAGTTGTGGCACCAAATAGGTAACTATATTGTAAGTTGAGCAGCCAAACTATAAGCTTCCTAGAAGATGCGGAGAAATAGAGCAACAAATAAGTTAGCATTTATTTTGTCCCTTTTAAGCCAACACAAAATAGAACAACATGTAAGGATAAACCTTTTTTCAAATTAGAAGGGGAAGCTGTGCCTTGAAAATAAAAAATGAAAATGAACTCTCAAAGTTAAAACTCAGAGGAACAACCTTTTGCTTTTGATAGCATGCACAAAAGTACCCCTGGAGTTTCAGTATTCAATACAAAAAAACTTTAAAAATAAACTTGTCTTTTCTTTCTCTTAAGTATAGGCATGAGGCTAAACAGCTCTTCTACAAAAGACAAGATTTATAATTTTTTGACTTGAACTAATGACTTAACATATGACAACTAATACACACTCACATTTTCTAGCTAAAAGTAGAGAATAGAAATGATGAGTACACACAAGAATTGAATTGGAAATGAACACAAGATGCTATGAGTTAAATATTGGAGATTCGCATACAAAGCCACAAATACTCAAATTAATAAATATTGCAATACAAAGCCTGAGAAGGAGAGGTTGGAGCTTTTCCCCACCCACTTGACATTTTTATGGCCACATGACAATTTGCAAGTGCCTAATTATTATTTTAATAAATAAAAAGTTTATATTAAATCAGAAAATTAGCGATTATCACAAAAGATATGCATGTAGGGATCGCACTTGCAAAAAGGCAAAGAAGCCAGAAAATAGGAATCATAAGATCAAAGAGTGAGGAGGATCAAAAGCCTTAATCCCCCTCATTGTCAAGGTTGATCATAACCAGGCCAATTTCATTGCAAGCTGGGTTGTGATTTGGGCACACTCACTAATGGACATGCCTTCTAAGACTCCTCCTTAGCATTGGAGAGGAGAGATTATTATGTGACTAAAGAAAAACCCAAGTTACAAATGATATCCAAATCCCCTGTATTACCATTGCTAGCCAAAAGCATCTTAATGTTGTCATCGATTATGTGCCTTTACTCCATTACTTCACACCCCAAGTGTTAATGTAGATTAATGCAATTAAAAATCTTATACACAACAATGAAATTTTCTTTGTCAAAAGCATCCAATCTATAAAGTGCAAAGTTCATGTTCTTCACATTCATATTAAACTCCATTAAAAGGTTGACCACCTCAAAGTTCTTGGCTAAAGGATTGTTGATTAACTGAGAAGATGAAGCCTTGATTACTGGAGGTTCCTTAATTGCTAAACCATGTCTTGACATTTGCCTTTCCAAGCTCAACTTTGGCCTCTTCACTAGCATATGCTCCATATTTTCAGCTTTCCTTTTACCTTTTGCAGCAACCCACTCTCATGAGGAACCAACATTTGGTTCAGGTCACTTCGTTGAGACCTCTGATTGTCCAAATCGTTGGGCCTCAATTGTTTACCATTGTAAACTCTAAACCTCCTCATTCAAGTATTCAAGTCATCAATTAGAGGTAATCCAGAATCCTCCCTATGGGATAACAAATGGCTTCGCCAAGTGCCAACTATTGGGCATAGACAAAGGTTACTACACCAAAGGGAGATTGAGATCCTACAAAGGAGTACAATCCACTTGCACACAAGATCTAGAGCTAACCAAATTCAAAGTGCCCCATTCTTAACTGCATTAAGCACACCACCCAAGCAAACAAGGCATTGACCATCAAAGAAGACAAAAAATGAGAAATGGCTGCAAAAAAATGCAACCCAGCAAGAAAACCAATGAGAAAGTCAATAGCAAATCCATGTTGTATAAGAAAAAACATCAATAGGAACACCAAAAGGCAATAAGAGCAAAGTCAAAGGAACACCAAAAGGCAAACAAACTGAAGAGGAAACATGGACTAGCAAGCATAGAATCTCTAACCAAATATAAATAATGCATGATGATCAAAAAATGCTAAAAGAGTACACACCAAAACAGCAACATGCTAAAATGTAGTGCCATGACTAAGAGGAAAATGAAAACTCAGCCCAAATTAAACATTGCAAAACAGGGAAAGAAAAAATTGCACAAGAATTAGATCAAAAAGAAAGTGAGCTCAAAGGGGAAAAGTTGAGAGAGAAAGGGCTCAAGAAAGGAAATGGTGCCACAAGAAAAAAGGAAAAACAAAAAGAAATGAGCTGAAAAGCTTGCCTACGAGGAGGATACAACTGGTAAAGAAAGTAAAGGCGGAAAATCACGAAGAAGAGAGGGAGAGATTGTCATTCAGAATTCTAAAAAGATATACAAACTTCTTATTAAAAATTAAATATGAAAGCCCTTTTCTTTCAATTTGTGGGCAATTAAAAATCTAGCAACAAAATGGATCCCCTCTCAAGCTATGGTGCAATGAAGAAGATGGTAGGTGACCTCTTCCTCATCTAGAAAATAAATCAGGTATCTACTAGGACCTTTGAAGCATTTCCTTTTAAGATGTTCCTAAGTGAGAATTTTACCGAGGCAATGATGAAATTTTCATCAAATACACATAGGTATATTATTTAATCGTAGAGGCAATATTAACACAAAAGCATAGTTTGTTGGATCACAAAAAAACTTTATTGTGATACTATAATCTAGGAAACAACCCAACTAATTCCTTTTCTGCATAGGTGTAAAACCAATCACCCAACAATCTAAACAACATTATGAACATATTTTAGTGTCATAAATTGCATACCCTTGCAATTTCACACTGCACGGTGTCCTCCCTTTAGCTCTTGATATTAAATGTTTTAATTTCAAAACATTAGCACCTGAATTATCCATTTCTTATAATTTCATGTTGTTCTCAATTCTCTAAGTCTAGAATTTTCCAAACAAGAGTGCTTTGTGCAATGCACTAGCATTCCGCAAAATTCGTGATTCCAAAGGCCATTGAAGTGTTACCTTCCCGCAGATTTTTCAAGCGTAACACTCCTACATGTAGTCACATTGAACAAAATTGACTCAGCTTACTATTTTGAAAAAAAGAAGGCTGACTTTGCATTCTCTCTCTCATGTTCGGCTCTCACAACTGTCGAAGAAGTTCTTGCATTTTTACAGCAAGGTATTCTTCACTCTACCTGTTACTCTCTTGAGAATTTTTCACCATCTTCACAAGACTGTAGAACAGCAATCTTGAGACAACAGGTTTTATCATGGAGGTTTTTCAAAAAGCTTCAAGGTGATTCTGGTCCATTTTGTTGTTCCCTTTTCTTCTTGCATCTTTCATTTTTATGTTAGCATTTGATAGTGTCAAGTCTTAGCATATTGTTATTAAATCATTTATAGCACAAGTTGTAGCATTTTTATTTTGAAGTTATCATACTTGTATTTCTTCAAATCTTGTTCCAAAAATCATGGCTACCATGGAGGTAGAAATGCCAAAATGAGGGTTTGACTAAGGCAAGCCCCTTAACAGCCAAACAAAAACACATTTTCTCTTTCGTTTCCATGTGCAGGTTATCTTTTAAAGAAACCTGCTCAATGTGGTTGTGTCTTTTGCATTTCCTTTTTCATTTGATTTAAATAGTTAATTTTATCGTTATTTCTAATAGATAAAATATTTCTTGTACTCTGTAAATTTTCTTTTTATGTTTCTGTGTGTGTATAAATAGTTTCCGTACGATCTATGCTTTCTATTCCATGTCTATATTGGACAACAGCTCAACGCAAGGACGTCTGCACTACATGCTGGTGTCTATGGCTAAGACTTCCCAAAAGCTACAGAATATTCTTCAACATCAGTACTTTTTGTTTCTGTATGAATTAAGTTGTAACTTTTGTTGTGCGGAGATATAATTTCACTAGTTCACTATAGCTGGATATTTGGTTTTGTAATAGAATATTGTATATTTTTATTTCCAGTTATAAAAAATCGTGAAAGGATAATCAAAACAATATTTTAAACTGTTGATTCATCCTAATGTAATATGTGAAGAATTAATCTCGAAAGATTTGAATACTTTTTGTTAGATTATATTTTTCATATACTACACATACATTTAAATAATTTACCAATTACTTAAATATATGCCTCCACCCAACATATTTATTTATTCATGTCACCAAGTATATTAATTATACAATGGTGTAATATAAATTTCCTAACATTCCCTTCTCTACATTAGAAGTAACTAGGAGTAAAGTTCATACTTAAGGGGAAAGACATATCATCATGTTATAGGGCCAAAAAATATACTTATATGACATAAAAAGTTGAATATGTTTGCCTATTCACATTCTTCTTGAAAAGTTATGTAGTTTCAAAAAAAGGGCACCTCATTTCAGGTCCGTATGCAAAAGTTATGGCTTCCAGAAGAAAAGGGTAAAAGCTATCAAAAGTGGTAGTTTTGCAACCACCTCCTATTAAAATGGGTGGTTTTCCAACGATCAAGGTGGTTTTGCAACTGCCTCTTGCTGAAAGTAATGGCTTTGCTTAAATTGGAAAAATAAAGATAATCTAAATTCTTTTGACTATGATCCTTTAGTTCCCAAGTAGAAGGCTTTGTACACAAAAGGGGAGTCTTCCAGCACTGTATAAGAACCACTTGGAAGTCCAAATCAAAGTGGGGAGGAGGATAATTGAATGCTATATCTCTCAAAAATAGAAGTTGGAGTAGTGATAGGATTGATAGAGATTGCATCGCCCTTTGTCCTTTTCTATTCTAAGCAACACACTACAATAAAGAGCAATTACCTCTACCAACTAGGATTTCAACCTTCATAGAGGTTTTCCCAAGATCAAACTTCGTGCTATGTTGCATTTTATATTTCAATGTTTCATTTCTTAGTGTAGCAGCTTCTTATTTTCTTCCAAATCCAACTATCATTTGGAAGTCCAAGTAGGACAATAGCTTCAATGTTTGGTTCCCTAGTTTCTAATCATTTTAAGAGAAATTATGGATCAATTGGTATTAGATCTACAAGTTCTTTGATGCTTGTAGAAGATTTTGTGTGACACATAGAGGTTGTTGTATATAACTATTGTTATGTTCTTCTCAGATCCTTCCCAAGTTGTGCAGGCTGTAAAGGAGCAGCCATGACCAAGTTTCAAAAGAAGAAGCTTGAAGACATCCAAAAAAGCTTAGAGCGATTACTGGGAGAGAATCAAGCTCTTTGCAAAAAAATGCACCATTTGATTGAGAGGATTGAAGAGTTGCAAGTTGAGAAGAAGGACCAATCTAATTTCTCTGTTGGAATCCTTAAGCAATTGCAACAAGAGTTGATAGCAAAGGATGCACTACTATTAAAACTTCAACAAGAGAAAGAGAAGTCTAACAAGAGGAGTGGACGAGCCCTTTCTCAAGAAGAACAGACTATTGGAAAGGTATGCAAGAGCATCCATGATGAAGTTTTGTTCAGAGATTTTAAATCCATCTTGCAAGATTAAAATACATAGAAAAGGTCTAGGCTCCAAATTGCTTGCATGGGTGGGATGTGCTAGAAGAGGACATAGTAAAGATTGCCAAGTAGTACTTCAGCCCGTCATAGTGAAGAAAACACCACCACTTGAGGGCCTTGTTTATGGAAGCATAAAGATTGGAGAAAGCTCTTACGGGCCTTCACCATGCACAAATCAATGATGACACATGGGAGATTATAATTCCTCTAATATTGTGTTTGTAAAGGCTCGTGATGATTGAATATTGTCTTCTACTCATAAGCAGCAATCTAGTCAAGAAGAGGAGAGAAGAACTACACTTCAAGAGGGCAAAGAAGAACAGAAGAAAAAGGAAGATTGCACTCCACCTACTTCACCACTAGCCAAAAATAAGAAAGAGGTAAAAGAGCATGAGGGTAAACAAGGTAAAGAGTCCATCTTTTGATTGATTTGAATAGGTTTCTTGCTCCTTGCACTAGTTGTGAAAGAAGTGACCATGGTAGAATGATGTGCAAAATTAACACCACTAAGCAGCATATGTTCTTTAGCAAGGCTGGAAAAAGAAGCAACCACTCACCAAAACAAAGGGAAGAAAAAGGCCAAGGCACACTCAAGGAAGGTAACAAGCCAATTAATTTGAGTATGTGTAAAGCCGACAACTATTGCTCCCATTGAAAGGTTGGAGAACATTTGGATGGCAAGTGTTGGAAGCTCCATCTAGAGCTTCATCCAAAGAATGGCAAAAGCAAGAGTGGGCAGTCAATTGGGAAAGAGAAGCATACCAAATCACCAAATCCAAAGAGAGAATGAGTCTCACATGATGCTACACCACTATTGGATGGTAAGGGTATGTCATTAGATTCTTGGATAGAGCATTTCTTGATTTGAATAAGAGAGAAGGATGAGATGATTTCATTTGCATGGTCATTTGATTAGCATTCCAAGTTTTTCTTATGGATTGGACAGTGTTCAAATTGCTAACTTCATTCATAGAGCAAACAAGGAGTATGTTGCACTCACTCTAAGCAAGTAGATAAACAAGTCTACTTGAAAAACACGAAAGTACAAGCAAGAGGGAAATGCATGAGGTAATGAGTAAGTAAGCCAACTCCTTTTCTTCAGCTTTGAGGGACTCTTGATTACCTTGAGAGAGTAAAGTATGTTGTATTTCTTCCATCCGTATTTCTGACTTCTCTTTGAAGTAAACAAGATTCTTAAACACATTGGCATGTCGCTCCTTAAGAATACTCTTTAAGTCCCAAAGTTTATGGAAGCATAGGACATCTTTGTACCACCATATCTCTTAGTAGGAACAAGCCACAACTATGTCAATATCCTCTCCAAGTCAAGATGATTTAGCCACATCTTCTCAAATTTGAATGGAATTCTTCTCAAAAACCAATCCTCCTCCACAACCAAGCAAGTGGGCCACTGATCTAAGCTAGCTGCCACCAATACTTTCAAAGATAGGCATAGGTTGCAGTCCATCCAGCTAATAGGGCAAGGAATCCATCCACCAACCAGCAATGTGAGATTGGCCTTTCCTTTTGTTGAACTAAGAAAACCAACTATGAAACAGCTTGACATCCCAATGATCAAGCTTCTCAATGAAGGTGGAGAAACTTCCACTTTCCTTCGAAAAATAAATCCCACAATTTTTCTCAAAGGAATTAAGCTAAGCATTGAAATATCCCACCACAATCCACCTGAACTCCTCAAAATATTTTATCAACTGAAGCATCTGGTTCAAACGATTTTATTTACTGGGATCACTTTGCAGTCCATACACATTAACCAAGAAAAAATTCATATTAGATTGTGTACAACTAACCTAGCTAGCCATCCAATAGTCATTGGAAAGCATTTTCATTATTTTCACCACCAGAGGGTTCCAAAGGATTGCCAAACCCCCTAGGAACCTTTCACCTCACTACATTTTATTTTCATTTTCCATAAAAGAGAGAAGTCAATTGATGGGATACCATCCTGGTTTCCTACACCAAACAACATCTAGGTTATGCTTATCCAAGAGTCTCTAAGGATTCGCCTCTTGGCAGGGGCATCAAGGCCTTGAATATTCCAAGATATCTTTATGAGAAAGGTATGGATCTCTTGGTATCCAACAAAATGTCCTCCAATTGCAATTGGTTGCCTACCACCACATCAGCCATTGCAACATTTTGAAGAAAGTAATGTTTGGTCGGCCTTCCAGCGCTGCTGCTGCTTAATGCCCCTTTCCTTTGCTCACTTCTAGTTCTTCTCACATTTTTCTCATTTCCACCCTGGTCAGTACTAGAATCCTCTTGAGGGTTAGGGCTTTTCTTGACTTTTCTGCCCCTCTACATTTAAAGGATGGGGGCTCAGTATTCACATTACTCCAAAAGTATCTATTTCTGTTCAAATCTTTGATCTTTTCAAGTTCCTCAATGAAATCCTCCAAATCACACTTGAAACCTTATTCAAAAAAGAAAAGGATCATCCTTACAAGCCATCTTCCCTATTGGAAGCTGAGTTTCTAAAACCACCTCTTCCTCCTCAATAGGAGCCACCTCCAAAACAATTTCCCTTTTTTTGTTCTAGTCTTCAGTCCTAACTTTCTAGTTACCTTTCTTTCTCACTAAATTCTTTCTTTTAGGTAGGGAGAAACCATCACTATCCTGTTTAATGTCCTCTTCAGCTCTTGCCTGATCATTTACTTCTTGTAAAGAGGTCCATTCTCTTATCTGATGACTGTACTCGTGATATCCTCTACATCTAAAGGGATGCTTTCATAGTCTAAAGGTTGGAGCTACTCTATCTCCCTTGCTTGTAGAGTAATACTTTTTGGCAATTGCTTGGACAAAGCTAGCTCCACACAGATCCTCACATAGCAAGAAAGACCTTTTCCATGAAATGGCCTTGAAGTATCGATTGGGTTTTCCAACGATTTAGCAATAGTGTCAAATACATAGGAGAACCAAAACTCATATGGAAAAGCATACAAATGAATCCAAACAAGATTCGTGGTTGGTAACTCCTCCAACAGTTTAAAACTTAAATGCCAATGTTTTGTGATAATCTCGCATTTCTAAAGAAGTACAGACCTACTTTGAAGAATTTGTCCAAATCAAATTCATTGGCAATGATAGCAATGAAGTATCATTGAGCAGACAATCTGATCTCAAGCTTTGTTTTCCAAATTCTATAAGCCCATGCAAGCATATCTTCCTAAGGAAGTTAGACCCCCATGAATCTACAAATAAAGCTACAGCCAAGGAGAGTTGTCACATTCCTCTTGATTTCTGTGGCATCCAAATTAATGATTGGATTTTCCTCCAAAGCCAGCGTGCAGGGACTAGCTCTCCTTCCTTAATGATTTGATTCTTTTTGCCTGCAGCTACCATCACTGCCACCACTTCCTTGTCCATAACAGAGGTACTAGAGCCAGGAAAAAGCTGTCTGAAAGAGAGGGATTGGAAGGGGTGGGAGAGGACAGACAGGGGTAAGATACCCCCCCAAGCATGGCTCATACCTACAGGATCAGCAGATAAAGAGCAGTAAAACCTCCAGGATGAAAATCGAGCAAAGGGGAAGCCAGAGAATCGGCAGAACTGTACCCACATTCTCATCCTCCCTTCCTCTCCTGCTCTAGATGTCAATACAAATCCTTTTGAAAATCCACAGTAATTTTTTTTTAATTAAGTGCCTATCATTTTTAAAACAGTTTCTGCAGTTAATACTTTTTCCTGAAAAAGCCACCTAGATTCAAAGAGCAGCAACATAAGACTTGTATGTGACCGAACTTTATTCCAAAGTTTCCAAATTCCCCCATGCAAAACTGTATAGAAAATCCCGGTTGCCTCCTTCCATGGAAGCACTAAAGTAACCTATCGCTTGTTAAATTCCAAAACCGAATGCAAAATTAATTGATGTGTGTTATAAATAAAGAAAATAACAATCAACAGCTCTTTTGTTGAAAATAGTCAAACAAGGGGGTTTTCATAGTGAAGTCCCGGGTTCAAATACCTACAAAACATGTTAAAGTATTGAAAGTGGGTAACAATTAAATATTGCACGCAAGTGGGCAACCCAAATCAGAGCCTAAGGATACAATGCAAGGAAAAAAGAAACAGTAGCCTTATTGAGGGCTGGATAATAGAAAGACTAAATGCAAAAAAACTTTGTTTGCCAACAAATTGAATACAAAATGGTACCAAACTTACCAGATTGATTAATATGAGAGGAGCGTGATGTACTTGTTACTCCAAGACCATGCGATTGAAATGAAGATTCGTTATAAGTGGTACTTACACAAATCTTAAACTTGGACGCTTTCAAAAATAATCCCCTAGCCCTGCTGGATATAAAAATAACAGTGAGCAGAATTACAGTTCCAAGCTTCTTTTACTTTTTCGAATTCCAAATTCTGTTTGAAACGGTTCCACCATGAATATAAGCACAGTAAAACTATAAAATAAAATAAAAAATGAAGTGGAAACGGGAAAAAGTTACCTGCAATCGAGGCATGGTGCAGCAGGCAAACGGGTGAAAGAAGTTTCTGTCGAAATAGGAAAGCTCACCATTCTCATATTGGACTATATAATCTGCTCTTCTGCTACTGCTCAAGAAAACCTAACAGAAGGAAGAAGAGGAAGAGTATTTTGTTAAGCGTTTCAGCATATCACGCGCTTTGTAAAATCTATATTTACGCCAGGCTTGCTCATTTTCCGGTAAACCAGAGCATTTTCGAGTGTATCACCTCTAGTAATAGAATGAAGATGAATTTGAGGGAGCGCCTGCAGTGGCCACCATTAGTAGAAGCTCTGGCTGATCAGGCCAAACGCAATATAGAATTTTTGGAACTGCTGGTGGTTTCCACGTGGTAAGCATAACAAATGTTCATATATTGCTGTCTTCGAAAACCAATTTGTTTGTAGTATCAGTGAGTGGATTCCACTTGGTAAGCATGGTAAATGTTGGTAATGGTGGAATTAGAGGAGGGCCCGATCGTGGTGTTCACAAATTGGTGTCATATCACACTACTCTAAAGTCTGACCTGTTACAAATAGATATATTTTATTTATAATGTAATATTTTACAATACTATAGTTACTATCAAATTTTCTACAAATTGTTGATAAAATGAGTTTTATAATCATATCTTATAATTGTTTTCATGTATCGTGTGTTGTTGAATCACATTGTATTTATTACAAATGGTAAATGTATAGGAAGCCGACGTAAAGTATACAATAAACAGCACAAATTGCATTGAAGATGTCTCACCTTGACATTTATTTCCCCCACTAACTTTTCATCTTTCTCTTCATCGTCAATCTTTGATCTTTTCACCCTCCTCCTACACACTTAAATTTATCGTTGGACAAGATCTTATGTTGTTTCGCAAAGACAAGGACATTATCTTGGGAGAGACTTTATGGCACATTTCAACCTACAAAACAATTGTGAGTCATTTGTGGACAAGTGAATAGCCTTGTATAGGTTTTGTAGGTATGGTATAAAAAGGATGAGCTCAACCATAAGAAAGTATGGTATATACCCATTATGTATGGTCATTACCAGATTTGGGGATTAAGATGTATATATAAATTTCTATCATGCAATGCCGAATATGTAAATCTTACCTTAAATATCAATGTAAATAAAAAAATTGAAAATTAGAAAATAATGATAATCTCATTGTTAAGTAGCAAATAGAAGTTGAAAGGTATTGAATGATAATGCTCATTTAGGAAGAGAACAAATTCTAAGACATGACAAAAATGGTATACATAATTTCATTTTTAAGTAGCAAACAAAAGTTGAAAGCTATCAAATGATATTGTTCATTCAAGAAGAGAACATATTAAAATGCATGACAAAGGAGGTTTAATTTGCTAGAACAAGAAAGCAAAGATGTGAGGATTCTAAGTGTGGTGAGAATGCTACCAAATTATGTGTATGCAAGCAAGGAAAACACTTGTAAAAAAGTCTATACACAAGTTTAAGGGAGGGGGCTTAATGGTGATGCAACCTACCTCTATTATTGTCCACAAAGAAATTGGTGTCATGTCAATGCCCTAATTCACATGGTGGCCACTTTGACCTATCATAAATAGAAATATTTTATTGCAACTTAATATTCTCACAATTCTATTAGTGACATCAAAAAATTTTAAAACTATTAATAAATGTCAAATTTATAACCACATCCTACAACTATCTACATGTGCCACCAATTGCTAAATTGTACCATAATTGCTACATGTGGTAAATGCATAAGAAGCCAACATACGTAATACTTGTATTTTGTAACACAATCACTACAAATAGAAACTAAGTAAATCTTCCTATTTGAATAGTCTGTTTCTAAATATTTTAGTAAAATTTACTTGTAAATTTTTTTATGTTATATATGAATACAAATTTGATGGCATATTTGATCAAGTGTTATTTTGAAGAGTAGTTGTGGATGTTTTTTGTCAATAAGGTTGGTCAATAAAAAAGTGTTGGCTATGCAGGGAACGTGAGGTTGTCTTTCAACCTCACTAAGGCAATGATCCAATTGATTCTAAGTTTTTGGTGTTTGTATGTTTGTTGTTTGTTTATGACTATACCATTATGTTCTATATTCAAGTGTTGAACTTAATTTGTTTGATAATTTATTCTTCTTTGCACAAACAAGTCACTATTCACAAAGTTTAGTAATTTAATGTTCTTGTATCCTTATAGTTTGTAACTGTAATGTCGTAAAATTGCACCCCTTTCAATTTCACATACATTCTTGCATCTGCTTTTGTGTCCACTCCCTTAGCATTTGTGTAGGTTCATTTTAGCCCCTACATTAGCCATTTTTCCCCTCTCAAGATGCTCGAGACCCCTTTTCAGCAACTCCCTTAACGCATCATCTTTGTGTCAAACCTTGGGCTTCTCTCGTTCTCGTTGTTTTGTAGCATGATGTGTCTAGACACTAACGTGTAGCACAGACGTTTGCACACTGCGCTAGCGTCCCATGACATTTTGACATTCAAAAGACCATTTATGAGTGTCTTGCCACTTGTCAGCTACTTTTGTCCGTGGTAACGGCCTATGACGCCTCATAACAGCTCGAGAAGCTTATTTTCCCTCCTCTTCTCTCTTTAAATGCTATTATTTCACTTCATTTGGCTCTCTAGCTTCTCTCTAGCTTCTTGGATTCTCTCTTCTTTCTCTTTTGCTTCCTTTTTTACACAGCTCTCTATAGCTTGCTACAACAACACTCTCACATTCTTGTGACACTCTTTGCAACTCTCTTGGCTCTCACAACTTTGTCTCTCTCTTTGGCTTCCTCAAGCCTTGTAGGTGGTATCTATCTTGTGCCTTGTATCTTTGAGCATCTTGGGATTTCTCACATCCACTATCTATTGCATCTCTATTTTGTGATACAAACTCTCCTCCTTGAGCAGGGTTTTCTTTTATCACTCTTACATTCATTTCTTCTTATTATTTCTCTTTATCTATCTAGTTGTCCATGAAGGTGGGAACATCGAAACGAGGGTTTGACTGAGGCAAACCCCTAAACAGCCCCAACATTTTTCCTCGGTCTTATGTGTGCAAGTATTGAAGACACTTACTTGTTGGAGGCTTCATTACTTGGATTATTGTGAGCACTTTCTTTATCCTCTTTAGTCTTATCATTTACTTTGCCTTATTTCAGTTATGTTACTTTTTGTTATTTTCCTATACTTTGGAAGTTCTTAGTAATCAGATTGTTAGTAGTCACTTTAGTTGTTCTCTAAGAAATTCTTACTTTTGGTCCATACGAGATGCCAGCATGCCTTTAAGACTCCAATGCATCGTGTTGTTGTTTGTATTTCACATTGTTTTCCTTGGTTGAAAGCTTGCTAGTTTATCCGTAAAACCTCTGTGACCTGCTCTTTATAGTTCTATAACTCTCACTTTGTTCCTTAAGGTAGTTTAGGGCAGTTCAGTCCCTGGGATTCTCTTGATAATTAAGAGACTCATGAGCTGCGAATCCCCCTTCTCTACATTTTGGTGAACCCGACGTGAACACACTTTCCCCAAAAATTTCCCATTTCGTACTATCAAAGTGATGCGTCGGCCTTTGGCTAACTTGTTTAAGCATTGTTTATCATATTTAACTTATTGCTTTCAAAATGAATTAAATGTTTGCTTTTATCACTTCAATTTCTAATCTTTTCAAAGTGTTAATGATATTCCATTTCATGCATGTGATGGTGACTTGCCTTTGCCTATGTCACTTGATATCTTTGATCCTTCTCATGAAATTCCTCTCCCTTCGCTGGATATTTTGTTGCAAAAAGATGAAATCATTGATACTTTTCTTAATATTACTCTACCTTCTCTTCATTCTAATGCACTCTCTTCTAGAGATGATGCATTAGTGAATGATGATTATCTTCATTCCAATGCACTCTCTTCTAGAGATGATGCATTAGTGAATGATGAAGTTCCTCTCACATCGGATCCTCCAAGGATGGATGTTGAGCATATTTCTTCAAATGATTCCTCTATAAGTTGTAAGGAATCTGTAAATATCATCTATGTCTTTGTCGCCCTAAAAGGCCTAAGAGACCAATCATTTACCTGACTCTGACTAGTCCTTCTCCTAAAAGAATTTGTTCCATTAATGGTGTTCCATTTGATAGTGATTCTCCTAATCTTTCTAAGGCTCCCTCTTATAAAGTGGTAGCCCACACTTACAATACTAGAAAGACTAAATTAAATGTTAATCAACCTACTTATTTACCACTTTCTCAATCAAGTCTTCCTTCAGCACCTAAACCTACGACTAAAGCACCTGATGATTACGATTTTGTTGAGCAACTTCGTGTTACTTCGGCTAAGATCTCACTGTGGGACTTGCTTCAGTTTGCTCTAGTTTATCAAGGTATGCTTCAAGAAGCCTTGAAAACGACTCTCTTGCCTTCTTTTGCTAGGTCAATGGATGTTAATATGCTGATAGCTCATATTCATGTGGATTTGTCGAATATTATGTTCTATCCACAAGAACTCCCACCCCCCGAAAGTACAGAAGCAAGCGGATCCTCTAATGATTATAGTCAACATTAACAACATTGGGTGTTAGACGTACTCCCATTGACATCGATTCGGTGCTCAACATATGTAGCATTGATCTATTGCCTAAAAATAAAATTTATTCATCTTCTCTTGTTGCTTCTTCCTTATACATTTGTGGGTTCGATAATGTCGATCGGCAAGCCTTAGGCATAATAGTCTTACCTTTGAGGTTGGGGCCCATTACCGTACCCTCCCTCGTATATGTTATGTCAAAAAATTTACCATATAGTCTTCTTCTCGATAGACTGTGGATTCATGCAATGTGTGCAGTCGCGTCTATCTTGCATAAATATATTAAGTTCATTCATAGCAATCAAGTAGTCACAATCAGGGCTGACCCTAATGTCATACACATGTGAGATGGAAGTTGTCGATCAGGATTCAGTTGTGCCTACTATTATACCTTCAGTATCTTCTAATGTGTTGATGTCTACTCCATCAGTATCTATTACAAAGGATACTCTTGAGATAGATGTCCCTAAAGAAGATCCTTCTGAAGCACAAGATCTTGAGTCTACTCCTACTTCTTCTCGAGACAATGCATGTCTTGGTGATGATTGGGGCTCTTTAGACTTTAAAAAATCCTCCATTGGGGAATATAAAGTCAGCCCAATCCACTTAGACCTTTTGATATAACATCATCCAAACCCACTATCAAAGATGGTTATTATTCTGCATTGTGGGATAATGTGCATAACAATTGTAATGTTCTTAATGTTGATCCTCCCCCTTCTAAGGAAGATGATCATGCTTCTACTAGCAATCTTGTCAAGAAGGTTGATGGTGATCCCATAGAGGAGTATAATCCCCATTGTTGGAATAATGCTCTATATGAAGATCCTCCTCCTCAAGATTTTCAAACATGTTATGGCCCTGGCTTTAAACTTGTTTCTAAATATGGCTATGGGCATAAAGGTTGTGGGTGTAACGAACAAGGCATTCAAGTATCTATAGAATGTGTACCTCGTAAGTGCAATTTGGGGCTTGGTTGCTCAAATGAACAATCTAAACAAAAACCACGGTTGAATGTCAACACGATTTCCGCTCAACCTCATTCTCTTGAATTGATTCATCCTCCATTGTCTACTATCTTCAAGTCTTCTTCTTCTAAGCAATCAAACTCTTCTTCACAAGAGAAGGGGTTGCTTCTTGCTCCTCATCCTCTGTCTAAGCAAGAGCGTATCTTGTTGAGGCTTCTCAAATCCCACTTGATTACTCTTCCTCCTCTTACACATAAGAAATGTCATAAACATGATAAATCAAAACATTCTTTCTATGCATACCATCGAGTTCCTGGCCATTCCACTAATGAATGTAAGGCCTTGAAGGATAAAATACAACTTATTGATTTTGGTGTCATCACTCATCTATTTGTTGATGCACCTACCTCTTCTTCAAATAATAAGTGATACCGAGGTCTACCTCTATCCTATCTATTTTAAGCATTTTTCTCATGAGGTTCTCACACCTCCCTTCTATAGCATATTGCATGGTTCTCCCCTGTTCATTGGAGGTAGTGCTAAATTGTTCTAGAGATGTGTGTCCTTCTTAAGGAGCCCCTCTCTTCTCTCTATCTTTCAATTGGAGTGTCCCTTTGAATGGGCCCCTTTATATCTTTAAGGGTTCCCTATTGAAGGAACCCCCTTTGAAATCTTCTCCTTTAAATGAATTCATTGGCATCTAGCTTGGGGGAAACCTGACTAGACCTATCTTATATCTTGGCATCTAGCTTGGGGGCAACCCGACTAGACCTATATTTTCTATGGTTGTCTTGTAACATAGCTTGGAGTAGCCACAAGATTTTTTGATCAATCTTTCTCTAGAGGACCAAGAACCTATAAATATCCTTCACATCAAGCTTTCCTTGTAGGACTGAGCACCTGTGAGGACCAATCAGACTCTATGGAGACTTTCACATCTTTCCCCCAAGACCAAGAACTTGTGGTGTCTCCTTTACAAGACCGAGCACCTGTAGAACCTTTTGTTCATCTTTTGCGGGACCGAGCACCCATGGAGCCAAATTTGTAGGACCGAGCACTTGCAGAGATTTTTTTCACCTTCCGTAGGACTGAGCACCTACGGTGCTTTTGTTCAAATCTCTTCAAGACTAAGTACTTGTGGAGCCATCTCTCTCTTCTCTTCTCGATTGTGTATAACGGATCGAAGACTTGCATCTTCTTCATCCTGAGTATATACCTCTTTCTCTCTTCAACATTGGTTGCTTCCCTGAATTTTGGGTGCATTCTTCTCTTGAAGCAATCGATCCTTACATTCTTCTCTTTGTTTAAGAATTATTTTATGTATTATTTCTTAATTTAGGGATGAGGCATAGTACTAAGACAACCTTCTACATTGAGATCTCTTTCACTTTGCTGACTCAAATCCTTTAGTTTGTTTGTGTTATCCATGTATATGTTCTAACCCTGTGATGTAATGGTTTTTTATGTTTTAACCTTATTGTCTTGTGTAGATATTTCTTGTCTAATGCATTTGTTTTGTACGTCTTTGATCTCGGGGCATGCTTCCTTGGTTTGAAGAGTTGTCTGCTTCCTCTACAGTATCCTTTTGGTATCATGATGTTATTTATGTTTAGTAGATTTCCTTTAGCGTTCATATTAGTGTAGATTCATATGCTCGCTAAAGTGGGGAAAAATATAATGTCGTAAAATTGCACCCCTTGCAATTTCACATACATTCTTGCATCTGCTTTTGTTTCCACTCCCTTAGCCTTTGTGCAGGTTCATTTTAGCCCCTGCATCAACCCTTTTTCCCCTCTTAGGATGCTTGGGACCCCTTTTCAGTAGCTCCCTTCACGCGTCATCTTTGTGTCAAACCTTGGGCTTCTCTCATTCTCATCATTTTTTAGCATGATGTGTTTGGACACTAGCGCGCCGCACTAGCGTCCTATGACATTTTGACGTTCAAACAACCATTTCTAAGTGCCTTTCCACTTTTAAACTACTTTTTTTGGTGGTAACTACCTGGGATGCCTTGTAATGGCTTGGGAATCTTCTTTTCCATCCTCTTCTCTCTTTAAATTCTATTCTTTCACTTCATTTGGATCTCTAGCTTCTCCCTAGCTTCTTGGCTTCTCTCTTGGAGATTCTCTCTTCTTTCTCTTTTGCTCTATTTTAAGCATTTTTCTCATGAGGTTCTCACACCTCCCTTCTATAGCATCTTGCATGGTTCTCCTCCCCTATTCATTGGAGGTAGTGATAAATTATTCTAGAGATGTGTGTCCTTCTTAAGGAGCCCCTCTATTCTCTTTATCTTCCAATTGGAGTGTGCCTTTGAATGGGCCCCTTTGTATCTTGAAGAGTTCCCTGTCGAAGGAACCCCCTTTGAAAGCTTCTCCTTTAAATGAATTCATTAGCGTCTAGCTTGGGGGCAGCCTGAATAGACCTGTCTTATATCTTGGCATCTAGCTTGAGGGCAACCTGACTACACCTATCTTTTCTATGACTGTCTTGTAACACAGCTTGCAGCAGCCACAAGATTTTTTTGATCAATCTTGCTTTGTAGGACCGAGAACCTATAGAGCTCCTTCGCATCAAGCTTGTCTTGTAGGACTGACCACCTATGAGGACCAATCAGACTCTACGGAGCCTTTCACATCTAGCCCCAAAGACTAAGAATATGTGGTGCCTCCTTTGCAAGACCAAGCACCTATAGAGCCTTTTGTTCATCTTCTGCAGGACCAAGTACCCATGGAGCCAACTTTGTAGGACTGAGCAACTGCAGAGCTTTTGTTCACCTTCTGCAGGACCGAGCACCTATGGTGCTTTTGTTCAAATCCCTTCAAGACTGAGTACCTGTGGAGCCATCTCTCTCTTCTCTTCTCGATTGTGTATAACGGATCGAAGACTTGCATCTTCTTCATCCCGAGTATATACCTCTTTCTCTCTTCGACATTGGTTGCTTCCCTGAATTTTGGTTGCATTCTTCTCTTGAAGCAATCGATCCTTATATTCTTCTCTCTAGTTAAGAATTCTTCTATGTATTATTTCTTAATTTAGGGATGACACATAGTACTAAGACAACCTTCTACATCGAGATATCTTTCACTTTGCTAACTCAAATCCTTTAGTTTGTATATGTTATCCATGTATATGTTATAACCCTATGATGTAATGGTTTTTTATGTTCTAACCTTGTTGTCTTGTGTAGATCTTTATTGTCTAATGCATATGCATTTGTTTTGTAGGTCTTTAGTCTTGGGGCATGCTTCCTTGGTTCAAAGAGTTGTTTGCTTCCTCTACAGTATCCTTTTGGTATCATGATGTTATTTATGTTTAGTATATTTCCTTTAGCGTGCATATTAGTGTAGATTCATGTGCTTGCTAAAATGGGGGCAAAATGTAATGTCGTAAAATTACACCCCTTGCAATTTCACATACATTCTTGCATTCGCTTTTGTGTCCACTCCCTTAGCATTTGTGTAGGTTCATTTTAGCCCCTAAATCAACCATTTTTCCCCTCTCAAGATGCTTGGGACCCCTTTTCAGCAACTCCCTTCACGCATCATCTTCATGTCAAACCTTGGGCTTCTCTCGTTCTTGTCGTTTGTAGCACGATGTGTCTGGACACTACCACGTCGTGCTAGCGTCCTATGACATTTTGACGTTCAAACGACCATTTCTAAGTGCCTTGCCACTTGTCAACTACTTTTTTCGGTGGTAATGGCTTGGGAATCTTCTTTTCCCTCCTCTTCTCTCTTTAAATGCTATTCTTTCACTTCATTTGGCTCTCTAGCTTCTCCCTAGATTTTTTGCTTCTCTTGGAGATTCTCTCTTCTTTCTCTTTCGCTCTCTTGTTTACACAGCTCTCTAGAGCTTTCTACAATAGCAATCGCACATTCTTGCGATACTCTTTGCAACTCTCTTGGCTCTCACAACTTTGTCTCTCTCTTTGGATTCCACAAGCCTTGCAGGTGATATCTATCTTGTGCCTTGTATCTTTGAGCATCTTGGTATTTCTCACATCTCCTATCTATTGCATCTCTATTTGTGATACGGGTTCTCCTCCTGGAGGGAGGTTTTCTTTTATCACTCTTGCATTCATTTCATTTTTGCTTATTATTTATCCCTATCTATCTGGTTGTCTATGGAGGTGGTAACACCGAAACAAGGGTAAGCCCCTAAACAACCCCAAAAAAAATCTTTGGACATGTGTGCAAGTATTGAAGACACTTACTTGTTGGAGGCTTCATTACTTGGATTGTTGTTAGCACTTTCTTTATCTTCTTTAGTCTTATCATTTACTTTACCTTATTTTAGTTCTATTACTTTTTGTTATTTTTCTATACTTTGTAAGTTCTTAGTAATCGGATTGTTAGTAGTCACTTTAGCTATTCTCTAAGGCATCCTCATTTTTGGTATGTACAAGATGCCAGCACCTCTAGGACTCTAGCACATTGCGTTGTTGTTTGTATTTCACGTTGTTGTCCTTGGCCAAAAACATGCTAGTTTGTCCAAAAAACCTTTGTGACCTGCTCTTTCTGGTTCTAGAACTCTCACTTTGTTCCTTGAGGTAGTTTAGGGCAGTTCGCTCCTTCTCTACAGTAACTTATACTTTATGTTGGTGAATTTTCTCAATTTACATGCTTGACAAAACTAGAATAAGTTGATTAAGACTAAGCATGGTGAATAATAATAGAGGTTATAACTTGAGCTTATCTCAAAACCATAAATAATATAAAAACCCATGCTATTAATACCAAAAAATTATGAGTTAAAAGCATGGCAATTGAGTGAACAAAATATCATACATGTCTGTCAATGCATTAAATGTAATTTTTCTTCCTATTTACTTTAAAAAGTGGCATGCATGAATCCCAAAAATATAACCAACATGTTCCTTTTCACATTCATAACACTTATACTCATAATCAAATTTATAACTAAAATTTGAATCTTATATGAAGTTATTCTAATTCACTCAAAGAAGAATCTTGATGATGGCATGAAATTTGATCTTTTGTTGGTGTTTGGCATGGATTTCCCACCCATATGTTCGGGCTCCATGGTTGAACTGTAGGATAATTTGGTTTACTATTAGAATGCACTTGGGTAACATTTGCAACTGCCATTATGGTTGAATATTAAGGGCAGTGAATACTTATTGTCTCCTTGAATAAAGCATGTTGTTCAAGCAAAGGATTTAATGCATCGCTCACACATATTTTCCTCTCCAATTCCTTTTATGCCCTTTCAAGCTCTTTTTATTCTTATTATGTTCTTTTTGTATCCTTGATTGCTCCTTTTTCTATTCCTTTTCTCTTCTTTATTAAATCTTATGTTGCTAATTTACTTTGCATTGCATTTATCTTTCTAATTTTTCTTGTTCATTCATTTATCTAGCAATAATTCTTATTGTCTTTCTCTCCTCAAATTCTTCTTTCGTTATTTGTTTTAGTTTCTCAAAAAAATTCTTTCTTTATTTCTTGTTCCAATAATAGCTCCATATAATCATTTTTAGTGATAAGTCAATATTGTTAACTAAGTCAAAGTTTATTGTCAACTTGAGTGTTTTGTGTATCTTTCACTAGATGAACATGAAGTTCTAGGAACTGGCTTATGTTGGAACTATTGTAAACTCCCAATGGTTGGCTAGATTTTTCTTCAATTTCATCTTTTTTATCACTAATGTTTGGTTCAAATCCTCAATTATTCTCAATGTTATAACATTCTACCTTTCTTCCCAATCTCCACAATAAGAATAATAGTCTACTATGTGAAGATAAATTCATTATTTTCAACGTGGATGGTAATCAAAGATTTTTTTCTTCATCAAAATTCAAAGGAGTTCCAGGATTTTCATCCCCCTCCACAAACCATGAATGTTGGGTTGGCTTGGTGGGAATAAGTTTCTTTTATTACTAATTTGTTCACTTGTTTCAAGAAAATCACTTATCTTACTGTCAACAACATTAATTTATGTTGCGCCATAAAAAAAATCATTTATTTTGTCAAGTGTTCTATGTGTACATTTTCCTCCCTTGGAGGGTTTAATTGTTAGTTATTGTTCACCTCTCTTTGTGGTACATCAAAACTTGGAAGACTAAGAATGTTCACTACAATAGAAACCGCACTAGATACAATTTATTAAATTTCTCACTAGGAGCCATGTCCCCCATTAGTACATTTAGGTTAAGGGGCTATATTCATATCCTCTTTAATCTTGATTTTATGTTTCAATAATTAATATTTTTTCAAATACTCTACTACTAAGTTGTGAAAATTCTACCATTTTAATGTGAAAATTTTGATAATTAGTTGTCCATGTTGCTCTTTGACTCTTAAAATATGACGAATGTTAAAAACAAACTTACATCAAGTGTTTGTAGCTTATGAAACATGTGGGTTGGTAATGTTATCAAGTCAATACTAAGTGACCTTGGCTCCTAAATTATTGACAAAGCAACATGGCTTCCATGATGACCATAAAAAATCAACATGTCTATTAGTTGGTGAAACACCACTTGGAACTAATCTCATAAAATTATGTAACCAATTTACAAATAAATCTTTTGTCATTCATGTATAGGTTTGACAACCATGCATACACCCAATTATCAACAAGAAACATAGTGTTTAAGTTGTTTCTTTACCTTGAAAAAATAAAAATTTGGGATTCTTTAGCTAGTAGTATTGACACAATATATAATTTTTATCAATTCTCTACCTTTTAATATAATATACATAACACTTATGCTACCTTTTTAACAATAACTTGCATGACTCCATTTCAACCAACTTGAATACCAATCTCACCATAATTCCAAATATTGCAAGGACCATAAGGATTAGCATCATAAGGTCTTGACAATGTATTGTAGTGCACAACCACAATTATAGGCCTCAAATTTAGTAATTTATATCTATCGAGTCCTTCAACTATCCTCAAAGTGAGATTACGATGTCACCTTTTAAACCCCATCCACTGTGATTTATATAAGAACCCATCCTTGAATGGGTTTGGCCTTGTTTTAAACTTTTAATAACTTCTACCTTTATATTGATTTATTCAACCTCATTCCTAACTTCAACCATCTCCTTGTACCATTCAACTACCTTTATCTCTTCATCTACATTCAAAACCATGGGAGGATCTTTTGTTTTAGTGATTATTAAGATTGCTAACCAATTATTCAATGTGTTAGTAGGAAGTCCACTTTTTTGTTGCATGCCTAGTTGGAAATCAATTTTCCTCGGCATCTTTAATGATGCTTTACATATCATCTCTTTTCCATTCTCATTGTAGTGAAATCTTCTTTGATGTAACACTTTCTTTCACTTGAATTATTGCATCAACTAGTTGTGCATTGGGAATATATTTAGCATCTTTATATAATTTTAGTCTTACACCTCTTTTTATGTGGACTTTCATCCTCAATCTCTTTGCACCATGTCTAATTCTCATTTGTTTTTTGTTCTTCATCTACAAATATTGACAAAAAATAAGTTTGTGTCAATTTTTAGGAATTTACAATAAATTCTAATTACAATACAAACACATATTGTAAGCATAATTTATAACAATAATTTCAAACTAATATAGATATTATAAGTCGTAACATATAACTTAAAACATATATATATTATTCAGTTAACCCCCTCCCATTCTATATGTAGTGTCGTAAATTGTCACCCTTGACAATTTCACACTATGTTTTGCTCCCCTTAAGTTATTGGACCTAATTGAATACTTAATTTCCTAAATTGTGCATTTTGTGGCCCATTTTATCATTTTTCGATAAATTGCAAGCATAAAACAAATTATATCATTTAATACTTTTCCCCCGACTCCTTAAGTTTCAAAAAATAGGCTTGGGACATTGGCGCCTAAGGCATCTATATCCCCCTATTTTGGCTCCAAATTCAAATATGTCAATGTTGGAATTTTATTATTTGAAATTCAAATATCTAAAGTCAGCTTTGGAGATTTATTTTTTGAGAAATTAGAATAATTGAATATAAATACCTAGTTATTACATCATTTGAAAACTAAGTAGCAATTATTAGAGAATTTATGATCAAGCAATTATCAAGAGCCTTATCAAGAATTCAAGAGAAGCCATTAGAGGATTTATTGCAACGATTCAAGATCCAAGAATCATGTCAAAATGTAGAGTGTGTTTATGTTTATGTTTTCATATTGTTTGTGAAGACTAATCCTTGTAGGTCTCCAAGCAATTCAAGCACTTCAAAAAAGTCAAGCAAGCAAGATCCAAGCCTTGAGGAGATGCGTATGACTTCAGTCCTTGAAGGAAGCCATTGAAAGGTGGTGAGTTGTGTTACACCCCATTGTGTTATTACCTATTTACTATAACCTTGTTGAGTTAAAATGCTTTAATATATGATTGTGTTTTGTATATGAATCTTGAAGTATAATGTGGTGAATGAATGTGCAATTGAATATGATGTTTTAAATGTTTTGAAGATAAAATATATGATGCATATGAATGTATTGTTATCGGCTAACTACTGTTGTGATGTACTAATCTAGATGCAGGAACAGATTCATACTTCTGGAAGGGGAGTATCACTCAAGTGAAGAACTTAGTTTGGTAACCCTTAATGATCCTAACTAAGCATACACACACTCACATCCTAATTGGTCTAAGTTGAGTCAAGTTAGTTCAAGGAATTGGTAAGTGATCTTCAGTTTTGGTTTGGGAATGTTTTGTATTGATTTATGATTTTAGTCTTTGAATGTTGTATGTTGTAGTTTGGGAAAATGTTATTGTATTTGTGTCAAGTGAAAGTTCTTCCTTGTGTGTTCATATTTATGTATTGATTGATGAATTATATACATAGAATGTATATATGTATATATGTACGTGTCTACGATAACTCACACATGTGAGTAAATACGTCCATGAGTATACGTAGGTAGACGTATCTATGCATGCTCATGAACGAATAATAACCCATATGCATGGGAATATCGATAGGAAAAATGTGACATATATTTACACTTCATGTATATACGTCGATCGATGAATATATGTGTTTAAGTATGAATATTAAAATGATGTTATATATAATATATATGTATATAATTACGCTAATATAAATAAATATATACATATATGTGAATATATATACATAATTATTTTAATATGTGTGGATATATATATATTTTTTTTATATATATATCTATATCCACATGAAATCAAACACATTAATTTCCAATCAAATATATATTATAATGATTATAATATATATAGATGAAAAAATTAGGAGAGAATGATGCCATCTCTACCTCCAGGCTCAATTGTCGCATCTAGGGTTTCATGTGGCTAGAAGGGGCAGAAGTTTCCTAGTTCTTTTTGTGTTGTTGATACATGGTGGCACCCATACAAGGAGGTGGTAAAATTTGGCCAATGATTCTCACAATTAGGTGGGGATCATTATGTGGTGGTGCCGAATGCGAACTCATGGCACCATCAAAAATCGGTGAAGAATTTTTGTGGTCAGGTTTCTGGGCAAAAGGGGTCTCATGAGGAGTAGGGGAGGTCTTAGAAAGTTGGAGGAGGGATGCTAAGGCTGCAAGAGTAATGAGGGAGATAAAACCAATGAGATGTGTTGGAGCTAAGCCTACTATTTCCCTAGATGGTGACATTGCAAAACAAAGTGGCTAAAAATGCAAAATATTTTGCAAAGTTGGGGTTAATAGGGAGATTTTGAGGGTTTTGGCCATGCCTTGTAGATCTGCATTGATGGATCACTGATACATGGCATTTGGTATTGGAAGGAGATGTTCAGATTTACCCTACTACCAAGGGGTTCCTTGTGGTAGTGTTTGACAATGTGAATGACAGGAACGTTGTTCTATGTGATTATCAATGGAGTTGGGAGGACAAACATTTGCTTATGCTGAAATTGTGGCACCCAACGTTCAAGCCAAATATAGAATCCTTTGGGTTGGCTCCAATTTGGGTAAGGCTGCCAAATTTTCCTCTACACTTCTAGTTTGAATCGTGCTTCGAAGTCATTGGTAACACTTTGGGAAAATTTATGGGTGTTGATGAGGGCTCTTTAAATTTTTTGCACATTACTTATGCACGTTTACTAGTAGAAATGGATATTACAAAAGATCTCCCAGCGGTTGTATCCATGAAGTATTCTGGTGGGGAATGGGAATAGTTGTTGGATTACGAATATTTACCATTTCAGTGGCATAGTTTCTTTAACACTGGTCATATGGCTGAGCAGTGTCCCAAATGCAAGAATGTTACTCAAGTAACTTGGTGGAAAGAGGTTTTTTTGCATCACTACTTGATGGAAAAATAAGGACTAGATGTCAAGGCCCTAGATAAGGAGCCTATTATTTCAGCCACAAGGAAATCTTCAGGGAAGAATCAACTGATAGCGGCAAGTGTCTCAACTGGGGTGTTGTAGGGCAGCGTTCCAAAGCATGAGTTGGGTGAAAAATCGAAAAGCTCGAGCCTAGATTTTGTAGAAGGAAAGAGCATCCCAGATGAGGATATGGGAGAGCAAGTTTGGTAAGACGATCAAGAGGGGATATGGCATAAGGTTCAAAAGAAAAAGAAAAAGAGAAGGGAAATTGCTTTCAATATGGTTCTTCGCTCCCATGACAAAAGGAGGAAGTAGTAAAGGTCAGCAATAAGAGCCTTGTTGCAGTTGTCTTTGTAATTTTGAGCTATTTTTAGCTTTTTGAGCAAGAGGGGTTGGGGATATAAGTCGGGTAGTATGGTGTCTAAGGGTGGGGTTTGATGGATGTATGGGGTTAATGTTACTTATGTTGGTTGAAGTGTCTCTTGGTTGTAATGGTTTTTAGATTTTAAATAAAATATGCAGGGTAACCCTGCCAACACCGATAAAAAAAGAAGATTATAATATATACATTAATAATATATATTATATTATAAACATTTAAATATGCTTTGAAATAAACAATAACGCATATAAACAATGTTGTCATATAAAGTAGAATGACAATGTTGAGGCTGTGCGCATATAGTGCATATAAGAGTAAGTATTAAAACCTTTTTAAACAATGCATAGAGTAAAGTGAATCAAATCATATGCAAGAGTTGATGAATTCATAACAAGTTGACTTTTTCATAATCACGCAAGAACAAAGGGTGCAGGAATATGAAATGTGGTGCCATATTCAAGATAGAATAAATAGAAAAATGAGTCTAAAAAGCTTCGTCATAAACCAACACATAGCATGTGGAAACATAAAGACCTAGTCTTTAGAACGAGTTGGTTGAGGTATTCAACTTAGATTGCAATTAGGAAACTTGTAAACTAAAGTTTATGAGTTTTAAACATTGTTGTCATCAAGTTACAGGTGACTCATTCTCAACTAAAGAAGGTGGGCTATGTATGTGTTGCAAACCAATGTTTTAACTAGCCACCTCTCTTATTTTAAGATGAGTTGATGCATTTGAATAGGAAGGTGTCAGATTTTTTAGCTTGTTTGTAGCATTAAGATGATCAATTTTTAGTATATATAGAAGTTCTCTCTCTACCATTTGTTACACACTTTTCATTCGGATTTCATCATTGTTATTCTGTTGTATTTTTTGTGTGAGAGTATTATGAAATCCTTTGTGAGAAAGAGAGTTATTTTGTGATTTTGCAATTATTTAGAGAATTGGTAAGAGGCTAGAGGTTGAAGATAGGTTGAGCTTAGAAGAAGTAGCAAGCGAGCTTGTGGAATTGAGCTAGGGAGGAAGTAATATCATTTGGAGCTTTTAATACAGGCATGTTGATTTCTATCCCTTTATTATTTTATGATTGAAAGGGTTATTTGTTTATGGATGCCTTATTTGGAAAGGATTGATTTATATACGTGTTAAGTTGCTTTGGATAAGCTTGCATGTTTCTTGGTAGATTCTTGTTTTGGTGAAACCTTTTAATTTGGATTATTCTTATATATTCTATATTGGAATTTATATGATTGTGTTTCTATTTAAACTATACGTAATTTTTCAATACTATACACATGTAGCATGAAATGTGAAATGTGGAATATGTTGATGTCTTGAAATACTTTAGATGGAAATTTTAGTTGGCATAGGTGGTTAGCATGGTTATTCCTAGGGTTATATTAATTCATGGGAAAGGGTGTAACCTAGTTAGTCAAGTTATTATGTCATCACTTTCTTCTTTTTCTAGGATGTATGTAAAGATTATGAATGGTCAAAACCAAATCGAGCTAGAAGGATGAGTGAGTGTGACCTCCACTCTAAATTCTAGGTGATGAATACTTTGGCCAAAGTAGTGTAAGTAGCCATTGTTTACACTGTCAGTTCACTGTGATCTAGGTTTACATACTAGGCAGGGAATGTCATACATGTAGGTTGTAGCCACTGTATGGAATCTCTATTTATGTAGGACACAACACCATGCTCTAGGAAGGCTAGTATTATGAGGTTACCAAACCAATCTCTTCATCGAAGGGTAGGGCCATCTTACCAGTTAGGTAGATGTGCAAGGGACCATAGTAAGTCCATGGTTGGCGGAAAAGCGCTTGAGTGATGCTCTCCCTCATATAGTTGGCATCCAAGATTTGAGGAAGGACATCTGGACCATTCATACCTCTATTTTAGTAAGCTCATAGAAGCTATGTATGTAATCATGTTTCCATATCTATGGAAATTGTAAATATGAAATGTTATCTTGAAATTATGAAATATGAAATCATTCTTGGGTTTTTGTAATGTTTTGTTGTAATGTAATAGGAAAGTTTGGAATGAGATTATTTCAAATGTGCAAATTGTTTTGGATAGAAAATAAAAAATGTTATTGATAAGTGTTGGCTTCTTAAACTATTCACTTGTGGCTAAAACATAGTAAAAATTATTGGGTAGAACAATAGGCATGTTGCAAGTTGCAGCACTTTATGGATTCATCATTTCCTCCTATCATTTATTCATTTATCACTGATATTTCCATTGTGGAAGTGGAAACACTAACACAGGGTTTGACCAAGGTAAGCCCCTAAATGGCACAACCTTTCTTCTCTCTTTGAATATACAGGGTCTGAAGAGGATTGGAGGAAGTTTGAAGGTCAATTATTTGTTGTTGCAATTAAAACCATACACCTTGAAAACTCACAAAAACTCAGTTATAGAATTATCTGACTGTGATCTGATAGTGTGACAAGCAGGAAGCTTAGATCCGACATTAGAGGACTACAAAAATAGATCTGAATTTTCCTTACAAAGATAGTGGCTCCTAAGGTGCCTATGTCTTGCATTTTCTACTCCAAATATATTATAGGTGCAAATTATCCTACTCAGTTCATTTCAATAGTCCATTTCTTTCTATGATTTCTTAGATCTGTTATATTTGCATCAAAATAGTAATTTGCACCATTAGGTCAATTAAATCATCGCATTTCATCTTTAGTTCCATTTCATATTTGGTCCAGGGTTGGTTGAATCACCTTTCAGGTTGTAAGTCAATCATATACCTTGTATAAGTCCATCAAAACCCCATCCATTCCATCACACTTCCACAATAAACCATACATGTTCCCCCCTTCCAATGAAATTAGGGAAAGGTGTCCAAAACCCTAAAGTGAAAACTACATGGTTTCCCTTTCCCTACATTTCATTTTTGGTGAACCTGACCTATTAGCATTATATACCTTCTAAAAACTCACCCTAGATCTAATTTTTTGCATTGCATTACTTTACATTACTCAATTAGGCATTCATTTTTACATCATAAAAAGTATAAAAAATAAAAAAATTGGCATATCATATTGCATCATAGGTTGCAATAGGGTTGATTTCAGTCACTTTAGGTGAGATATACATTCAAATTGAATTCATAAATCTACATTAGATCATTTAAAATCTAAAAACAAAAAATTGAGAGTGTCATTGCATGCATTTAGATATCTTGCATATAGTTAAAAAGTGAAAAATTACATTATTTTCTTTCAAAATCATAAAAAGCATCATCATTTTCAGATTTAGCATATTAAAATTAGTTAATTTTTGCATCTTAGATCTGGAAATTGTATTTATAATTGTCATTTAATATTCAAGCATTTTCAATATTCTTGCACACTTGTATTTTGAATTACATTATCCTAAATTGAGAAAATTCTGAAAAAAAAAAATTCACTATTTGACTTGTTTGCACATAGACATAGAAGCCTTAAATAGTATCACACACAACCAAACTTTTAATTTTGCAAACACCTTCCTAGGACATAGGCGCCCTAGGTGTCATAGTCATGCCTTTTGTGCCTTAGATTTCGGTGATAAAAACTTCTCATAATTATTTGTCCAGATGTGTTGTTTATTTTCCAGTTACCTATTGCATAATAGTCTGAACCTTAGTGAAAGAATCATATCATCATAATGGCTAAATTTTTTGGTAAGATGTTGACTTATTTTAAATCCGTGGTTGATGTTTCAAATTGCGTGTTTGGCAATGACCCTAATTCAAATGATGATATTCACGATCCTTCATCTCCCAACGCATGTCTTATTAATGAAGATATCTTGTGACAAGATGAGGAGAGCATGAATGAATTCATACATAATTCTTTGAATAACCTCGAGAATAATGCAACATTTTATCCTTCAATGAAATGGCCTAATCTTCCATATCAACAACCAACTCCACCTACCATACCACCACTTGAAATTTTTTCCACATTGCATAAGGACAGTTATTTTCAATTCATGCCTCAACTAATGCACATGGAAGTACCTATTAGTAACAATCACAAAGAAAATATACCACCTAATAATCTCCCATCATATGAGAACAAAGTTAGAAACACACATGTTAACTTAGATCAAAGTTGTGGACAAGGCTTTAAGATCTTGATGAAACAAGGATGTGACATAAAGAATGAACATGAAATCCATTCCCTTTTGGAACAAGCACCATATAAAGACACAAAATTGATAGGTTACTAGGGACCTCCACCTCTACATCAAACATTTGTTCCACCAACCAAGCAATACAAAGTCCATGGTTCTATTAAGAAAGGTGTGTTACCTACTCCACGTCCTTTATTAGAGACTAAGTGTAATCTAGCTACACTTCTAAACTTGGGATTAATTACACTACCACCTATGCATGAAAAAAAAGATAATAAACAAAAGAATACAAATGTATCTTACTGTGCATATCATAGAGTATTTGGACATACTACTGATGAATGTTGTGCTTTAAAGAATAAATTGAAATAATTTGATCCTTACATGGATCAAATTGAATGAATGATAGATTAACATTCATGTTCTTTTCTCCTTGCCATGTAGTAGTTGTAGTATCATAACATACTCACTACCATGCATGGGGGTAATAACTAGGTTTTATGCAATCATATTTTATCTTGCAAGGAGCAGTGCATCATCATCCATCTTGGCTCATCTTTGTCCTTATAATTGGGAGGTAAGGGGTTAGACAGCCTTGTGTTAGGTGCATTCCTTCTAACAAGGGATTCCTTTGTATCTCCTTAAAACGTTAGTGTAGAAAGTACACTAACATTTTAAGGGGGGCCATATGGTCCCCCACTTATTATTTGTATAAGAAATGGTCCTTTTTAGTGATGATAGTACACATCTCCTAGAAAGTGTGACCTTGTCAATGGAAGTGTGGCCTTCTCAATCTATGTTGTGCCTCCTTTGTGATGATATTGGGCTTGATATCTTCTAAGTGTGACTTTTCTTGGCATATGGCGTTCCCCTTTGTGGTAATGATATGGCTAGTATTCCCTAAGGTGTGAGCTTTTATTCCTTGACTTGTTCTCTCTTAGTGGTGATTCCATGTGTGATATTCCCTAAGGTGTGACCCTTCATGTATTGAGCAATGCCCTTTTGTCATTTTTGTAAATCACCTTTTGTGGTGGTGTTGTTTGTAACACCCCTTGAGGTTTTGGCCTTGTCTTATGCACCTTCTTAGGTGAGTTTTGCATTCGTAGGTTAGTTTTTTTATTTTTACGCCTTTGTAGGTGAGTTTATTTTGTGCCTTCATAGGTGAGTTTATGCACCCCCTAAGGTGAGGTCATGAACTTGAGCATCCTTAACATGGCCACCAAGCATAACACAACTTGATTGACAATAGATCTATGTGTTTCATGAGTGTCTAGCATAGCATAACTTGCTAGCCTTGTGGAACCCCCTTACTATTAACATGGTCACCGAACATAACACAACTTGCTTGACAATAGAACTATATGTTTCATGAGTATTTAGCATAACACAACTTGCTAGCCTTATGGAACCCATCATATTTCATGGACACCTAGCATAACACATCTTGCTAGATAGTGGAGCCATGTGGGTAATGAGTGATTTGGCGTAATGCAACTTTCTAGTTCTCATGGGAGCATTCCTTTTACTAAAATTGATTCAATGGATGGCGTTTGGTATTTGAGACAATTTAAGACTAAGGTCTTTTTGCCTTACCAACTTGAATCCCTTTAGTACTAACCTTGTGTTGTGTTTTGTGTCTTCTTCATGTTTGCATCGTGTTTACATTGTGTTTGTCTTCAATTTATTGTCATTTATATGTTATGTCATGTGTTTTTATCATGTATGCTTTGTGTTTTCCGACATGTATGTTTGTGTATGTTGGCTTGCCACATTACATACATGTGTGTTCCTTTGTGCTTATGTTGTCTTTCCATGGGATCTTAGATCTTGGGGAATTTCACATCCCCCTTGATCCTTATTCATCCTATCTCTTTAACATTCCAACAATCAAACCCCTCTTGACATATTTTCTACTTTAGTGTGAGTTTGAGCGTAAGTTCATACTCTCACTAAAGTGGGCTAAATGAAGCATCGTAAATTGTCACCCTTAACGATTCCACACTATGTTTTACTCCCCCTTAAGTTATTGGACCTAATTGAACACTTGATTTCCTAAATTATGCATTTTGTGGCTTATTTTATCATTTTTTGACAAATTGCAAGCATAAAACAAATGTTCTCAATAAATACTTTGCCCTTGACTCCTTAAGTTTCAAAAATAGGCTTGGGACACTTGCGCCTATGTCCTCCTATTTTGGCTCCAAATTCAAATATGTTAGTGTCGGTATTTTATTATTTGAAATTCAAATATCTAAAGTTAGTTGTCAAGATTTAATTCTTGGGAAATTAAAATAATTGCATATAAATAATTAGTTATTGCATCATTTAAAAACTAAGTGGCAATTATTGGATAATTTATGATCAAGCCATTATCAAGAGCCTTATCAAGAAAGTCAAAAGCAACCATTAAAGGATTTATTGTAGCAATTCAAGATCCAAGCATCATGTCAAAATGTATGTGAATGTGTTCATGTTTATGTTTTCATATTGTTTGTGAAAAATAATGCTTGTAGGTCTCCGAGAAATTCAATCACTTCAAGCAAATCAAGAAAGCAAGATCCAAGCCTTGAGGAGATGTGTATGATTTCAATCCTTCAAGGAAGCCATTGAAGGGTGGTGAATTGCAGCACTTTATGAATTCATTATTCTTTCCTATCATTTATCCATTTATAATTGACATTACCATTGTGGAAGTGGAAACACTAACACAAGGTTTGACCAAGGCAAGCCCCTAAATGGAACAACCTTTCTTCTCTCTTTGAATGTGCAGGTTTTAGGTCTGAAGAAGATTGAAGTAAGTTGAAGGTCAATTATTTGTTGTTGCAATTAAAATCCTACACCTTGACAACTCATGGAAACTCAACTACAAAATTATCAAAATGTGATCCAACAATGCAAAAAATGGGGAATGGAATCTTAGATCTGGCATTAGAGGATTGTGAAAATATATCTGAATTTTCCCTATAAAGATAGTGGCACCTGGGGCACCTATGTCCTGCATTTTCTGCTCCAATTTATAATACAGGTGCATAGTGTCTTGCTCAGTCCATTTCGGTTGTCATTTTTTATCTGTGATTTCTCAGATCTATTGTATTTACATTAGAATAGTAATTTGCATCATTAGGTCAATTGAATCATTGCATTTCATCTTTAGTTCCATTTCAGATTTGGTCCAAGTTTGGTTGACTCACCTTTAAGGGTGTAATTCAATCATATACATTTTCCAATTCCATCAAACCCCATCCATTCCATCACACTTCCATAAAAAAACATACATTCCCCCCCTTCCAATGAAATTAGGGAAAGGTGTCCAAACCCTAAAGTGAAAGCTACAAGGTTTCCCTTTCCCAATGTTTCACTATATAAATTAATTACATGTAACATAGTTCATCCCAATGGTAGTGCAGCTTAAACAATTAAGCTCATCTCATTCTAGATAAAAATTGATTATGTAATTAAGCTCAACATGGTGTATGTATAAATTGATCCCAAGTGTAAATTTAATGACTGAATACCATTTCATCTATACACATAAAAATATTATATATATAGATGAGCTTGTAGATAAAACATAATGTGTCTTTGTATATGTGAATGAACTTCAATTTGAAAATATTATGTGTGTGTGATGTTTGTATGCATATGGATGAGCTTCAATGTAAAAATATTATTTTATAAATGTAGTGTTTTTGTCTATGTGTGTGTGCATGTGTAGATAGTGAATGAGCTTCTCTAAAAAACATTACATACATACATATATACTATATAAATAAAATGGATGAACTTTTGTATAAAAACATCATTTACGTATATAATATTTTTATATAGTATCATTTTTTCTATATAAAAATTAGATGAACTTCTATATAAAAACATCAAATATATAAAATCCCATATAATGCATGAGATTCTTTACAAAAACAAATGCATACATACATACATTTATGATGATGTATTTATGTATATAAATTAAATGGTAATCACAAACCATTTTTTACACGTGGAGTCTTTTTAATAGGTTTATAGAATATATAATATATTAAGCCATAATTAAAACTAGTATTTAGACATATACATGTTTTATTTTTACACACATAAAGAAAAGTGTATCCAAAAATCAGACTTCCAAAGAATTATAGTGAATGTGAGGTGAGGCAACTTACATTCAATTTGTGCAATTGTAACTATACCTTATTTTAGCTTCATGTGTATTTATCACTTGCAACAAGTGTGATATGATTGAACAATATTGGTACACACAGTTGGTTAAAGTATGTGGTTATAAAATTGGAATTTATCAACAGGTTTTGGGAAATTTGACATCACCAATAGAATTATGGGAAGAAAAAGTTACAAATAAAATATCTATTTGTGATATATCAAACTAGACATAATGTCAATTTAGGGAGTTAATGTGGCACCCATTTCTTTATGGAAAGTAGTAAAGGTAGGTTGCACCACCATGGAAGACTCTCCCTTAAAATTGGTATATATTTTTTCATAAATGAGTTGTTTGCTTACACACACATAATTTGGTAATCATTTTAGCCACACTTAGAATCCTCACATCTTATCCTTCTCATTCCAATAGATTAAGCCTCCTTTATCATGCCTTATAAATTATTTTCTTCTCGAATAAGCATTATCATTAGATAGCTTTGATATTTTTTGCTACTTTATATATATATGTATGTATGTATACACACACACACACACACTTTTTAAGATAAGTTATGGATTTGGATATATGTAGAATAGTTTTTATTTATCTAGATTTGGGCATACATGATAGTTTTTTTTTTCTAATAACATCTTTTAACTTGGAAAAACTTAAATAACTATATAAAAACACACATGTAGTAAATGTAATAGCATCATCTGGAAATACATATATACATGTTTATATAAAGGGTATCAATTAAACGAAAAATGAGGAATCAGACTTCCATGGAATCCCTGAAGCAAAAGTAGGTACATTACAAGTTCTATGTATTCATGTTATAATCTTGAATAATATACGTGGAATGGAAGGAAATAGAATCCATCATGGGGTTAGAAGAAATAAATAATAAGATACAATAGAATAATGATTGTATGAATCAACTAGAATCTTAGTTATAATAAAACTGATTCATTTTGAGTAATATAACCTATTTTTCTATTCTTCTTATGATAGTTGATTTTGATAGAAGATATTTTAAAGGATGAATCTTACCAATAAGTTAAATTTATTATTGAGCATATAGTGGCATAATTTTTTAGAAGCAAAAACTATACCTAAACATGAATTTTTAATTTGAGTATAATTAATTTTATATGCCACTAAATATTTACTCAAATAATACATAGCTCTCTATGTTCCTTGCTCATCATGTTGAACTAGGAGGGCTCCCACTAAAAATTGTGTTGTTGAAACATAGAGTAATAATGGTTTCCCATAGATTGATGGAACAAATACTTGAGGATTCAAAACATATTGTTTAAGTCACTCAAAATCTTGTTTACATTCTTTATTTTAGTAAAGTCGCGAGATAAACCTTCTAATTTCTTAGGTTTTTCCTTGTAAACTACGAATTTTCCTAAGATTAAGAGGAGGAAGCTTTTTTGTTATAGCTTTGATTTTGAGTGGATTTGATTTTGTAGACACCTAAAAATGTCTTGGCTATATCACACATCTTGATTTCACGTATTAACATATTTTCCCTTATTTTCACCCTAATTCTTCCATTTAATCAAATAATGTCCAATTATTTAGTTAAATTCACTTTACTCCTCTATTAACTGAATAATTAAGGTTATTTGATTAATTAATCATTTTCACACTAATAATACCTCTTGATTAAATAATTCCCAATTATTTAATTAAAACTCTTAATTCCCCTCATCGACACAATTAAATGATTTCCATAATTATTTAATTGGCTAATTTTCCTCAACTTTGTAACTTGCACAAAGAATATTCCCTTTTCAAATTCAAATTCTTCACTCCAATTCAAAATATCTCCAAACTATTTCCATAAAATAAGGGATATTTTGAGCTCTCATGAATCCTCAACCATTAATCCTTCTCAATCCACACTAACCTCCTTGATTTCCTCTTATCCATTGATCCTCGGATTAAATCTTGACTATTGATTAGAATTTCCAAAATCTATAAAACAAGCTTTCATCGACATGAAAATCATTCACAATCTTCATAGCATCCCTACTCTCTAGAATTATTGAGTCATTTCTTGAGCATTTTAGAGCCTGTTTTGTGAATCACATCCTCTCATATCAATATTTTGCAACATGGATTATGCATTCAATTAAGCAATCCACATCACAATTATGCACCAATCCATAATGGGATTGAGGGTTTGCACTTTCTAATTGTTTAATTGCTTTGAATTATATTCAATTCTTTAGATTAATCAATTTGAATGTCTTTGCAAATGAATTTCATTAAGTATGGGTTTGTATGATCTCAATTATTTGAATTCTTAGTGTTTTAGGCTCTAATTGATTCATTCATGCTTACTTCACCTACGACATTTTTGACATGCCCGATGGGATCCACGTCCCCTTTTTAATCATTGTTGTGGAGTTTTTCCAGTCTTGCAGGTTACAGAGATAGTGTGACGCTTTTGTTTCAATAGTGTGATGTCTTTGTCAAAGCCCAACGCATCTGTAGCTCAAAGTTTGGAGCCTTTGTCAAAGCTCAACGTATTTGATTTTTTATGTTCTTTTTGTTTGTAGGATATAGTGTAGCACCTTTTCTAAAGGGAGACACCTTTGTAAAACTTCAACGCATCTATCGGTCAAAAATCCAATACCTTTTTCAGAAATTTGCCCCTTTTGTTTTAACTTGTTGTCCATCTTCTATTAGGATAGTCGAGACCGTTGTTGAAAGTTTGACTCCTTTGCAGACTGACAATGCAGTGCCTTTGTCCAAATTTTGATGCCTTTGTCAAGTAAGTAGTACTTCTATTTGTTAAGGTTTGTAGTTCAATTTTGAATTCTTTATGTTGACTAACCTTTAACAATTTTTTAAATTTTTTTACTATAATAACAATTTGCAACATGTGGCATTTGATGGAAAAGGATGCAAAAATCTACTAACATTTGTGTTGTAGGTTTTGACTTAATCTAGGAATTTCACATTTACATTTGGTGCACATAAAATTAATCTCATATTTCAATTGGCACACGTAAAATGAACAATACAAAATTTATTTTCCCTTGGTGCATTTAAAAAAAAACAATACAACTTTCATATTTGATTTAGTGCTTAAAATTGAACCAACAACTTGCACACTTCAATTTGGGATTAAAAATTTACCAACAACTTGCACATTTAAATTTGGTATTTTTAAAATCAAACCACATATTTGAGTCCTTGGTGCACTTAAAAAGAATTCTATGGAATTTTTGGTAAGTGGATGTGTGTATATGCTCTTTCCTTATGCCTAGTGTGATCTTAGAAATCAGAAACACCATTCATTTATGATCTGTTTGTACACCTTGAGGTATAGTGTAGCATATGTTCTCCCCTCGCGACTCCTATGAACAATCTTGGGGACCAAAAGTAACACTATTTCCATTTAGTTCAAAGTAGGATACTTGCTTGGGGGCCTCATCATCCCAACTGAATTAATCTCAAGCACATTTCTCGAAGGGCTATATAAAGGGGTAGAATGAAAGTTGTACCACAAGGAATAGCTAGTATCCTTCAAGTCAAGCCCCATGATCCTAGATCCACCAAGACAGGGAGGTGATGAGTAGAGAGGAGACCCCTCTCTAATTGGGCATCATAGATGAGCTCTCTATTCATGACAAACCCCTACTATGAACTTTTAAAAACTAGAAGCCTAAGAACCATTTGTAAATTGTTAGCTTAAAGTGGTGGAATGTACAAGTATCAATGTGTGAAGTTACTCGCTATGTACTAACATTTCTTGAGGTGACAGATATTCCTTGATTAGGATGTTTTCCTTTCAAGGTGAGAGGTGTCAAGGCGGTACATGACTTGACATACTCTAGTCACCCATTCATTGGATGGTATTCTATGAGAAGGCCTACTCTAAGCTGGTAATCTCGATCTACCACTAAATTAGGATGTGTATCTATGGTGTGTCTTCATTATAAATCTACCTGTGATACGAATTAGCATTGTCTTGTTGAAGAAGACACACAAAAATCTTCCAAACATCCAATTGAGTCAGTCCTACATAAAATAGACTTCAAAAAAATTAAAACCCTTGATCAAACTTACAAAAATTCAACCTCTGAGCAAAAGCATTGCTTTTGATTGTTGGAGTGTGACGCCTTTGTATACAAATCAGCACTTTTGTTTCTATCAAAATAACGCCTTTATTTGTATCTCAATGCCTTTACACATCTCAACGCTTTTATTTCAGAGTAAAATTGGAATTTTGCATCTCGACACCTTTGATTCAACAGTGCAATGCTTTTGTTGCATCTCGACGCCTTTGTAGGTATTTCAATGCCTTTGTAAAAAATAATTTGACACCTTTGACTACCAATAAAAAATAGAGAACCCTATTTTTTTTAGATCTTGAATTTCGAACAACAAACATTAAAAAACTCGAAATCCATGCAAAATAAACCCGTAGTTGTCCTAATCGTTCAAAATAGCAACAAACTCCATATTTTTTATCTCCATCTCACGTCACTACTTCCATTTGAACTAGTCTGAACATCTTTAGTTATCTTTGGATCAATTCAACCCCATTTAAAATAACAAACCAATTCATTCAAAACAAACAACCTAGAAATTGACATAGCTCACTTTTTGGTTGAAATCTCTATCATCTCCCAATTTAGCTTTTCACTTGAAATTTTTTCTTCTTTCAAGTGCTTGGTTGAATTAGTGTCAAAACATTGTGAGTTAACTTGATTTGGAGTTATTAGTCTACTCCCAAAGTTTGTTAATCTCATTATCATCCTCTTGGACTCATTTGTCTAGTACAAGCAAGGATCATCCCTAAACACATCTTAAACAAGAGATGTTATCCAAAGAAAACTTTATCCTAAAACTCAAGGTTTCATTCCATCCATTCATAATAAAATTTCCATTCATCCACACATCCATCTTTCATTCATCCATCTCCATCCCTATCATGGCTTGGTGTTCGACAAGTATCTCCCTATTAATATTACTTGGTATTATCCCAAGCACAATTTGTCCTACCTATTTCAAAGTAATCTAAATACATGTCTGGGGGAATCTTCCTACACCTAGTTGTCTGCATAGATTCTTGTATCTCACCTAAGTCGTTAAAACTTGAAATCTCCAAAAACATTTATATACTCAAAAATCTCCAAAAACATCAAAAACCCTAAACACCCAAAAAATGTTCAAAATTCTCAAACAAATTATATATTGAAAACCCTAAACATCTAAATGACATCAGAAAACTCAAAACATCCACAAAATGTCAAGATCCCAAAAACATCATTAGCCATCGAAAGACATGCTAATCTAAGTCCAAATAATCAAACTATGAAGCCTTTGTGCATTCATGTAGGCGATGCCATCTCCAATGAGCCCTCAAGGCATAGGTATGTCCCTTAGTTCCTTTTCTCTCGGTCCTAACATGTTAAAAATCTCAAAAACATTTAAATAACATTAAGAAAATACCAAAAACAAACTTAGAAAATGCAAAATTCCAAAAACAACCTCAAAATATCCTCAAAAAAGTCAAATTTTTTTGGAAAAGAAACTAAACATTCATCCATCCCATTTCATCTCATCCACAATAAACTATCGTCCATAATAAACTTATCGTCACTCTCACCTTTGACAAAACAAATAGAAACAAGTACACTTAGCGAAACACAAACTTTCATGCAAAATCATTAGTCTTGATCATTGTCAAACATATCAGTTAACCTTCATATCAATGGCCTAAACATTTAAAACAAATCAACATCCAATGAATGTCTTAATGAATACATCTCCTACAATATAAATCGTTTCAGATATCAAACTAAAACAACTCTCTCTAGCAAGAGATATGATGGCATTGATATTTTTTATCCTGGTCTTTTCTTTTAATTTTATCTTTTTGTCTTATTTGCATCGCTCACTCAAAACTACCTTGATTTTTAATATCTTGGTATTTCTAGAGGGGTATGTAATGGGGCATTTTCATTGCTTTCATCTATTGTGTTTGTTCGATGTTCTTGCAATACGACTTTGGCAAATACTTGCCTTGTGTGTGCAGGGATAGTCTTGAGTAATATAATGTTTAGTGCATATCGGGTTCTTCATACCTTTTGTGTACTGGTCTCCTTACTTTGATGGCTTAATTCTCTCACATGATTAAATAAGTTGTTTGTATGTCAGGTATGAACAAGGATACTCCTATCTTTTTGCAAATTCAAATTCCATGCATTAGATATAGTGTTACCCTAGTTCTTCATACCTTGGTGCATCGTGTCTACTTGCTACATCAAATAAGGATTGCTCTATGTTTTTTATTAGAGGTAAAACGGGTTTTGAAGGGGCTCGAAACCCTTTACAAAAAAGATCAGTTGAAGCAAAATATAACTACAAAAAGCACACAATAGCCAAAAAATAACATCTCATCAATGTGACAACATCCAAAAAGGAGGGACAAAAGCAGCAACACTACATGTTCTTCAAGATATTAGCAACCTCCACGTCGCATGCCACAACCTTCTGATAGTTATCCATGACTTCAGACAAATCTTTAGTAGGAGCCCCATCCTGCACCTTAGTCGTGTTCCTTGTTCTAGTCTCGGGCCCACCCGTATTCACCTCGTTGATCAAAACATTATGCACCCCACCATCCTTCTCCACAAAAAACCTCTTCTTCTAGAAGCCTACCACCAGCACCAGTATCCTCACCTAGAGCAACCTCCTTGCGTTTCTTGGCCATTTCAAAAGGAGTTGAAATGCCAACATATTCAAGCTTCCTAGCAAATTTAGCTCCCTCCCCCACCCTTCTCCAATTTAGCACACAATTTCTCCATTTGGTCCTCAAGGGTGAGGATTATTTCCTCAAACTTATGCTTCATCTTCAACATTTTATCAACCACAATTTTCAAAGAGTCAAAGAAATCATGAATCTGATTTTGGGCCAAAGACTCACCAGCTAAGGATTACTCTATGTTATGTGGCATAATCTAAAAAGAAAAAATAAAATCATCTATCCTATCTCATCCCATATTCAATAAAGTCCTAGAATAATCATAAGTTTATTGGCATCTTGATCATCATTCTATTCTATTCTAACATCTCATTATATCTCATTCTTCTATTTGTACTAACAATCCCATCAAAGTATCATGGTAACCAAAAATAATGCATCCACCTTGCATCCATAAACCATCAGCATATCTCATCAACATCCATCTTGTATATTCATAATATAGTCATATGAAAAATACAAAATAAATCATGATCATATCATCCATCTCATACATCCTACATCCATAGATCATTAACAACATACATATCACATCATAAGCATAATAAATATATCCATCATGACACCATGGAAACATGAAATAACATACATAGATATGTCTGCATCCATAATCATGGCATAATCATACATCATACATCATATATCATACATCATACATCATACATCATACATCATACATCATACATCATACATCATAAATCATACATCATACATCATACATCATACATCATACATCATACATCATACATCATACATCATACATCATACATCATACATCATACATCATACATCATACATCATACATCATACATCATACATCATACATCATACATCATACATCATAATCATACGTCATACATCATACGTCATACATCATAAAAGATCATAAACATACAATAACACCATAGCATGGTTACATAATAATGGCTCTCTCTCTATATATATATGCATAAAAAATGTCTGTCATGATACATATCAAATGTGTGTGATATACATCAAAATATACATGAGGCTATCCATAGCTAATGAATGTGTATACATCATGAAATCTATCTACGTCAAACATATGGATACAAAAAAAATCTATGTATAAGTCAAGCTACTCTGAGCTCCCCTGATCCTCTTGATCGGGAGGAGACTACTCTGGTGGAGGCCCTATAGGTTATTGTTTTTGTCCCTCTGATGAATCTTGTGAGTGTCTACCCACTAATCCCTTTGATCTACTAGGACCCATGGTACTCCTATGTGAATAATTAGGTTGTCGCTTATGTGTCGGCACAACCATATGATACAAGGTCCTGTAATATGTGGCCTCATTGTCACACTAATGGCCTGTGTATATTGAGCAAGAAAAATCACCTGCCCCTATTCCTATGCCACAACCTCTAGTCGTTGCCTCTGTTTTGTCTCCTAAGCTAGCTATAACTCGACCTGCTGACATTGATTTTTCTTTGCATCCCTCTAAGATCAGGCCTAATCTTGCTCAACCTTGAGTTGGTCCCTCTTTGTCTACACCTGTGCTAGCTGTCCAAAGAGACCGTCTCTCTCCTATAAAAAAATATCACTCTCCTGGCATGCCTAATCTCACTCAACTCAAAAACCATCATACTCCTAGCATGTTGGTCCCTCTCACATAGTGTAGTCTAAAGTCTTGAATTTTGAGCACCTAAAACAACTGCCACCTGTTGTTGTGGTGGACCCTGTGGTCCCTGATCCTCTACTCAGGGTATCTCTACCTCAATCCTCTCTCTAGCCTCATCCCTAAACCATCTACCACCTGCATCCCCCCATTTGGATTTATGAACCTTAAATGTCTATGCACGGAAAACCAAGTATCATACTCTACGGTGGTCTCGGGATCCTCCTCACTATCTGAATAGGCCCATGGAACCAAGCCAAGGTAGTCAAAAAAATTTATGGCCGTATGAACAATCGTCATGACCCCCACTCGATTATCTCTCTGACTGTGTAGGCAAATACAACCTGGTAATCATCCCTCAGTACTCTTTGTCTCTCCCCAAATTGTCTCATTGTGCTCTATCTAGTAGATACCTCTCTTTAATTTGTGGGGTATGACCAATGAGCCACTGATTTTGTCGACATTGAGGGAGATTATCTATGCCACAATCCCAATCCTCTATATCCGCCTATGGTCTCCAAGTGAACTATATCATATCATCTATAACCCATTGCCAGTAGGGTATCTCTCCCATGTGGTGGTGAGTCAATACCCTCATATTTGAAAAAATACTGATCCATAAGCTCCCGATGTAAGTCGCAAGTAGGTCTGAGCATTGTGATGTGCTCCCATGCCCAAATGTGAAGTAGAGTAGCACCTGTCAATAAGCTAGTCACACCCCTATACATGATCTGATGCATGTCATGATATAGGTGGGTCAAAATGCAAGGGCCCTAAGCAAATCAAACTCCATTCTCTAGGATCCTCTATAGGACCCTCCCCCATCTAGTGCTAAACCTCTGAGATCATCAATTTGCATCAATGGCCCCATGATCAGTTTGGCCACCACAATAGTAATGTCGCTAACGACGCCAACATACTCTCACAGGTCCACCTGTCCCTCCTCGAGCTAAATCTGCTCGTCCATCAAAACCTGCTCTAGAGCCTCAAATCTGAGGTATGACTCATAAACCACTTTCTCTCCATGGATCAAAATGTGTAGAATCCACCACACGTCCTCGAGGGTAATGGTGGCCTCCCCAATCAAAAAATGGAAAAATGAAGTCTCTAAGTGTCAATGCTTGACAAATGTAGTAATAAGAGCAATATCCACCCAAATATCAAGCATATAAACAATATGGAATAGGCTAACAACATGGAGGAACTCAACCTCAACGTGTGAAAATATAGTGATCCTCTCTAAAAAAATTGGCTTCCACTCTCAAGAAAGTATAGGGTGTAGGATAGCCTACAAGAACAATGCTCATGACATCAATTTTCTATAAAAATTACAAAAACATCTGTCTAAATGTCTAAGAAATAAAGGTGTCACACTTTTGCAAAGGTGCCTTACTGTTAAGGGTTTTCAAATGCATTGCCTTTTTGCAAAAGCGTCAAACCTAAATTTGCAAATGTATCACCCTATTTCTAAAACCACACACAAATTCAGAGTCCCGACACTTTTGACAAAGGTGTCACGTTGGGTTGGAAAGGCGCATTGTCGAGTTATAGAAGTGTCACACCAAAGTGTGATGCCTTTATTTTCCTATCTTTTATCCCATATTTAGCTATTTCAAAATGTGCAAAAGAAAAAATTAAAGCAATATGTATTAGGGGTCCTCAGTCGAGTGGTCATTGGAACTCACAAACCTAGTTTACACGATGTACAACTTGAATAATGTGAGCCATAGCGTCAGTGTCTTTGCAAGATCTAAACTCATATTCTCTAAAGTGCTCTCTGAACTCATGAAGCTAAGTGTGTAAATAAGGCTAAAATTTACCCAAATGAACATATATTCCTAGCAAAATCCAAGGGTTTCACCCTACAACTCATTTGTCTAGCCTTGGCTATCAATCTTGATTAGTACTGAGGTTTCCTAGATCTTATTTTTCATCCTCTTCTTAGTAGAATTACTCCCATCACTTTGTCATGATCTCGACCCAAAAATAATTTTTTTTGGTCGATCTCTCAAGGGGGGGCAACACACCAACATTCCTTAATCCACTAGGGCACAATGGGGCACCAGGTAAAATCAGGGGAATTCGTAACATGCCCAGTGTTTAACCCAAAGAATTTACCATGTTTTAACCCACATGTAAATAATATATGCTTGCAAAATATAGCAATAATTTTTTTCTTTTCTAATTCAATAATAAGATGCACATTTGGAATAAATCCATTCCAAACTCCCACTACACTTCAATAATAAAAGATGCATATTCGAAATTAATCCCATTTCAAATTTCCTTGCATACATCCTACATATCCCCAACATACATCCTAGATATCCCCAACATTGGTGCATACATTCTAGATGTCCCCATGACTAGTGCATTCATTCTAGTTGTCCCCAATACTAGCGCATACATCCTCAAATCCCAACCACCAACTGTATGAGGGAGAGCATCACTCAATCACTTTTTTTCCAACCATAGACTTACTATGGTCCCCTGCACATCTACCTAACTAGTAACATGGCCCTACCCTTTGACAAAGAGATTGGTTTGATAACCCCACTATCCCAACTTTCCTGAGCATAGTGTTGTGTCCTACATATCTAGAGCTACCATACATGGGCTACAACCTACGTGTATGACTTACCTGCCTAGAATGCAATCATGGATCACAGTGAACTGATAGTGTAAATAGTGGCTACTTACACTACTTTGGCCAAAGAAATCAACACCCAGTACTTCGGGTGAGATTCATCTATCCACCCACTCTTTAGCTTGATTTGGTATTAACCATTAACATAACACACATTCAATCTAAGGTAATAACATAACAAAATGTTTAACAAGGTTATTCCCTTACCATGGATTACACTAATCCCGGGAATATCCAAGTCCATAACAAACTTATTATCTATGTTACACCCTTTCTCATGGACTCCTCTAACCCTAGGTATAACCACACTAATCATACACGCACACATACTAGTGTCTATCTAGGTTACCTCCTTTCCCATGGATTTCTCTAACCCCAAGAATAACCTAATTAACCACCCTAGGTAATCATAATGTCATAACATTAAATGACTCCATTTCAAAAAGTATGATCACAACATTAAGTGCCTTATTTTCAAAAGTATGATATCATTAAGAAATGACCTCATTTAAAAGTATAACCTCATCAATAAATGACTCCATTCAATAGTAAAATATCATCAATAAATTACTCCATTCAAGAGTATAATCTCATCAATAAATGACTCAATCAAAAATATAATCTTCAACAATATATGACTTCTATCAAAGATATAATCAACAATCAAATGATCAATCAGATCATATAGGTTAATCCCAACCTATTTGCTTCATTCAATAATCAAGTAAACAACCTAACCAAACAAGTTATTCCCAACCTAGGGTTTCAATCAAAAGTGATGTAAAGATCAAGTGATCATAAATAAGTTATAAAACTTCTCTTTCAATATACCTTAAATATTCACATGTTTGCAATGTTTACGATATTTGTATATAAGTTGAAGGACATTAACCTAAGAGGATTTCATGCTCTTGTACTTACAAGCCCTCTTCTCTATACGACTTTGGGTTTCTAGAACGTGAGTCCTCTTCTAGAATTCCATAAATAGGAATAGACTCCTAATCGGCTATATGATTATAGCATAATAAAAAAAACATTTCTCAACCCTACTACTGAATATTGATATAACAATCAAGTATACACCCTATCCCTAGGGAAAATACTATCTTCCTACTTCAAGGAGATATGAGTAATCTATCAAGTATAGACTATCATCATGGTTTACATAATATTACAACCTATCAATGATGACATTTCTATCATGCCATCATTCTTGTTGTATAACTAACCTCCTTATCCACAAAGGTTTACCTAGCATCATAAGCTAACAAATCAAGATAGGAACATATTCCACATCACTTTTCATGCCATATCCATATAGACTTAACAAACTAAGTATAGTTCTAATAGCATTAAATCCTCGCATGCTTCAACATAATATAAATGTATTTCCAAATAAGAGGGTTTCACTAATTCAAGACTCAATCAAGAATCACATAAGATTATTCCCTACTAGGTAATAACTAAGTTCATAAGAACAAGCATATCAAGCATTCCCAAAGGAAAACTTTTCCAAACAAAGGCATTATAATCAAATATCCTTTCAAACATAAACAATAGAGGAATAGAAATTATCATGCTTAGATATAAAGTTTTGATTGATAAGGTGGATTTCCAATCTCAACCTTCACAACCACGAATGCTACTCCTTTAATTCTCAACTAATCTCCAAGCTCTAGACTCTTCTCAAAGAAACTCAAATAAACACAAACTCACAACAACTCTCTTTTCTCACCAAAACTATCAAATATTTCTTACATAGAAAATCACAATAGAATAACAAGAAGAAATATGATTTCAAAAGGAACCCTAAATGGTAGAGAGAGCACCTCTCTATATATTAAAATATGAGCATCCAAAGGCTACAAACAAGCTAGCAAATCTACCACCTCCCTATCGACTAAGCTCAAGGAATGAGAGGTGGATGCTAAAAATACTAATATACAAAAACATACATAGCCAACTCCTCATTTTAAGAATGAGTCACTCATTTCATTGTGACAACAAGAATCAAACTAAAAATGCAAGCTATTTTTTCCCAATTGCATTGCATATCGATTAACTTGGCCAGCTCATGGTTTGAAGATCAAGTCACATGCTTACTCACTACTCATGTGTTGTTTTAAAAGCTCATAATAGAATTCTATTAGCTACACATTTCATGAAACATGGCACCACATAGCCAACCTATGTGCCCTCTTCTCTTGTGTGGTTGAAGACAAAGTCAATGCGTTAAACTCACTCATGCCTTTATTTGTTACGCTCCTTATAATTCATTGATTTATTCTCATATTTGTGCTTTACTTGCAACACTTTATGCTTTGGTTATACTTCACATATGGAACGCTATAATTATGCGCTTATGTTAATACAATGCACTTTCAATATATGTCAAATATTATATATATACTATATATATCCCATAATATATATACGATTATATTCACATGATTATTAAATGCATCAATTGCCAATCGATATTTATATAAAAACATATATTAAAATAATTATATATACATATATGTATATTAATATATATGTATATACGTTTACATTAACGTAATTATATACATATACATTTATATATATATATATATATATAATTATTTTAATATTCACACTTAAACACATTTACTCATATATTCACTGATCGACATATATATGTGAAGTGCATATATATATGTCATATTTATCCAATAGATACTCTCATGCATATGGGTTATCGAGGACATGTACATATATACATATATACATTCTATGTATATACTTCACCGATTAACACATAAATATGAATACATGAAGAAGAAATTCCTCTCAACATAAAGACTTAATCACATAACCCTAGTCAAGAACATCCATAGAACAAGATCATAACCACTCACAAATCATGCACAAACAAGACTGAAGGTTACTTACCATTTCCCAAGTCAACTTGACTTAACTTGACCAAACTAGATGTGAGTGTGTGTATGCTCAATTAGGCTCATTAAGGGTTACCAAACCAAGTTCTTCTCCTGAGTGATACTCCCCCTCTCGTACCTAAGGGCTTGAATCCTTCCTCAATCCACCTTAGTGCATCACAAAGGTAGTTAGTCTTTCACATGAAATTCATTTGCATCATTAAAGCATTAAAGTATTCACATTGCAATACATATTCATTCATCACATTTTCCATTAGTATAAACATAATCATTCCTTCAAAATCAATAACCTGTTAATGCATATTCCAGTATTTCATTCAACAATTAAACATATTAAGGTCAAGATTTACATTTATCGTCATATTTACTAATGAAACGGGGTGTAATAATTTTTTTTTTTTTTTTCAAGCAACATGAAGTCTTTGAAACAATGCTTCAAGTACATTGCTTCAAAGAGGGGCAAAATGTAGACACCTAAAAATATCCTAGCCATATCACACATCTTGATTTCACATATTAACATCATTTCCCTCATTTTCACCCTAATTTTTCCATTTAATTGAATAATGTCCAATTATTTAGTTAAATTCACTTTACTCCTCTATTAATTGAATAATTAATTCATCATTTTCACACTAATAATCCCTCTTGATTAAATAATTCCCAATTATTTAATCAAAAATCTTAATTCTCCTCATCCTCATAATTAAATGATTTCTATAATTATTTAATTGGCTAATTTTTCTCCAACTCTCCAACTTGCACAAAAAATATTCCCAAAGAATATTCTATTTTCAAATTCAAATTCTTCCCTCCAATTCAAAATATCTCCAACCTATTTTCATGAAATAAGGGATATTTTGAACTCTCATGAATCCTCAACCATTGATCCTTGATCCACACTCACCTCCTTGATTTCCTCTCATCCATTGATCCTCAAATTAAATCTTGATCGATGATCAAAATTTCCAAAATCTATAAAACAAGCCTTCATCAAAATGAAAACCATTCACAATCTTCATAGCATCCTTACTCTCTAGAATTTTTGAGTCATTTCTTGATCATTTTAGAGCCTATTTTGTGAATCACATCCTCTCATATCAAGCTTTTGCAACATGGATTATGCATTCAATTGAGCAATCCACATCACAATTATTCATCAATCCACAATGGGATTGAGGGTTTGCACTTTCTAATTGTTTAATTGCTTTGAATTATGTTCAATTCTTTAGATTAATCAATTTTAATTACATTGATAGGTGTTTACAATGAAAGTCATTTTCTTTTGAATCCATGTACATAAAAAAAATTGCATTGAGTTTGATGTGTCTGTTGGTAACTAGTAGAAATCTGCAGATATGTTGCCATCGTGCAACTATTATTTGTTTGTTTTCAGAAATTTATTTAATGATGTTAACCATATTGTAATGCAACAAATGCGTAATCTCTATTTTAGTTACTCCTTTTTTAGTAGTTTCATGATTTGTGAGAACATTGGATGTTGAAGAGAAAAGGTAATGTGCAATTTATTGTTGTTTCTGGTTATCAGGTTAAATAACATTGTATCATACCTTGTCTATGCTTTGACATTTTGTATGCATGACTACCAATGCACTTCCTACCACATTTTGCATGCATTTATTTCATGTGCCTTATGTATGCATGAACATATCCTTCTATCCTCTATGCTTAGATGAATGTATGTACCTTGTTTGAAAGCTCCCATTTATGTTTTGAAGGAGTTAGGTTTGTATTTCAAATTCAATTTAGATATGAATTTGCATCTCATTTTCTCTTATGCTTAGCTCAGCTCCTATAATTCCTCTAGTGCAACCTTTACACTCTTAGCTCCTTCTTAGTAGTAATTTAAGTTGAATTTGTATTTAGTTTTTGTGTGCTCATTATTGTGTGAGGGGCTTGAATGGATTTTGTATGATTGCCTTCAAATGTCGCTTTGAGGAAGTTTAGGTCTTAATTACGCTGATGTACATTTGAATATTGTTATGAGAAATGTGCTATCAAAAATTTGGTGAATTGTAGTAAAAACACTCGCCTTTTCATAACCACAATTATCACATCTTTTTTTGAATTTTGGTTTCCCTTCCTTCAATAGCTAACAATGTGGTTTTGTTTTTTTTTAGATTTTGTTTAACAACTTGACATGCATATGATTAACTTGCAGTAATGTTCTTTCAGGGTTCTTTTGTTCTTAATGTCTGGAGCTCTAATCCCAACTACAACTCTCTTAATTTCCATTCTGATACATTTTTTTGTCTTTGAATTTGAACTAAACAAAAGATACACGCTATTAAAGGCATTTCTTATTTGAGTTTGTCCACTACTTTTCAAGTCGGAATAGATAAAATGTATCATTATAATTTTGATAACTAACTTGAACTCGTATCATAACCTTGATAGATATTCTTAAGACTGAAATCTTATACAATCTTGGTTTCCCTAGATCAAGTTATCTCAAACAAACTAATGATTTTTGAAATAAATTGAAGTACTTGGGTGGCATTTGATTTTAGGGGCTAGCAGGACACTCCCCAAACTTAAAAGGCTAAAGCATCAATCTTATAATATATAAGTGAGGAGGTATGCATTAAGGTAAAATTTAAGAAGTTCTAGTTGATATCAACATGTGCCCTGGAATTATCAATCTTGATGATCATTATTTCTCTCATCCGTTGATTGTTGTAGCTTGGATGTATAAGCAATACTTGTTAGAATCTATTCTACCTTTTACACATCATTCTTGCTACTTTGAGATATTTTTCACCACTTGATTTGCCCTTGAACCTTCAATTTTAGTTACAATTAAAGTGATTTGTAGGCATTAAGTATGCTGCATCATTTAATTCAATAATTACTAGTGATAGATTGGTATTCACACTCTTTTAAACTACCCTAGGAATTTTTAATTCCTTCAATGTTTTCATTCAATCTCTTTCGTTGTTTTGTACAAATATTTGAAAACACTTATTTTAATGCATTAGGTCTATAGCCTTGTCCTTGTTAAGAAAGAGAAAGGCTTCATTGTCTTTATCTCAAAACTCATATTAGTATATTTTATGAGTATGGTTCTCAAAGTGAAGAAAACATCTCTCAACCTTTTGTATTATCATTGATGTAAGCAACATCAAGGCTTTCTAAACTTAGCTTATAAATTTATAAATTTGATCCATTAAGGCCTCTACTTATAAGCTTATAAATTTATATAATTTGATGATTAACTTGCAGTGATGTTGTAAAGAACTTGCAGTAGTGTTATTACCCATTTCTTTATAGAGCATTTCCATTGCATCTACTTCTTTTCAAACCATTTCCAATGTATCCACCACTTCTAGTTAAAAATTGCATTTTTTTTTATCACCATTGAAGATTTTTCAATGTTCTAATAAGTTTACACTACAAAATTAAATAAAATCAAATTTATAAGTAGAATTTCTACATAAAATTATAATAGACATCACCAGAAGATGGGGATTGATATTTTTTAAGTATATTTATTAGTACTTGTCGTAGGCATAGTACTATTGTAATGAGTTTTTCTTTTTTTAGTTAACTAGTTATTAATAATTTAGTTTTCAACCAATCAAAAACAATATTTTAAGAAAATTAAAATAAAATTTAATTTTGTAAAGTCAACTTGTAAAATATTTAACTTTACAAATTATAAAAATTATTTCTTGTGCTTATGATTGGTTAAAAAGTTATGTGTGGTTATTTACGGATTTTAAACATTTTTTTAAAGAATGATTTTTTCATTTTTTCTTTATAAAGTTATTTCATCAAATCTTTCTAAAATAAATAAATGTTACTTATTTTGACTCTTTTTTTAAGAATGATTTTTTCTATGTATGTAATTGTTATTTTTTATTAAAGAAAATCTCACAAAAATCAATTTACTATTTTATAGAGATTTGTTAGAATTGTGAAACAAGCACAAAACCATGAGCCACATGATCAAACAACAAACAAATACACCTTCCACGCAAGAGATTTGCAAACAATATATGCAATATTCCTCAACAAAAAAAAGCTACAACAACAGACTTTCAAGAATATATGAAATCTCAAGATAATATCCGAGAGATATTTACAATGAGAGTTGAGTACTTATAAGAGAAAAGTCCTAAATGAGAAAGGGATCAGATCAGGACAAGTGTCAACATCACATGAGATGAAACATAATTATCTAATATTAGCTCAACTAATAAAGCATATAACACTCCTAAGTTTAGTTTAAGTGCACGAGAATAAATTAGACTAATAATCAATTAAAGATTAATTAATTATTAGCTAATATATGATAACTCTAACACCCCCCTTAAGATGAACTTAGGGAGTAGCTAAAAACCCTAAAATAATGCATGATGGGTCCTAACAAACAAGGCCAAATAAGGTACCCATGTACAAACAGAAGATCTCTATAATGCGGAGAAATAGAGAAAACCTTGTGGGAAAAACTCCACTCCAAAAAAAGATGAAAGCCAAGTGAAGGACTGAAGAAGCCTCCAAACAAGACAATGTTGTCACAAAAGATAAGAATAAAGGATGAACAAAGAGAACACCACTGAAGCATGAAGAAGCTACAAACATTGTCATAGAATGACTCCTGAAATGTTGATAGAAGAACCTTCGTTGAAACATGTGATGATCATGATCAATAAGACAAGAATCTGTATGAGTGCCCCCAATGACACTACTTGAATCTGATGGAAAACCAAGGCATACATCAAGAACTCAAAGATATAGATGGCAGAAGTACCAATAGTCTGAAGAACTGATCAAGTGAAAAATGGAAGGTCGCCTCCAGAAATAGGAATGCAAGAGTATCCATATGGTAAGTGATCCATCTCACCGAAATGCATGGGTAACCAGCCACTGCATCCGCCTAGTACATAGGAAAAAATACTATATACATAGCTCACTCCAATAGGAAACCAAGGAAGCATTAGCACCAACAGTAAAAACCCCCCATAATGCTGACAAGGGCTCATAGGTACACTAAAACTGAAATGCTTGAATGTAGTGCATGATAAAGAACCAAGAAAATATGAATGTGCAAACATGAAAGTACAAGAAGATATAAAGGGTGTGCAAACCAAGGAACACACGCATGAGAAAGGTATGAAGGCAAAACAAAGGCAAACATCAACCCCCATGATACTTTATATCATAGTGTGAGTACAATAAGGCACAAAGTGATGTTCAAGATCCCATAATACAGGCACAATACAAAGGCACTTTATTTCAGTTCATTTACATAATGAAAAATTCATACAATGGGAGCCCATAATGTCCAAAAAAGGACTATATACTGAAAATACAATTGTCTGATAGAAATAGAGGAAATTGGTAGCACCATGATGGGGTACACAAAAAAACATGCATTTTTTTAAAAAAAATGACACCCAAAAATGTGTCTGAATGTAGAAGATATGGCCCATCAAAGTCTCTAAAATGAGAACTGAATAGCAACAGCACTGAGAAAACATAATTCTAGAAAAAACCAAAATTCGAAACTAGAAAATACCTACACCACTACGAAGAGCTCAAAATTTTACCCCATTTCAAAAAAAATTGCACTGAAAAAGCCCACCGTATGGCCGAGATATGACCTCTGGAAGTTGAGGTGCAAAACTAAAAAGCCCAACGGAGAGGGGCTGAGAAGGGCAAAAGAACATCTCCACCAAATTTGTCAAAAAAACTCTAGAAATAGAGGCCCGCCAAATATAGTGATGTAAAAAAAAAATCTTCCAATACAGTGCCATTTATTGCAAAAAAAAATAAAATCGGCTTTATTTTTAAAGTTAAAAATGCCAAAAAAAAAACAAAATATATATATATATATATTTTTAGAAAATAAATATTTGAAAAAATATTAAAAAAAATGATTTTTTTTTTTTAAAATATAAAAAAAAATTAAAAAGGGGGGCGGTGGCAGAGCCCACCACGCTTCCCTTATTGTCGGGCCGGTAGTATTAAGGCCACCGCCAATGGATTTAAGCCGCCGGGCAACGGTCTTAATAGCCACTGCCGGTGGGAGGCGGGGACTGAGGGCTTGCCACCGTACGAGTGGTAGGTACCCTCGGGTACCTGCACAATTTTTTATTTTTATTTTTAAATAAAAACAACAATGAAAAACTTGTGTGCGCCCTTTAAAAGGGTTTCCAAATTATTTTTTTAATGATTTTATATTCGCAACGAAAAAGACTTTTTTTTGAAAAAAAATTCACCTCTATACGCGTGCTGGGGAGGTCGTACGACTTTCCTGGTAAATGTTTTTGCCTCAGAAACTCCCGACATAGATTTTGATGATTTGACAAATAATCTTAAGGTTTTTGGGCCTTCTGAGCACGATGGTGATGTCCATTTTACGCCAAAATACACCAAAAATAAAGCTACCCTTCAGATCCAAAAAAAGAGCAACCACTTCAAAACCTTGTAGATTTGGCGTTAGGAATCAAAATCCAGTGAAACAAAAGCCAAATTTGACTTTCTTGACAACTTTGGATCTAACAGCAAGGTCCTTTTCACACAAAAAGCTTTGAAAAATTCCCACCTCCAAAATTTTCAAAAAAAGCAAAGGGGATTCAAATTTGAAGCCTGTAACCCTTGTTGAAGAAAAAAATCTCATAAATCAAGAAGGCGTTCGCTGAATCCACGTTTTGATACCATGTTAGAATTGTGAAACAAGCACAAAACCATGAGCCATAGGATCAAACAATCAACAAATAAACCTTCCATGCAAGAGATCTGCAAACAATGTGTGTAATAATTCCTCAACAAGAAAAAGTTACAGCAACAGACTTTTAAGAAGATATGAAAGCTCAAGATAATATTTGAGAGATATTTATAATGAGGGTTGAGTGCTTATAAGAGCAAAGACCTAAATGAGAAAGGGATCAGATCATGACAAGTGTCAACATCACATGAGATGAGACATAATGATCTAATATTAGCTCAACTAATAAAGCATAAAATACTCCTAAGTTTAGCTTAAGTGCACGAGAATAAATTAGACTAATTATCAATTAAAGATTAATTAATTATTAGCTAATGTATGATAACTCTAACAAGATTTAGATTCACACTATTAAAATAATAAAACTATCATTTGCACCAAAAGGAGGTGCAATGTTTACGCCGATTGTAGTTTATATTTAATCATTGGTCACTCTTTTCAGATCAATTGAGTAGAGTAATCAAAGTTGTGCAGACACAATAAAAGCAGTAAGCATATTGTGCACGTAGCATATGTAGGTGCTATAGTCAACATTACCAAGACAATTGATACATCTTTAATAATTGAATCTGAAAGCATCCAATACCATTTAAATCACCACCAAACAACTCTCAAATATTTACATGGATGTAGGTATGCAATTAGAACTAACCAGTAAAAAACCAACAAGGAGAGAAAAAAAGAATGTGTATCGAGCAACAAATATATGCTAACAAATCTTGTTGTTGGTTCACATAGGGTGTAATTGCAAGAGAGTTGTGCATGTGCTTATGCACCAGATGACTGTTACTATTACCATGATCAGTGTAGTAGTTCCTTAGTGTGAGGGATTATCAAGAGAAGAGCATAAAATATGAGTAGTAATAGCAAGCAATAGCACATCAAATTGAGGCATTTGTAGAGTTTTGGGTTTCTATTTCTTCCAGCCAACATGTTGATCACCGCATAAAGGAAGGAGGAGGTCAAGGACAAGCATATCTAGCCTAAAATGACTTTGAATTGGAGCTTCCCTAATAGCATTTGGCACACCCCTGAAGCCATACAAATAATGAAGTGTCCCAACAACTATGTATCTTAGTCTTCACCCTTATGGGGTTTAGCATGCTCATTTTTTTCTTAACTATTAGCTAGGTATTTAGTACCATTACCAATGTAGACCACAAAACTAAAACCCAGATGTTAAAAAACTCATATATGAACATTAAGGTATCTATCAAGCCCTCGGATTTAGCACCCATTTTATAAAACCTATCCCCACTTCAGAAATACCTCCTCTCGCATTTCAATGAGAAATTGGACATCCAGATGAAAGGGCTCAAATACAAATCCTTATTTCTGAACCAATCTTGGCAGAAAAATCGGCCAATGAAATGACAAACAATCCCACATTTTTCACATTGGAGTATCTACCAAGCTCTTCAATCCAATACCCACTTTATTAAACCCTGTACTTGCTTTAGAAATACCTCCTGCTTGCACATTTCAAAATAAATTAATCATTACCCAAATGGAATGGGTAAAAAGAGAAGAGAAAGTCCTAAACAAAAAAACTCAACATCTGTATATTTTTTGTAAATGTTATCCTCTTAAAATCTCAAATCATTAAAGTCTAAAAGCCAACTACTAAGAAATAAGATTTTTCACAAGAAGCACAAACCTTTAAATGATAGTACAAAAAGAACTTTACATTTGTATATTTTCCATAAAAAAAAATTAATGTAAAAGAAAACTGCTAAGAAATAAGATTTATTTACATGGGCAATGGCCTTTAAACTGTAGGACAGAAATAGCTCTACAATTGTATATTTACATAAATGTTGTTCTCTTTGAAATCTGAAACATTAAAATGCAAAAGAAAACTGCTAAGAAATAAGATTTTTTTCAAAAAGCACTGACTTTTAAATTGCAGTACAAAAATTAACTTTGCATCTTTATATTTTCCATAAATGTCATCCTCTTGAAATATCAAACATTAAAATCTAAAAGCAAACTGCTAACAAATAAAACTTTTTTCACAAGCAATGGCATTTAAACTACTGTATTAAACTATCTCTACAACTGTATATGTTCTATAAATGGTGCTATGTATAAGTTTGAAACATTAAAATCTAAACCCTTTGCTCACAAAAGGTTGGAGTCCGATCCCTTTTTGGAAGCTACATTATATGTTGTCATTAGCTTGTCTAGGAAAAGCCTTATTTTCCTCCATATAAATGAAAAATGAGCTTCAACGAGAATACATATGGGAACGTTGGCCATTTAATAATCTACCTAATCTCCAATGTTGCTAAATGTAGCCAACCTCAGCAACATGGGATTTAGAGGTCTTTCTTTATCCCTTAAACCATATTCATAAAGCATCTATTGTTTTTTGAGCAAAATATTCTCTTTGATTCTCCCTTGCAAACACACGGTGCATCTTCTTTTAGATTTTATAAAATTTCCTAGCATAAATTGGAAATCTAGAAATTATGATTCATCTCAAAACCCATAAAAGGAAGTGAACTCGATGGATGCTTATTCTAATTTAGCCTCATAAACAAATTCCATCCTTTATGTAGCTTTGTTGAACTTATATGCTTGGGGTATATAAACATGAACATGGTGTTTGTCAAATTAAGTAAATGCTAATCTTCCCATGCATGTCAGCACTGGGAAAAATAGAAATCAAGGCTTTTTTAGCATAATATTGTCTAGATAGCATTCCTTATTGAATGATTTTTTTCAGAAATCATATTAGTAAAACATTCACCCTACCTGCTTGAACTCAACCCTAATCCCAAATTCTTGCCAAAGGCTTTGACCAATTTTTTTGGACAACAAAACAAAGCTAGAGTATGGCTGGGAGAATCTCACATAGACTAAAATCAAGTAACTGATATAGACCTTACTTGGGAACAACATAATGTTTGGAACTGCCTCTTAGGGAGCCAAGTATGCCCTTCTTTGAATATCCTATGAATTAAGTAATCAAATAAAGTCAATGGTGAGACACGTGGATGGGTGCCACTTGAACACGCTTTCCACCAACAAAAGATCGATATCCATGTCATAAAGAATCGAGGCTTACAATTTCTGAAGAAATACTTTACCTGGCCAGAAAACTGTGTAGATAGTTTATCCAAGTGCAAGATTTTGAAGTTGCACAGATTATTTCTAAACCATTTGATCCTCTCTTCCTCCCACACATTGAAAGGGGGCCTGTCTAAGTTGGGACTAGAAAAAGTTGATCTTCACCTGAACTTGTTCCTTATTTTTGCCTAAAAATCTCCCTTTGCCTATGACGGAGTTATTATCATATCAACTCATGATAGAAGTACCTTCTCTCAAGGCATACATGATGGGGCCCCTATTGAACATTACTTTGGGGAAAATTTCATGAATGAGCCCCAGTCCAAAACTGTCAATTCTTATAATGGGTACCCTTTATATTGCATGGGAACTTTAGATTTAGCTATGTTATCTTCAGAGCTAAGTTTACTTGATAGTAGCGCCATATTCCTGCAATCTTTAGACATATCTGCTAGAGTATACCAAATCCAACATATGTATGTATTGCAAATGTAGAACCTGAATCAATATAGATGTGAATGTTAATCCACATCTGGAATGTTTGGTGAATTATATACAATTTGTTGATTTGTTGTAGCCTCTTTGGAGCAGAGGTTTCTAGTCTTTCTTGGAATTGTCAAAGATGGTTATTTGAATGGATGATCAATCCTTTGAGTGGGGAAAGCTTCCAAGGCTGATAGCCTTATCGGTGGCCTTGATTGTGCTCATCACCCTGAGCTTTCTAGATGCAAGGAAGGCTTTTAAGAAGAGGGAGTATTGGGTGCCCAGAAAAGCTCTAGTTTTGAGTGCCCTCACAATTTAGCTCATAACTCTATTCAATGGCCAAAGCACTTTGCTTAGAGATAGTGATTACTCATCGTATGAAGAAGGCCCCATCATCCCACAAGAGCTCTTAGAAGATTCACTGAAATGACCTACTATTGATACGAATCAAGAGAGTGATGATCTGTGTTTTTGTGGCCTATTTTCTACCCAAAATGGCTCGTGCAGCATCAAAGAATTACAAGACCCGCCTAGTGGTGCTTCCCTTAACAATTTCATTTCAGAGCGTTTCGAAGATCTATGGAATGAGTGCGCACAAGAACAAGGAGTACCTTACGTATGGAAAGGCCGGTGGTTATTTTTCCTTTACATTATCTACCATCACTGTATTGGGCTCCATTCCTTTACTTCTGCTCATCCTCAACTATGCCACTTTCGCTAGCAAAAGCATTCATTACCTCATTTCACAAAAAAATCCTCTCATCCTCAAAAACCCAGTTGCAATAGGTTTGTTCTTTGTTCCCATTCTTATGTTTTTAGCCTGGATTATGGAATGCTACATTTTAGAGTTCATGTTGAAGTGAAACATTTTGGAAAAATTATGTTCTACTCTCACAAATAACATTAACTTGAGCAACATCACCAAAATTGACAAAAACAATTATAACAAACATGGGGTTTTCAAAGTCATTAGAATGAGTGAAATGTTTTCGAAAAAAATATTTATTTTAGTTTGCATCAACATTTAAAATATTTCATTCAAGAACAAATATGCTGCCATTCAAAACATTTTTTGTCTGAACATCCTACTTGTATTGAATTATTGTGGCAATTATGTTGCTTCATTAGTTATTTGCACCACCTCATAATTCACTGCTACTAACATCATATTAAAATTTATAGATTTTTACAATCCTCACTAGCAGGTCAAAGGTTGCATCATCTGCTTTCCCTCCTCTATCATTCTCAAACAATTATCTTTAACCAAGAAGTCCTTCATCTCTTCCATGCCCAAGATACTATGAAATGGGCATTGCAAGTTTTTGCAAATGGCGTGGGAAATTCTGTAGTTTCCAATTATGGTAGATCACAACAGTGGTTCAACTATCCCAAAGATTTGGTAGGCAACAACAGTTCAACTGCCCGAATTTATTTTCAAGCGTTCAGAATTTATTTTCAAGCGTGAGAGTTCTCAAACATGAGACAATTTCGATGGGTTGTGCCCAATAAATAGCCTATCGGCTAATAAAATAAAAATGTATTATTCTTTCCATTAGACTAATATCTTTGATATCTATGATATAATTTGATATATTTTATTTTATAATTTGATTATAATTTATTTATTCATGTTATTTCTATTTATATCCTGTATTATTGCAAGCAATATTTTGTAGGTAAATAAGTTAACCTATATTATGTAGGTAATATATTAATTTATATTATATATTTATATTAATATATAATATAGGTTATTTTATTTTTAAGGTTCTCCTTATATATATTATGATTTAATCTATTTATATTAATATAATATATTATAGGTTATATATATTAATATCTTTTGTATTTTAACCATCTATTTTTTGATTTTAATTGAATCATTTATTTATTTTTCTAATTTATATTTTATATATAATCTCATCATTTTTCTTTGGTTAAATTATTATTGTTTTAAGTTGTATATTTTCCTCTATATACCTTCTTTCATTTATTTTAATAATTTTGGTCATTGTTCCTCAATCATTTTGTTATATAATTCATCTTTATAATTCTCTAAGAGTTTTGATTATATTGAAAAAATAGGTTTTGAAGGGACCTGAAATCCTTTACAACACAAAAGATAAAAATTTGCTCAAAGAGAAAGACATTGAGGCATCAGCAGTAGCCAAAAGTAAACCAATAGGAAAATAACAACGACCAAACAACAACAAAACAAAAAACACAAAAAAAACACTATTTCATATTCTTCAAGGTGTTAGACACCTCGATCGAGATTGACCATAACTCTCTTAGAGTTATTTATTCGTTGTTTGAAACATTTAACCTTTAAGCTTTTTTGATCCATTTATTTATGTTATATCATATTACTATATTATTCATTCTTTTGTTATGTTTTCATCATTTTTCGCTTATTTTCACTTTTACTTCATTTTTCAATCTCCTCCATCCCTACCCTCTCCCACCACTTAACTCTTCTTAAGGTAATTTTTACAATCATATTATTCATTATCCTCTTCCTATGATGAATCATTGAGTGTGGTTTGAAACATCGATTCAAAATAGCATACATAGTTTAATCTAGAAGTGTTTATCATTCATGGACTTTGGAAAAATCATACCATTTATATTCATTGGTTCATTAATATTTAATAATTATTGATTTGAATGAATAGATTTAGTTGCACTTGTGTCTACTATAAATCAAACCAAATAATTTAATATATTATATTTTTATTTTTAATATATATATATTAAATTAAACATAAACAACTTTAATAAATAATCATTTTAATATATAACAATTTTATATTAATAATAAGAGAAGAAACATTGCCAACATGTAATATCTAACTTTTAATTATCTTTAGTATATATTATATTAGTTTTATTTATAAAATTTATTTAATATATATAATTCATAATATAATATTTATTTAAAAGTTAGTGATTAAAATTAGGCTTATAGTTATGGATAGTGTTACAATTATAGTTAGGGTTACAAATAGGTCTAGGATTAAGATAATGGTTTAGAATTTATTGTTAAGGTTAGAGTTAGGGTTAGGGTTAGATCGTGCAAATAACTAATTAACAATACTAAAACACTATAATTAACAAAACTTACATTTATTTTTTATCAAATCTAAAAACAATAATTACAATACTATAACTTGGCAAGTACTAGCTACTACAGGGCACTTGTTAAAATAATCTTTTTCAATCAAAAATAATAATTATATATAAATATAAATTAGACATAAAAATAGGTTTATAAAATTTAAAAAATTAAGTATAAAACAAATATTCTAAATTTATTGGGGTGGGGGGCTAGCTAGATTGGCTAAAGAATCCAGTGCCACTAGGACCCTTTAAAACAACATATCGCTTGAGCTTTATTTAAGTAATCTTTTCTAATAAAAATAATTATTATTTATAAAGAACTACACAAAAAAAAGGTTTCTAAAATTAATAAGATTAAGTATGAAAGAACTTTCTTAAATTTGCAATTGCATATAAAATTAAGTCTGTATATTAATATACTTAAAATTTAAATTTCATATAAGTAAGTTTCTAAATTAATATAGTTAAAATTAAAAAATATTCAAGATTTTCTTAAAACAACATATCTCTTGAGCTTTATTTAAGTAATCTTTTCTAATAAAAATAATTATTATTTATAAATAACTACACATAAAAAGAAGTAACTAAAATTAATAAGATTAAGTATGAAAGAACTTTCTTAGATTTACAATTACATATAAAACTAGCGTACCTATATTTTAAAAATATATGTAAAGTACGCCGAGAGATATCCTTCTCAAGGTGCCTATTTTTAATCAATTGAACCTTAACCCAAATTGAAGCTTAACCCTAACCATAAATCTATTTGAACCCTAATCGTAACCCTATTTGAAGTTGATTCGGATTACTGGCTCATATACAAGAAAAAAATTCCCTAGAAGAGTGTCTTTCAGGTTTGAAAAAGTGTAGATGGAAAACCCAAACTTTGAAATGGTTGTCACTAACTCCTCGCTCACCCAAACAATTGATCATCGGACTAAGATGTGCATGTTCAACAAAAAGTTAAAATTCATAAAACTCAAACTAAAAGAGTGGAATATCCAAGTCTTTAGAAACCTTTTTAGAGAAAGGATCTCCTTGAAAGTAGAATGGCTAAGATCAAAAAAGACCTCTCAAATGTTTTTTCTTACATCCTAATAGAAGAAGAGAGGAATCTCATAGTTCAATTGAATGGTGTCTACAGTTTTGAATAAATCTATTGGAGAAAAAATCAAGGATTAAATGACTTAAATAAGGTGTAAAAGCAAGTTTTTTCATTTAACATGTAAAATGAGAAGGCAAAGAATCATAATCTGCAGATTGAAGATGCTTATGGATAAAATTCTAATGATCCCGACACCATCAAGGCTTCCTTGGTTTCCTCTTGGGAAAACATGCTCGTGGAGGAAAATGAAGATGTAAAAGAGAAGAAAAGCAAGATCTCTTCTTGGATCATATCTTGACCTTGGATGATGATTCTAAATTCTAATAAAGTAGCTAAATATGTCATTAAGGAAGAATGTAGCTAACAATGTCGTCATGGAAGAAGTTAAGACATCTATTTTTAGAATTGAAGGTGTCAAAGTCCTAGGCCCAAATGGATTTTGTACCTTCTTTTTCCAAAAGTTTTGGAATGTAATGGATGAGGAGCTCTATGAAGTGATTCAGGGATCGAAGGAATCATGTTTTGTCTTAAAGGCACTCATTGCTACTTTATATTCATGTATGAGTGCAATAGGAGCATGTTCTAAAAAAATATGTTGAATCTTGAGAAATATATACCATGTCAACCCTAGTCTAGCACATGATGCTCCTTGTCTAGTATTTGTCCCATATCAAGTGGTGAGACCTATTCTTCTGTGCTTCTACAAGTTCAAGATCAACTTTAGAAGTTTATTACAAGTACAGTGAACTTGAAAGCGACATTAAAATAATTCTTGATGAATAAAATATTTCAACTATATTGGGGTTGGGGCCCTAGCTCAGCTGGCTAAACCTTTCCTGTTGCAAGGTTGGTCACGAGGTCCAGTCTCCCCCACGACACTGCCGGTCACATTAAAAAGTTTTTAAAATATATATATTTCAACTATATTAAATTGATCTTCAAGATACAAAAATTTAAAATGAATGACTACATTTAATTTGAAAATAAACTTGTTTAACATAACTTAAATTAATTATTTTTAAAATAGATAATTTTTTTAAAAATAAGAGAACTTATTTTAATATAGTAGATTTTGAATGAAATTTTTATTTTTTAAAATTGATTTATGTTAACATATTTATATGAAATATATTAGATTTATATTTTTATATATGTAAAATTTAATTTGTTTAAGTCATATTTAAAAAATATATATATAAATTTATAAGATTAAATTATAAAGAATGATTTCATAAAAAACAATTTAAAAGGAGATATTTAGAAAAACGACCATATTCTTTTTATAAAAATGCTAGGAAGTGGGAGGATAAATTATCCTACATTTATTTATAAATGCTCAAATACTTTTATTGTGCAATTGAGTTTATCCAATTCCATATTTTTAATATAGAAAGAAACAAATGTATTGATGCACAGTTGAATGGTATTGAATAACTACTAAAAACACTAAAAGGGAATATTTAAAAAAAAAGATCATCTTTGAAATTAGGTTGACAATTTAACGAATTGCCTTGAGCATGCCACAGATATCATTGTGTTCTTTGATGAATAAGGCTTAGAGCACTAACAACCCCGCCCAAGAATTGCGCACATCTCCAGAGACAACAACTACATCATTCGAGTGGAGTAAGAGGCCATCTTTGCCCAATTTTAATTTGCCATCTTTGGATGTTCTCAACTTTGTTGATTGCTGAACATTGTTTCCATAAAATTCACTCCCATCCCTATAAATGTACTCATATTACATCATAACATAAAATTATGTCTAAATCAATATTTGAATTCACTCTAAAAAATTAATTTGTCTAATTTAATACTTGAATTCTATTGAAATAAGAGATTATGTATAATTTAAACATTGAATTCAATATAATTGAATACTTTATTCTTATTCACTCTAAAAAATTAATTTGTCTAATTTAGTACTTGAATTCTATTGAAATAAGAGATTATGTATAATTTAAACATTGAATTCAATATAATTGAATACTTTATTCTTACCACCAGACAGTTCTCCTATTAAGGTATCCCTTTTTTATGTCATAGGAACCAATGAGAACTTCCTTAGATTCCACAAATTTGAAGGCCTTCAATGGGCATTGTTGTGTAACTACCTGTGGGGCAATTAATTTTCCCTGCAGAAAGCACTTTATGAGAGAAATACTCACTGGCTGAGAACAAGCACAAGAAATATGAGAAACAATGTGTATCTTATCTATTTGGTGTCTTCCACATGATCGACCCAGTCATGAACCATGAACTGAATCCAGGAGGCAGCAAGCATGTTAAATTGTTTATTTGTGGCAAACAGTTTCCTCCTTGCAAGCAACTTAGTAGATACTACCATGGGGTCAGGCCTCAATAGTTGTTTAATCATCAAAACATATCATTTAACATAATGTATCAAAAATATAAAAAATGCTTTTATTTTTGGGTTTTGTTAAAGTGTTTGTGACAATACATTATAGATTCCTGAATGTGGAATATAAACTCCATAAAAGGGCATTAAATTTTTTTTAAGGCTTCATTAATCAGTACACAATTAAAATCTAGAAAATTATCAATATTTATTTCAACTCCGTTGATATGCTCACCATCCCACTCCAGCCAAAGATTGCACTAACTACCACCATTCTTCCCAGCTTCACTCATTTTACAGATTGAGTTAAGGATCTTTTCCAATACCACCAAGGGTCTCAGCTGAGCCAAAACATTTCCCTGTAGTCATGGTTTCTTAACACTATTCATAATACAAATTTAAAGTTTTTATATGCTTCTAACTTTTGACTTACCAAAATTAACATTATAGATAATATAATCTATAATGGACAGACTGCAGACTTAAGGGAGTTACTGTAAGGTCCTCTATGCTTATCAGTGAAATCAAAGACCTAAAAGAGAGAGTTTTATGAGCTATTGAACAAGAAACATAATTTATTAAAAGCTTTGAAGTTGCTGATATTACTGTAGTTCAAAAAAAATTACCCTCATGGAAGCATGAATGAGTGTCTTGGAATAGGAAGGGTCTGATTTACGAAACACTAGGGATGTAGCTGCAAGGGCTGCAACAGTTTTGGCAGTAACATCTGAGCCAGGGTTTTGGCTATCTATTTTGTATGCAGTTCTGGTAGTGTCCATGTCTTTTGGCCTCTCCTAGCATTTGTGGTCATTGTTAGGGTCCCCAACCTGCATTAAATTTTAGACAAGCCTCAATAATGTATAAACCCAAGAGATAAAGCATCATAACTCAAGTTACTCTGTTATCAAGCACATATTATACCTGAACATATATGGTGCCCGGGTGAGCAGTAGCCTTGAGAAGATAACCTGTGGCCCAGCAGATAGCCGTCCTTGCATTGGAGAGCTCACTGCCCATGAATCCACCAAACTCCAAAACACTCCATGACAACATTGTTGTTGTGAAAGCCATTGGAAATCCAAACTTAACATTGTCCCCTGCATCATAATATCCTCCCGTCAAGTCCACCTGCATTGCAAGGCCAGCCATTACCAGTCATCAGATTTAGAGAAGAATGAAAAAGAAAAAGACCATCAAATTTACAGAAGAATGAAAAATAAAATGAAGAACAAGAAAGCAATAAAGCTTCATACATGGGTAGAAGAACCATTAAAAAGACCAGAGTCTCTTCTCCACCGAATGCAAAAAAAATTTGGAACTGAGGTAGTATTTGGGATCGCTGAAAGAATTTGACAATTTTTTCTGCTTTGGCATCTGAAAGACCAGTGCTTTCCAGTATCTTTTTCTTGGATGCCTTGGAAATCATCTCCATTGAGCTTATTCTCTACATTAATTGCAAATGGAATATTGCACTTGAAGTAAAATAAAATAAAATAAATAATGTAATGCCTGCTATTATACGATATCTTAACAATTAATAGTATTACCGTGTGAGCATCATGAGTATCAATCCCAGGAATGACTGTTAACACTTGAATGCAAGCCTCAACACTTTCAACGAATCTTTGCCGCTTCAAAAGTAGGACGGGGTCAGGGTTTGTAAATAAATTTATACAAATACAAATATGTAAGCTTATTCACCTCAGTTTGGATCTTTGTACCCAACATCATGTTGTTTAATTTCTGAATCAAAGAACAAAAATAACAGTTACAGAGATGATCATGAAAATCCAAAGTGAAGAGAAACACAAGGGAATTGAACAAGCGCATAGCCTCCATGAACAAGTGCCAATTTCAGCATCTTCTAAAATCCCATGAATGGATCACACACTGCTATGATTGGAGGCTTCCACAGAGCCACTTCCAAAAATTCAAAAATCCTGAATATCTCAAAATTTCATCATACGAAAGGTAGAGGAGCACCCAAAACACCTAGAAGAAAGTTGACGCTTCAAAAACAGTTTTCAAATCAGTTACAAATTGGTTCCAAAATTTATCACGGGAAGATGTCTTTATTTACCCTTATAAAACAAATTCGAAAAATAGAAAAAAAAATCATTTAAAATAGAAAAAAGAAATTTCATTTTTTAATTACACTGAAAGCATACAATGAAAGAATGAAGGAATATTCGTAAACTTTTTGAAGCTTCATTGAAAATGACAGGCAGTGGAAGTAATTAGCTTTTGAAAATGACAAGCAGGTGGAAGTAATTTATGTGTAGAGTTGATATTTTTATTTTACTGAAATAAGTATTTTTAAAATAGGTTTTATTATATAACATCAATAGAGGAAGTCATGTGTTGCTTTAAATATATTTATAAGAGATATAGTTTGGAGATATTTTATTTAATTAAAGAGTTATTTTTTATATTTAAAATTATTTTATTTATTATATTATATCAGTATTTATTTTTATTTAAAATATATTTTATATATTCTATTGTTTATTTTATTTGTATTCTTAGAGTTTATTTATTTTTTATGTAATTTATATATATATATATATATTCAAGAGTTATTTTTATTTTAAAATTATTTTATATTTAAAATGTAAGAAGAACAATGTTAAGTAATGATAACTTTCAACATTTTTTATATATATTATTAATTAATATATGTATACTAGTATATGTTTTCAATGCAAGTTCAAAAAGTTTACAGAATAAACTTATATTTTTATAAAAAATATATATCAAATTGAAAAAAAAATAAAAAATTCAATGTAGCACATACTTCCACCTACGTGTCATTTTCAAGGAGAGTGATTTCTTATCCCAAATTAAATTTCCCAAATTGTTCATCCACTTTCCCATTTACATGAATATAGGAGTTATAGTTAAAAAATAACTAATTATTTCTCACCCCATAGCTGGAATCTTAAGATAACATATTATATTATGATTTATATATAACATATTATACATTATTATTTAAATATTAGTTATTATACAGTATATATATTATGCTATGATTTATTCTATTGATATTATACTTATATATAATTAACAATCAACATAGTTTTTTCCAAAATATTTTATATCACTTTTTACTTTACATTTTAATTTTTTCATAATTTATCGTTTGTTTTAAAAATTATATATCAAATTATAAACAATCAACATATATTAAATTAAATAATGAAAATATACATTATATGAAATTATAAAAGTAAAATATAATTATATTAATTTTATAATGATATACTATAGGTAAATTATTTATGCATTTATGTTATATATTATATTATACTAAATTATGTTATTTATCAACAATCAACAGATATATTAAATTATTATGTTTTATTTACTTTTGTAAAAAAATCATATATGTAATTATATAATGAACAATCAACATATATTTTTTCAATGCAGCACATACTTCCACCTATCATTTTCAATGCAGGTTAAAAAAGTTTACAGAATATGGAATATTCCTTGGTTGCTTTCACTGTATAACGCCTCTAGCGTAACTAAGTTTCTATATTAATATACTTAAAATTAAAACAATATTAAAAATCTTTTAAAAAGAAAATTATTCTTTGATTCATTGTAAAATGGCTTTTAATATTAGAATGGAAATAAAATTATAAAAGAATGAAAAACAATTATTCTTTTTAAAATTCTAAATAAATTAATGTATTTAAAATTTTAAAAATTGAAAATTAAATAAAAAAGAAATATTCTAAATTTATTATTACACATAAAAATATGTTTCTAAATTAATATATTTAAAACACTAAAGAAAAGGTAATTAAAAAATTATAATATTTCAAAAAGAAAAATTAATATTGTATTTTATTCAAAATTAATATATATGTAAAGAAATATTATAAAATTAAAGTTTTACTAAAGATTTAATTGTACAAAAATATAACAACTTAAATATACATCTAATATAAAGACCTTTTATAATAAGTGCACATCTAAAATCAATTTAAAATTACAAAATTAAATACAAAGAAAATATAATAAATTTATTATTACATTTTTATAGAAAATTAATGTAATTAAGAATTACATTTTCACTTAACTTTATCATATAATTTAAAAATAATTTATATAACATTATTATTTAATCATATAACATTATTATTATTTAGAATTCAGTTATGATTATGACTAGGATTAAATTAGGGTTAGGGTTCAATAAGAATTCTAAGATAAAGCTTGAAGTTAGGGTTTGGGTGACTGAGGTTAGATTAGGGTGACAATTAGGACGAGGTTAAGGATTAATTAGGATTAGGGTTGAATTAGGGATAGGTTTAGGGATGAATTAGGATTAACCTTCAATTAGGATTCAATTATAGTCGATAAGGGTTGAGTTTAGGCTAGGGTTAGGGTTTAATTAGGGTTAGTGTTAGGGTGGTGTTTAATTAGGGTTAGGGTTATGGTAGGGTTCAATTAAAATTAGGGTTATAAGCTAAAGCTTGGGGTAAAGGTTAGGGTTGGAATTAAGGTTATAACTCAACTAGAGTTAAATTTAGGCACAATCAGGGTTTGGTTTAGGGTTAATCTTAGGTTAGGATAAGGGTTCACCTAGGGTTAGGTTTCAATTAGTAATATAGTTATAATTCATCTTGATATTAGAATTAGGGTTAGTGTTAAGTTAGAATTATGAGTAGAGTTAGAATTATGGTTAGAGTGAGAAATAGAATTAGAGTTAGAATTCAATTATAGTTAGGGTTACGTTTAAGTTAAGCTGAGAATTCAATTAGGGTTAGGATTCAATTAGGATTAGGGCTCATCTAGGGTTAGTATTAGGATTCAATTATAATTAGGATGATTAATTAGTGTTAGGATTAGGATTTAATTAGTTTTAGGATTCAATTAGGGTGGGTTAGGGTTTAGTTGATATTCAATTAGGGTAAGGGTTCTAGGATAAAGTTTGGGGTTAGATTTCAATTAGGATTGGGTTAGAGTTACAATTCTGGTAAGGGTTAAGATTCAATTAGGAATTAATTAGGGTTATGGTTAGGATTTATTTTCAATTAGGGTTAGGGTTCAACTAAGGTTAGGATTATATTCAATTATAGTTAGGGTTAAATGAATGTTAGGGTTAAGGTTCATTTAGGCTTAAGTTTAGGGTTTAGGGTTTAGGGGTTCAATTAGAATTAAGGTTAGGGTTGGTGTGTAGGTTCAATTAGGGTTGAATTTCAATGGGTTAGGATTAGGGATCTGGTTCAATTAGGGTTGATTTTCAACAAGACTAGGGTTATGGTTAGGGTTAGGATTCTAAGATAGATCTTAGGTTAGGTTTTGCGTTTAATTAGAGTTAGGCACCTATTAGGGTTAGGGTTAGAATCGGGGCTAGAATTTAACTAGGATTGGGGTTAGGATTACAATTACTATAAGAGTTAAGATTCAATTGGGATTTAATTAGGGTTATAGTTAGGGTTCTTTTTCAATTAGGGTTAAGATATACAATTAGAGTTATGGTTAGGGCTCATATTCCATTAGAGTTAGGGTTCAACTAAGGTTAGGATAATGATTCAATTATAGTTAGGATTAAATTTAGTTTAGGGTGAGGGTTCAATTAGGTTTAAGGTTAGGGTTTAATTAGGGTTACAGTTAGAATTAATGTTAGGATTAGTGTTTAGGTTGAATTAAGGTTGAACTTCAATAGATTAGGATTACCATTAGGGATACGATTCAATTAGGATTGAATTTAATAGGGTTAGGGTTCTAATATAAATCATAGGCTACAAGCCTTAGAATATAGCTAATGTTAATTATATACTTATCCACTCAATATAATATCCTCATGTTTAGACAATATTCATTCTCCTCAGTTATATTCAATATCATACACATGTCATGACATTGTACATTCATAGAAGATAAGCCAATGATATTATATTATTATACAACTAAAGAATCCATTATGACAAACATGCAACAATCAAATTTCTAAAATGGATTCAAACAAGTTGATATTTCTTAATGTTTCTTATATAGATTATGTAATAAGATAGATAAGATAGTGTATTTACAAATGAATTTCATTGAGTATGGGTTTGTATGATTTCAATTGTTTGAATTCTTAGTGCTTTAGCTTCTAATTGATTTGTTCATGTTTTTGTTCATGCTTACTTACTTCCCCTACGACATTTTTGGCACGCCCGGTGAGACCCACGTCCCTATTTTAATCATTTCTATGGGATTTTGTCATCCTTGCAGGTTATAGAGATAGTGTGATGCTTTTTTTTCAACAGTGTGATGCCTTTGTCAAATCTCAATGCATCTGCAACTCAAAGTCCAATACCTTTTTCAAAGCTCGATGTATCTAATTTTTAATGTTTTGTTTGTTTGTAGGATACAGTGCAAGGCCTTTATCAAAGGGTGATGCCTTTGTAGAACTTTGATGCATCTATAGATCAACAGTACGATGCCTTTGTCATAAATTTGTGCCTTTATTTTAACTTTTTATTTTTCTTCTATTAGGGCAATCTGATGTCATTGTTAAAAGTCTGACGCCTTTGCAAAAGGTCGGTGCCTTTGCAGACTGATAGTGTGACGCCTTTGTCCAAATTTCAATGCCTTTTTCAAGTAAGAAGTACTTTTATTTTTTAAGGTTTGTAGTTCAATTCTAAATTCTTTATGTTGAATAACCTTTAACCATCTATTAAGATAGCATTTCATGTTGTTTTTGAGTCAACAATCAAATCAATATTTGGTAAGGGAAAATCATCCTTAGGATATGCTTTATTGATATCTCTAAAAATTGTACATATGTAAATACCTCCTATTTTCTTATAGGAACAACATTATACATCCATTCTAAATAATAAATTAGTCTTAGAAATCCAAAATCTAAAATAATTTGGAGTTCTTATTTAACAAGAAGCACTACCTTAGGACACATCTTTCTAAGTTTTTATTTGACTAGTTTAGCATCAACATGTACAATAATATAAGGCACCACAAGAGATGGGTCTAATCATGGCATGTTAGCATATGAACAAGCAAAAAAATTTGTAATTTTGATTAGGAGGGTGATAAGAAACTTTTGATTTAAAGGAGTCAAAGAAGTTGTAAGTTTATCATTCTAAGATTATGTTATGTTCCAATGCTCACATCAATAGTGTCTTCAACTATAAATTTATAACCATCTTGTAAATGTGTTGGTACAAGGCGAAGGTTGAGATCCTCATCTATTAGCACTTAAAAAAGGTTTTCATCAATAGAATCATGTTTATTTTCTTCACTATTTTGGTTTGATAAAACCTCACAAAAAAAATCACTACGGGACTCCAATTTTCATATTTATTATGACTAAGAAACTCTTGTTACTCCTCAAAATATGTGAAATAATATAATTTGATGTCATAACCCTTTTGGTGATAGTATTTTGTGATACCATCTCGAAGTCCCAAAAAATTTGTAATAGTTTTGTCGTTATAAAAATTCCAATGGCATGTCATCTTATTGATCCCAATATATTAGGTTAGGGTGTTGGAGGGTAAGATAAATAGTAGGGAAAATACCAATTTAAAATATTGGTAGTGGAAAGATCATCATAGGTGCTATGAACCAAAAATGTTTTAATAACAAAAGAAACCTCTTTAGAAATCATGAAAGTATCATTAGTGTCTTCATGTTGAGCACGAGAAGGGTTTGTATACAATTCCTTGAAATCCCTTGTTTGTTGGCACACATGGAGGTTTTTTGATTCCTTGTTCATGAAGACCTAGTCCTTTGCTTTTATATTTTATGATATCACATAATTTATTTGGTTTAGGATATTATTTATCTTGAAAAAAGGTGGAAAATTCATTATTATATAACCAAGAATTATCCATGCTTCCAATATTCTCATTTGCAAGAAAATATGATTCTATGAAAGAGGTCTTTCCCAACTAATTGGTTTCTTGACTTTTCTTCTGACCTATATTGGGTTTCCATGAGTTTTAGGTGAAAGGGGTAGCTTGCCCACATGAAAGGAATCTTTGATAATCTATGTATATCATCTTGATATGGGATTTGAAAGGTGAGATTTTAGATATGGATGGGATCTATCAGTAATGTCTCTGTAGGATTAAAAAAATTGCCTCTAAGGTCATTCTCTCCATTGTAATGACATCTTCAGTAATAGAGTAAGGGTTTTAGATAATTGACTTGCCAACATCTGACAATATTCGAAGAGATTAGGGTCACCTAGGAAAATCACTTTTATGCTTGAATATGGATATTTTATACATTGATGGAAGGTGGAAGGGATGGATTGCATAACACGAATCCATGGTATACTAAGAAGGATGTTATATGGAAGATAAAGATCAATGACATGGAACAAAGTTTGTTATGTGTTGGGCCCAACCATGATAGGAAGTTGGATAGTACATATTAATTGGTGCTTTAAATTATCACATTCCTTAATTGGAATGATGCTTGGTCCTAGAATGGCTTCAAAAATACCACGATGCTTGACTAATACCAGAGTGAAAATATTTAATTCTAGTCCATTATTTATAATTACCCATTTCAAGTTTTGTGTACAGTGATTTAACGTATTCAAAAGACTAAGAATCACAATGAAAACCTAGTAAACACATTAAATCATGCAACAGTCACTTGATTAGGGCTAAAATCTCATACCTTTTCCAAATTCGATGAAATTGGAGTATGTCAATGATCTCAATGAGTAGATTGCCCTAGTGATGATGTTTTCGATGTGTGCGCAAAACAATTTCAACATCATAACACTAAGGGATTGCTCAAATATGTGCGTTATGGAAAATGGCTAAGTGTTTAAGTCTTTTGAGAGAGGATGAATATGATGGAGGGTTGAGATTGAAAGTTGGAAATCAAGGCTTGAGATGAGTTGAGACATCTCAATATCATGTGGTGGTGACAAGTGTCACCATGGGAGGAAGAATGAGGAGAGTTAACCTCTCAAGGACTAGGTGTCACCATGTAAGACCTTGAGAGGAGGATTGCTACTTTGCAAGTACCTTGGGAAATGGACAAGATCTCCCTCATAAAGGGATTTCTTGTCCAATATTCCATAATGATTGGAAAGGGTGAATAAAATGGAATTTTAGATTCCTTTTGTGTACTTCACCCCACGGTGGAGTGTATTTGTGTTGATGATGATATGTTGGATTGCTTGTCAATACAAAGCCTCCATAACTACAAAATCTTGATAATATGACCTGGAATGCAATGGTGAATGCTCAAATTTACTCAAGACTCATTTGGACATGATCTCTTCACAAATTCTCTAGATGAATTATGAGAGGGGTGAGGGTTATTTTTATAGATTTAGAGAAATTGGATGAATGGATGAGATTGAGCTACAAACCCCAAAAAGAAGGGTTGATATTGACCAAGAACACCCACAAAGGAGAGCAAATCAAGGAGGATGGATGAAGGAGATTGGTTAGAACTCAAGCTAGCTCCACTATTTTAGGGAAATGGTTGAGATATTTAAGATCAATGGATGAGGATTGATTTCAAGATCAAGGGCTAGAAATGGTTGAGACAAGTTGTTGAAATATTTTAAAATAGAATATTCCTCAAGAATATTCTTTGTGGAGGGAAAATAGGATAATTAAATAATTAGAAATTATTTAATTCATGTGACAAGAAGATTGAAAGGTATGATAATTAAATAATCAAGATTATTTAATCATGATAGATTAGAAGAAATATTAGATGATACTAATTAAATAATTAGGAATTATCCAATTATGGTGATAAAGGGGAATACTAGTGATGAAATAGATGAATTAATTAAATAATTCAGAATCATTTAATAATAGAGAGAAATAGGGTTAATAGGTGAAAATGATGTTAAAAGGGGATTACTGATGCAAATTAAGTGAAATACAAGGACGATGATGAAAATGATGCCGATGATGGAAAAATGTGATTTAGGATGTGTGATATGAATTAAGGCATTTTGACATGTCTACATTTTTCCCCTCTTTGACATAATGTACTTTTTGTGTTATTTCAAAGAATGTGATGCTCAGATCAAGATAAAAAAAAATCTAATGATACCCCACTATGCCCCGACAGTTAGCAGAAGGATGATAAGACACTGGGTTGCCCCTTGGAGAGGTCAGTTGAAAAAATTGTTTCTTTAGGTTGAGCTTGTGACAAGGTTCAGGAGTAGTTCATATGTGTAGAGGATAAAAAATTAGGCCCTAGGGGCCGCGTTTAAGGTTCAAGATGTTCTAGGGTGCTCAAAATTTAACCTAGGAAGGTCTCCCAGGGTAAAAATTAGGGTTTGGGGGATTAAATAGTGAATTAAGGTTGATTTACCCCTCATTTGCACTTTCAACCTTAGGTGATTACAGAGCTCTGGTGATCTTTAGCTGCGATTGTTGATTCACAATGGCACGAATTTCAAGCGCACCACACTGAGCAAACACAGTCAAATAGTACCAACGACCAACCGATGCAGGGATTGCAATATGCATGCTTTCTATTTTTGCTTTCATCTTTTTATGTTCATGCATTTAATGTTCAAATTTAATTAGAATGATAGCGACTTTATTCAAAACGATAATGACACCTGTTACTACATAAATGAAAAACTTTATCAAATAGTGAGAAAACGAGAACGATTACGACTGGATTGATACAATAGCGACCAAAAATAAGACAATCACGCTTGGATTTTAGAACGATAGTGACCCAATTGATGGAAAGTGACCCCTCCAAAAAAATGACAGCGACCCAAAACCTGCAACTCATCACAAAACTTGATGAAAATGTTAGATTAAAGGACCTTGGGTCCCATTAAGCGTGCCAATTAATGTATGGTGAGAAAATGTATATGGATTAGATCAATGAATTCAATCAAAATGAAACCAAAGCAAGGTTAGAACCCACCTACTCATGAAATGCAATTGCCATAGCTACGAATTCAAACAACAAGGGTTAGATCATTCAAATTGAAACATAAATGAATTCAAACACAATCTTACCATCCCATGGTGGAGTGTATTTGTGTTGATGATGATATGTTGGATTGATTGTCAACACAAAGCCTCCATGATTGCAAAATATTGATAATATGACCTAGAATACAATGGTGAATGCTCAAATTTTCTCAAGACTCACTTGGACATGATCTCTTCACAAATTTTCTAGATGAATTATGAGAGGGGTGAGGGTTTTTTTATAGATTTGGAGAAATTGGATCAATGGATGAGATTGAGCTAGAAACCCCACAAAGAAGGGTTGAGATTGATCAAGAACACCCACAAAGGAGAGTGAATCAAGGAGGATGGATGAAGGATATTAGTTAGAACTCAAGCTAGCTCCACCATTTTAGGGAAATGGTTGAGATATTTAAGATCAATGGATGAGGATTGATTTCAAGATCAAGGGATAGAAATGGTTGAAAAAAGTTGGTTGAGATATTTTGAAATAGAATATTCCTCAAGAATATGCTTTGAGAAGGGAAAATAGGATAATTAAATTATTAAAAATCATTTAATTCATGTGACAAGAAGATTGAAAGGTAGGATAATTCAATAATCAAGATTATTTAATCATGATGGATTAGATGATACTGATTAAATAATTAGGAATTATCCAATTATGGTGATAAAGGGGAATATTAGTGATGAAAAGGATGAATTAATTAAATACTCAAACATCACATCTGTACTCGTGCTTGAATTGATGAAGCCAAGTTAGGTTGGCTTCACATGAAGTTTTCCCACACTACCGCCATCTTCAACAAGTTGAGAATCAGCCTGGTGATGGGATGGGCGTTAACTGCCCTCGAGGTACGTTCTAGCTTCTTTAGGAAGCTTCAAACCAAAATTAAAACACGAGAGGTTGCAAAACAGAGCATTCTGGAAAATGCTAAGCAAGGGGCTGAGAGCAGTGGAGCATTTTATTATAGTATAAGTTGTTCGGGAAGCAACAGAGGAATCATGGAGGTGAATTTGTCCCTCAACATGGACAAGCAGATGCAATCTTTCAGTGGTGAAATTATGGAGGAGCGCATGAGGAACATATTCAAGACCACTAACCCTCATTTTCTCAATCTTATCGATGGATTATTGGGTGAGAATTATATCTTTTCGACGCACAAATTTAGAAGAATTTGATCTTTAGGAAGGGAGATTATTGGCTAAGCAAGCCAATCTGAGAGGGAGGATCCACTTCTTCTTCCCAGCAATAATGTGCTCTTTTATTCGTCTCTGTGTCAAGGTTTAGTAGATTTGTCTTTGAAACTATTTTTTGGTAGATTTAACAGTTACAATATGGTGTGCGTGACCTCCTTTTTTTCATGGCTAGGGTAGTATGTTGAAATCAGTAGTTTGATGTAATTTTGTTATCATGGTCATTTGTTAGGAGTTTTAGAAGGACTTGAAGACATTAAAGGAATATGTAGATGGTCCATTATGATATTGTGATTTTTGTTTTTCTTTAATAAAATATACAACTCTTTATCGATCAAAAATAAATAAATAAATAATAAATAATTCACGATCATTTAATTAATAGAGAGAAATAGGGTTAATAGGCGAAAATGATGTTAAAAGGGGATTAATGATGCAAATGAAGTGAAATGCAAGGATGATGATGAAAATGATGCCAATGATGGAAAAATGTGATTTAGGATGTGTGATATGTGTTAAGACATTTTGACATGTCTACAGTTTTTCTATCAATTATATTTAGAGTAGAGTTTTCTCATACATAATGATTTTGGACATGTGGGGTACTTAGAAGAAATGGAATCTCTTTAGTAAAGTATAGATCTTATGGGATAATTGGTAAATTAACATTTTAAGGTTGAAATTGGTTGGAAGGTACTTCTAAATCACATAGATTTGGAGCAAATGGATATTCCATGTTTAGACTATGATTTATCCTAGCTCGAAGTCTAGTGATAAGCATATTTTTGACTTTTTTATTGACTTTTTTTTTTTGGTTTCAAATAGTTTAAAGTAACAAAATAATCGAATAGATAACAAAATAGGCACAATAACAACCTAGATATTATTCAAGTTTAAGGTGTGTGAGTGGTTATAAGCCCACCAATAGACCTTATCCAAGTGTGATATGTAGAGCCTATTTTGTGGCATTTATCATTTTTTATCATCCAATATCACTCACTCATAATGGAATAAGGGGAGAGCATACATGAACCACACACTCATTTTTTGGGGGGTATGGGGTGAGTAACTTCTCAGGATGGTCTACATCTAATGCTTGTAAATAAGCATGAATGATGGTCTTAAAATAGGATTAACAAGGTTGTGAAGTGCATTCTCAATATACCCAAAGGTAAAAAAACCTATATTCATGAATTATAGCCCATCTACAAGCATGTAACATAAGTGCAAACAAATGTCACTTCAACTTAACTTCTTATAGAAAGGGGCACTAAGGCTAAGCCAAACACAATGGTGACTCCTTTTAGGTACAAATTTCATTCTTCCCCATTTATATACCCCATCAAAAAGTATCATTTGGGTATTCCCTAAAGTGATGAAATTTTTAGGCAAGCTCTTAGAGGCAAGAAAATTAAATGCTTTTGATCTCCGAGATCACCTTGTAATGTGAGGAGTGAGCATACACATTGATTTACTTGGAATTTAAAAGAAAATAAAAGAGAACAAAAAGGTGTTTTTAATTTCTAATATCACATTTTAGTGTGAGGAAAAATAATACACATTGATTTTACTCACAAGAACAACAATTTTTTTTGTCCAATTACCCTTAAAAAATTAAAGTGTCTTACTAATTTAGTGAAAATAATAAAAGCAGTTGACAAAGTGTTTTTTTTATAGGTAAGTCCTACCCAAAAAGTGGGGGGTAGGTCCCATTAAATAATTCTACTTGCAATATGGTTCAAAACCCATTTGCCATGTGCTAAACTTTTCACTATTGTTGATATCATCAGTACCATTGCCAGTTGTCCTTCATCTTTTTATGCCTGACCTATGCATTATCATTGAAACGTTTTGTCAAGAGGTCGAGATGCAAGTGAACACTAGCAAAACCAAAATAATGATCTTCTCACTGCGAAGAAAAAACAACAAATTGAATTCCTCTTCGAAGGCAAGCCGTTGGAAATTGTAAATGAGTACAAGTATCTTGGCCTTGATTTCCACAACAAACTCAACTAGGAAACATGTAGAGCAAAAAGAATACAAGGAGGCTGGAAAGTGCTATACTCTTTGCAAAATAGATGTAGAAATGCAGAATTATGGGATTGGAAAACTAAAAGAACTCTTTTTGGTCTTCTTGTCACTCTGGTGATTCTCTATGGGTGTGAAATTTGGGGCAGCAGCATGTCAGATTAGAAATGGAGACAGGTGGAAAGAATACAAAAACATCTAATTATAAGCAGCCTCAAGCTCAAGACTGTAGTGCCTTATGAGATTTTATTGGTCGAGACCAGTACTTTCCCCTTGGAGGCTTCGGCGATGACCCGGTTATTAAGCTATCTAAAGAAGGTCCAAATTATGGAGAGTCACCGTTGGCCTAAGCTAATTGTGAAGGAAGAGCTAACTAGAAGAAATAACACCTGGATGAAACAAAATATCAAATGGATGAAAAAGTGGGATGTGGAGATGCATGAATGCCCAAACACAAATGAAGAAATAAAAAAATATGTGAGAAAAATTCAAATGTGCAATATGGTCGAAAAAAACAGGGCGTAAAAAAGATTATTATATCAAAGAATTCAATCCCATGAAGGACCATGAAGAAAAGGCCTACATAGGAGCAAATATCAAATGGAAAGAAAAAATGTTGATATCTCAATTGCAAACTAGTTCACATCATCTTAGGTGTGAAACGAACAGGTGGGTTGTTCCTAAAGAGGAGTGGGAAAATAGAATATGTCATTTTTGTAACAAGGGTATGGTGGAGATGGAGTGACACTTCATCATGGAATGCTCAGTGTATAAGGACAGTTGGAAAAGCTATGGGGACACTGTGCAGGTTGATAATATGAATACCTTGTTTGAAGAGTCAAGGTTAGACAAAATTGCAAACTTCATCATCAAAATACACTGCAGAAGGACTGATCTCAACCGGTGTTTACAAACAGACTAGGGCCTTTCTGTTGGGTGGTCTTGTGCTGTTCTTGGGTCCCATAGGCTTCTTTGGCCTCATGGATGTAATACCCCTCCGTTTTGTCCTTATGATTGATTAGTGTTATGCTCTGTTATGTTGTACTTTCTGTTAGTACCTTGACTATGGTACTCGGTTGTCTTTTGATCGCTATCTATAAAGCGACGTTAATGCTATCTTTTGATGTGATGGTATTTTAATATGATGTTATCTTTATGTCATGTCTTGAATTATCATAAATGGATATTTGAATTAATGATGTTTATGCTTTGGATTATATTAATATGTTAGAATTGTCAGTTAGTTGCACTGTATTGGTGAAGGGGACGGTATCGCATCACTCGCTTGCGAGCGCCCTGCGATTCCGTGATTTCCTCTTCACGGTGTGTTTTAATTATGACATGTTTATGTATGTGGATACATTCTTTGTTCGCAGGTTGACAGGCACAGGGCATCGACTCCACCTGGTTCCACAGGTTTGAGTGTGTCCAATGCCCAACGGTATTCGATAGGGAGATAGTAGCTAGGTTTTCTGTGCCAAGTCGTTACCCTAGTCATAGTGCATCGTTTGGTGTTAGTCGGGTTAAGTTGCCTTAATTGTGTCATTTGGCTTTGATTTCAGTTTAAAGTGCAAGTTAGAAAAATATTAAAATATATGCTCAGTAGTTAAATTGCCATTTGACTTTATCTGGTTTATGTTGAAATGAAATTTATTTTATTATTAATTTAATTTGATTAATAAATAATTTAATCATTGATTAAATCTATTTATTAATTAATTAAATTTATGTTGTTGAGATAAGCTAAGTTGTTCGTTTTGAAATTATTGTTATTTGGTTTGGAAATTGAAAATTAAAAAAAAGTAAATGTTTTAAAAAGTCAATTTAGGAAATTTGAAATTCAAAAATTGAAAAATGAGATATTTCCATTTTCTGTTTTGGAGAATTGATGAGGGTGGTTGTAGGATTTTTAGGGGTTTTTTCTTTATGATTGAATTTTGCTTCACAATTTTGGGGTTCATGAGTTTTAGAGAAAATCAAAAGGAAAAGAGAAAGAAATTGTTGAAGTTTGTGGGTTTTTGGAAAAAGCTAATAGAATCTATGGAGTTGAAAAGGGAAACAAGAACACCATCAGGATCTTCTATCATCTTCAAAAAAAATCAAGTTCAAATCTTTTAAATGTTTGCTTTTGAGTTTTTGAATTTTAAATATTATGGTTGAAGAACTTGTGGAAAGAGTTGTGAATTCTGCTGTTTGAATGCAAATGAAACAAAGTTGGAATTTTGTTCTCCAAAATTAGCAAGAAAACCTTTCTTTAAATTAGAATGCTTCAGAAAAATGGTGATAATAACTGTAAATGTTTGTGTTTTTCTGGTTTTCTCAAGTTCTTTTGTAAATTTTATTATTGTAAGCTAATATATATATATATATATTTTCATATTTTTAAAATATGCCAAGCAGGGGTTATGCTGGCAAAATTTTTACAAATAAAAGTTATAAAAAAAAACAGAGGCGGATTGAAATTCGCGTGTTTTGTTTGCTTGGCCGTTTGTTTTATTGTTTAAAAAAATAATAATAATAAATATAATTTTTTATTGGGGAGGCGTTGGGGGCTCACCTCCCCATCGCACCCCCATGGGAGGCGCGTGGGGAGAGAGTCGCGCCCAGCGCGGACTCCCCCAACCGAATCATGGGTTGGCTGCATACACAGCCGACACCACAGTTGGGTCGGCGGTGTTTACACCGCCGGGCCCAGCTGTGGGGGCCGACTATGGATGTAGCCAATGCCCATCCCTTAGCGTGCAACGCACAGTCAACGACGCGCGGACCAAGGTAGGTTGGGGTTGCTTTTTACTTTGTTTTATTTTTTTTATTTAATATTTTAATATTATATATTTTATAATAGTAAATATTAATATTTATTATTATAATATATAATATTAGTATATTAGTATAATATAAATATATTAATATGTATTATTATATAGTATAATATTAAATATTAACATATATTATGTTAATATTTAATATTATATTTTATAATATTAAAGTATTAATAATTAAATATGTGTTTTTTTTGGTATACTCATTTATGGGTGAATTATTTTGGTAATGGGATTTAATAATTTTAAATACTATACAATGGCATGATTGAAGAAATTATATGGGAAAGTGAAGGGATTTATTTGCATGTATTTATGTGGATTTTATAAGTAATCAAAGGAATTGATTTAATTGTTAAAATTAGTATTTCCCCTTCCTTGCAGTTAATGAGGCGATTAATGATATTAATCAATTATTTTGTTAAGATGATTATTATCTTTGTTGTGAAATCAAATTCTGAAGAGAAGTGGGTTTAGAATATCCAAAGGTAGTTCTTTCATTTGCCTTCAGTGAATATGTCTTTCGTGTTCATGGTTAGGGAAGTGGGTTAAATGTGTCCTTAATTTGTAAGTCTTCCAGATGATCCTTAGAGAATGGGGGTTATCATTTTTTTTATGTCAACCTGTTTTGTATCCCTTGGATAGTGCATGAGAAGTTATCTGTTATTACCCGGTTTCTATGAACGGGGATGTTTTGTGCCTTTTGGATTATGAGTGGACTATGTGAGTTGTGCCTCCTTGTCAAGAGTGACTTTGTTACCTTGTTACCTCCAGTGTTTGGAGAGGGTTCGAACTTATGTTGCCTCCTGAGAAAGGAGTGGTTGTGTTATCTTGTTGGTTGCACTTTGGTACCCTTGGTGTTCGGATGGTATGTGTGTTGTCCAATAGAAGAGTGGATTCTGTAGGGGCCAGAGCCCAAAGAGGTAAACTAGGAAACCTTCAGAGGTGGTTTAATCAAGTGATAATTAAAACAAAACTTAGAAGATTAGGTGGTACTTCTCACTAATCAAGATAATTATGCCTCACTCATAGACACAAGGGCTCGTTTAGACTTGGGATGAGTGGGAAAGCTTGGAATGGAAAGGTCATCTATCTTGTCTATACAAAAGGTATTTGATTCCGCATGAGCGAGTATGGGGGCCGAGATTCGATTGAGGCCACCAGGATAACCCATAGTGCGGGCCGAAGCCTATGAAGATTCCCAGAGGACAACCCATGATGAGTTGTGTGATGACACTCTGTTTAAGATAACAGTTAAAATTTGTTATAGTGTGTATGGTTCTCATAACATACTTAATCTGCTTTATTTCTGGAAGCAATGTGACCATGTAGAGTTGTACTTGTGTTGTACTTGCATGGTATATGAGTTGTACTTGTGTTGTACATGTGTTTGGTTGTGTCAGTTGGTTCAGTTATGTTTTAGCATGTGTCTAGAGGTGATGGTCTTGGCTAGGATTCCTTGTTACTATCTCCTAGCACGTGGGGTGGGCCTTTGGGTTCCACTTGGTTGGGTGGCGTGCACCTAAATCCATTGGACTTTCTTCATGTTCATGTGGACGAGACTTCCAGTTGGAGAGCTCGTTGGATTCAGTATCAGTTCTTGCTTTATTTCATTTTAGTTGATCTTGTATTATTTTACCCCTCATTTCTTATCGAGGTGGAAGTTGTATTTATAAACCTATTTATTGGATTTGCCTCATTCAGGGAATGAGTGATGTAACCTTATTGTTTAATGAATGGATTAATGAAATGGAAAGTTATCTTTATGCTTGATGTAGATTATCTTAATTGGAATGTATGTGTTTAATTTTATCTAAATAATTGTCATGGTTTATATTTGTTTTTTGTTGAGGTTCTATATAACCTCTGCCTCGTAACCTTAGAGGTTGTTGGCAATGGGTAGTGAACTTGCTTATTATTTGTACTTCAACAAAAAAAAAAAGCCTGTTTAAGTAGTTGTTTGCAACTTCCTCTAGGGTTGTGTGGCTGGGCGTTACAGTGGACGTCATTAAAATATTTCATTTCATTTGTTTCAGATATAGAGGGGTGCCACGTTGGTTGCCTACATGGTGAAAAAACCTAATGAACCCATCTAGAAGGAGATGTTACTTCTAACATGTCACATTTAGGGAAGGACTCAAGAGAACATGTCACCACCTTACATTATGATGTGATTTCATAGATAAATGGGCTTAGACGCATAGATAAGCATTTATTGTTTTGATATATGGTGTTGAATCTAACTATGGATATCTTCAACCCATCTCTGTTATGACTTCTTCAAACGACTATATCACTATGTGCCAGTGAAGGACTTTCAGTGGGTGACCAATTTTATGGAGTTTGAAGACAGCTAGGGTTTTCTTGTGAAGATTTTGGAGACTCAAATTCTGACAACATTTAAATTAGATAAGCCATTTTTACTTGACCTCTTACCCATTTCAAATGCCAGTTATTAAAATTTCACCTAGCTGTGGAATGGGATAATGTATAAGACTTATAATCTTAGGATTAGAAAGAAACCTATGGGCTAAGAAACCCTACTATGTGATATAGATAAATTTGCGTTGATAGGACTTTACAATTTTTTCTCTAGGTCAAAATGTTTAAAAGATGCAATATTCTTAGAATCACTGTATAGGAATTTATTTTTACTATTAAACAGTGACCCAAACCCTTGATAATATAAAGGATTAATGTTATTCTATCGTTTATTTTCATTAGGTAGGAATCCTTTTTTATTTTTTTGCATAATAGTCTCGAGATTCACTTATTATTGCTATCTTTTCTTTATGAATTTGTGTATCTTTAAAAAAATTGTTCTTGCTCAAACTATTTAAAGATGTGACGTTCTCAAATTTATTGTAAAGAAATATTCCTTTGTTGTTATGGCACAAACCCTTGATAAATTAAGCGTTGTTCTATCATTTATTTGCATTGGGTATGAGCCCTTTTTCTTATGTTTGTTTGAAGATCTTGAGCGTATTCACATACTACTTCTATCTCACATTTATAAAGTGTAATTAAGTTTGTGTATAGCCCTTCCTAGTTTCGTAGAAATTGCTCAAAGTTTTGTTTTTGTTCTTTTGGGTTGCAATGCTCGTCAAGTGAGAAAATATATGTATCATATGTTTAAAATGTTTTTTTTTCCCATACTACAAGGTTCTCAGATTCACTATGTGTTTATAATCTTTCATTTTTGCATAATGTAACACATTCATGATAATGGATGATCTTACTTTATTATAGATGTTAAAAGTTTTCTCATTTTGATGAAGTACACCATTAGATAACATTAATGTTTGCTCTTTCACTTTTAGTTCAAATGTTAAGCATGTGTAATATAAAACCCCAAGTTTCAAAACTCATTAAAAAAACCACAATTTTAATGTGCAACCCTAAATTTGTTATTTTTTCTTTGAAGTGTTGTGTGTTGTTAAGTCTTGGGAAAAGATTTGTTTCATATGGGGTGTGAAATAAAGTGAGTTTTTTGATCCAGGAGTATTGTATTTTGCTAAGTTTACCAGGCTGGAACCGGGTAGGGTCAATTTATTGTACTAGTATGTGAATTCTTTGAGTCAAAGAGAGGAGGATATCCTAGAAGTATTTTACCTTCCTTAGAAATATTTTTCAGTTTATAAAAATGGTTTCATTCTAGAAGGTGTTTAATTCCAACATGGGGCACTGCCCAAGGTAATTTTGTATAAAACATGTTGACCCCATTTAGAAATTAGAAGACTATTGGTTTCAACACTAATAAAATTGTTGACCAGTAGCTTTGGGTGTGCATTTCCTGATTAGGCTAAGTTAAATAATTCAAAGTTTTGAAGAGTGATTTTTGCACCATTAGGCCTTGACCATTCTACTCAGACCAGGTGTGCATTAGTCTCAGATGTCGCTTATGGCAAATAATACGATATTGCCAAGGGATCCAAGTTTGATTGACCTAGGAAAAGACAAGAACCTAAAAGAAGATACTAGATACACAAAGGACCTAGATAAAGCATATATTAGACCATGTGCAATCCTCTCTATTCCTTTCTTCATTGGATCTTCATATTTTCCTTTTATGCATTTTGATCTCGTTTTTGAATCTGCACACTTAATTGCAATAACACTAATCTTTTTGTAGTAATTCTTCAAGACATTCCCATTTCCTTGTGTCATTGTCCAGTATGAGATCCTCTTTCTGCTTGACCCCTATGTTAGCCAATAGATTTTCCACAACATTTGCTTCTCTATACACATGTGTAATCTTGAAATCCTCTAGTTTTTCTAGGACTTCCCATATTATTTTAGCCAAATTTTTAGTTTCCATTTTGGTGTATCCTTTTTCATAGTTGCTTGTATGCATAATAGATAATTGCCTTCTATATCCACATGCTTGATGCCTTTCTCTATACACAGACATAATCCCAAAGCCAAAGCTTCCATCTCGGCTTCATTATTGGTTGCAGTTCCAATTTTCCTTGAAAGTTCCCATATGCCTTATCCTTGATTGTCTCTTATAATGCATTCTTCCCTTGCTTCCCCAAGGTTCCCTTTGCTTGCTCCATCAAAGTTGACCTCGTACCTTCCTTGTTCAGGTCCTTTCCATTTAGCCTCTTTTATGGTTTTTGATTTATCTTTGAATTGTCCCTTGGGCCTTCTCAATTTGACCCATTTTTTTTTGCAATGCCTCATCCCAATTTGTGTAAGTGGTGCATGTTTTGATCGTGCTCCTTGTGTTCAATAGCTCGCATATTCCTTGCTAAATGTTTAGTACTAACTTACTTTCTTCCATACTCTTTTCTTGGAATATTTTGCGATTTTTTTCTTTCCATATATGTCAAACAATCATAGAGGGTGCAACCGCCACAATTCTAGCCATAAAGTATCTCTCTTCCCATTTGGTCAATTGTTCATCCATTCATTAAGATTCTCTTATCTTGCTCCACTCCACCTTGATATACCTTGGATCCAATCCCAACACTTTGAGGCATAATCACATCCTAATAGAAAATGATTGATTGTTTCACTATTTTTATAGCACATTGTACATCTGTTAGAGCCCTGTATGCCCATTCTTTCCAATTTGTCTGCTATAAGGTTTCCTTTTTACAATGCTATCTAAAGGAAGGCACCTGTCTTGGGTAGAGTTTTTGCGCACTAGCATAGTTTGGTAGGCCATTTGGGGTTGTCCCTTATGCCATTTTGAATTTGATAATGCAACTTAACTAAATACTCTCCTGAATATGCACCACACCAAATTATTTCATCCTCTTCTTTAGTCAATGTAACCCTTCTTTCTTGCAGCTCACCTAATTTAACCTTACTCAGACATCATCTGGAATAGGTAATATCCTTGTGTCGATCCAATCATATTGATTGCTAAAATTTGGGTGTTTCACATCTATGTAATCCATGACTTTATTTCCCATCTTGTTTGTAATTTGGTCAATGTGTTCTTTAATTCCTTCCACTTTTTCCAATGGACTGTTACCATTCCATGAATCTATCCAGAAGTTGGCTTGCTTTCCATTTTTAAATTTCCATGTTAGATGTTTGGTTATCATTCTCCTACTGTCCATAGGAAATTCCATATTTTCAAACCCCCATTGGTGGTTCCTATTGTTAATATCCTTTTGGGATTAGGGCAGTCCAAATATTTTTTTTGAAAGATTTTGCACCACAAGCGCCTTGGTTCCCTATATATTTTCCATGCAATTTTTGCTCCTAGAGCCAGATTTTGCTCTTTCATCTTCCTAAGACTTGCTCCACCCAATTCTTTGGGTAAACAAGCTTTGTCCCAGTGTACTAGTGGTATCTTTTTTTCTTCTTTAGCTCCCTCCCATAGGAATTTTTTAAGGAAGCTTTCCATATTGGCTTTTGTCTTACGGGTTATTTGGAAGCGAGACATTACATAAATAGGTACTGCCAATAGGACAAATTTGATCATTAGAATTCCACCAGCCAAAGTCAGCCACTTGTTTTTCCATGCAATTGACTTATTTATGCAGTTTTCTAAAGTTTTCATCTAATGCTAAGATCGACAAGCACCTACAATTAAAGGTGCCCCAAGATATTTTATCGGGATAGACGCTACTAAGAACCCAAGGTATTTTTCTATTCTATTCTGGATATCTTTACTTGTATTAAAGAAGAGACTAGAATATTTTTCTTTGTTCACCAATTGTTTTGAGATTTTGGAGCAGTCATCCAAAGCCTCTTTAATTATTGCAGCCTCCCTCATATTAGCTTCTCCAAATAATACGGTATTGTCTGCAAACTAAGTGTGTGTTACAGGGTTGATTTCTTGTGTTACTTTGATACCTTTCGCCCTGTTGTTATCTCTTTTGTTCTTGAAGTACCTGCCCATTACTTCCACCATAGTTATGAAGAGAAAAGGTGATAAGGGTCGGTCACACTATCTTAATCCATTTATGGCAAGGAAGAAACCACACATATTTCCATTGACACATAATGAGTATCTCACTATTGTTATGTGTTTTTGTATGAGGGTGATCCGAGTATTATCAAAACCAAGCCTTTGGAGTACTTTAATTAGAAATCCCCACTTTACTTTATCATAGGCCTTGCTTATGTCAATTTTTATCATCATCCCTCATATTTTTTCAGTGGTCATTATATGAACAGCCTCATTGGCTACAATTATACTATCTATAATTTATCTGCCTGGGCAAAATCTGCTTTGCTCTTTTGAGATGATTTGGTTCAGGATCTTTTTTAATCTATTTTCCAATACCTCAGTGACAATCGTGTAGATTGTGTTACATAGAGATATGGGCCTATAGTCATTAAAATATTTTGTACACCTGCTTCTTTGGTATCATGGTAATTACTATATTGTTGATATCTTTCACAAATTTCTTTTTTTTTTTTAAACTCTTTTGCTACCTCCCAAACCTCTTTTCCAACTAGATGCAAGCATTTCTAATAGAAGTTGGTGGGGAAGCAATTTGGTCCTAGTGGTTTGTTTGGATGCAATTGGGAAGTGGCTACTTTGACTTCTTGCATAACTATTGGTTCAGTCAACATCTTTTTGTCTACCACTATGACACATTTTGGAATGCACTATAAGATGATATTGTTGTTGTTTGGTTTTGCATCAACTTCATTACCTATATTTTTCTCAAATAATCTGACAGCTTCCTCCCATATGGCCCTTCTATCTTTAATTGTATCCCCTTTTATGCTTTAATTTCATTAATTCTGTTAATGGTCCTTCGAATCTTAGATGTTGCATGGAAATATTTAGTGCTCTTGTCTCCTTTTTTAACCAAGTCTCTTTGCTTTTGTCTCTCTAGTAGATTTCTTCTCTTTCCAATATCTCTTTATGGTAAGATTTAAGTTTCTACTCCAATAAATAATTTTCTTGGAACACACCATGCTTAATTACCTTGTTATTTAGCTCTTCTAGTTCTTTTTCTACCTTTCTTTTTCTTAAAAGGTATTCTTGAAGACTTCTTTATTCCACTTCTTAAGTTTTGTTTTTAGTGCATTAAGATTTTTCATAAAGATGTATCTAGGCGTTCCTTTGATCTCACATTCATTCCACTAAGATTTTATCGAGGGAAGTATACTTTCCTCTCTCCACAACATGCTTTAAAACTTGAAGTAACTTGTTGTCTCATTAGGGCCTGTGTGCATTCTTAATATTACAAGGTAATGATCTGAGACTAAGACTGGGATTATTTATGCCTCCATTATGGTATCACCTTTCATCCAATTAGTAGAGATAATGAATCTATCCAATCTTTCTGCTATATTAATGAATCTTGTTATGTGATTAGTCCATGTGTAGATCCCATTAGATGTTTGGCAATCTATGCCTTTTATTTCCTCCACAAATTCCTACAAGTCCAGTTTATTCCTATTGAGTTTCATCACACCACCACTCTTTTCTGAGAGGTGAGTGATAGCATTGAAATCTCCATCAATGATGTAAAACCGATCATTTTCTTGTTTGATTCTACTGCTAAATGCATCAGGTTTCCTTCTTGTCCTCTTTCTTGATGGGGCCATAAACATTAATTAGATTGAATTGCAAATTTCCATTTGATACCTTGTATTCCATCCAAGGATTGCGTGCTTGAGTAAAGCTTATTGTGATTCTACTTCTTTTCCACAAAATGGCCAAGCCACTAGCCGTTCTTGTAGCTTCTAAAATAGGCCTGCCCAAGATCTGCTATATTTTAAAAATTTCTCTACTTCCTGATTGTTTAATTTGGTTTCTTGTAACATTACTATGTCTGCTGATATTCGCTCCATGTGACGCTTGATCAAGCGTCTCTTGTTAGGGGCATTTAAGCCCTTGAAATTCCATGTAAGGATCTTCATTCCCCTCCAAGGGAGGGTTTTCCTCCCTTGGTAATCAGAAAATTGGAGATGCTTATTAGTCATTTTTCTATTGCTTCCCTCGCATTTTTTTTGTTTGTTTTCTTTCCTCTTCCTTTTTTGCCTTTGTCCATTTCCCTTGCAGTTGTTTGACTTATGCTTCTTGGGTCGATGATATCTAATTCATCCAACTCCTTTTGCTCTTATTCTTCAAGTAGATCCTCAAATTTTGATTCCTCTTCTTCGAGGCTTAAAGGGAATTCCATATTGCCAATCAAGATATCTCCTCATGCATTCTGTATTGCCTTTATATTTTCAGGGCTTGATTCTACCTTCCTTGAGTCAGTCACATTTCCTACTTGATATCCTTCTTTCCTAACATCTCCTCTGGCCCCCATATTATTATCGGATTGAGCAACCTCTTTGTCTTTGGTGTCTTGAATTAGAATATTGTTGCTTGCTTTCCTTCTCCATACCATCTTCTATGGCGGTGTCTTCTTAGGAATTTCCTTGATAATATTCTTTTTGTAATCCTTTTGATTATGCTTCCTACTGTGACATTTCAGGCACGAGTTTTTAGTTTCTTCTACCTCAATTGCTTATTTCCAGTGGTCGCCCTTGACGCATAGCAGGATCTTGATTGGAATTTTTTTTATTGCTACTATTTGAATTCTGGTGTAGATGCTTGAGTCTCCATCAAACAGGTTTGCATCAATATCCATTAGGGTTCCCTAGGATGGACCAACCTTCTCCATACACCCTTCTAACCAATATTCTAGTGGTAGATTGTAAAGCTTGATCCAGACTGGTTTTTTGTAAGGCTCTGTCTCCAGGGGATTGAAGTTTGGATACCATTTTTGCATATATAGAGGGTGCCCCTCCATCTCCCGTAGGCCACCCTGCAAAACTTTTTTATTTCTCTTCCTCTATGGAAAAAATTGTTATGAAGAAGCATTTTGGAAAAAACCTTAATAGCACTTGTGTTTTCCATGCTTTCTCAACCCATTCCCTAATTTTCTTCCTTTTGAATCTTGGGCTAGTAAATCTGCATATGAAAACTACTTATTATAATATGCCTGTATCTTCCTCTACTTCATCTGATAAATCTATTGTTTGATGTTTTGTATGCTCCATGGACTTGCAAGAGTTTGGATTTTCTACAAAATCGTTATCTTTCTAATCTTTATCCGACCCCAGGTTTTTCATTTTCATAAATTTCTTGAAGCCAATTTCTTAGATTTAAACCTGCAAATGTTAGTATAAGCTTACCTACTCCTACAAAAGAAAAAAACTGTTAGAAAAAAAAGATTCCGCTAGTAGATCTCTATCTATCTAAAGATCGTTCTTCACTGGTCAAAAAATGTTTCGCAGTAAAGATTCACGCTTTTGATTAATGTGTTCGCAATAAATTTTGCGCTTTTGAAGGTATTCAAACAACAGAGCTTTATCTATAAATATCTCATATGTATTAAGTATTTTGCATGCTTTAGTTGACAAGTGTTCTTGTAAGATAGATATATCAATAATTTTCTCAAAAGAATCTTCAAATAATATTTTAGCTACATAAATAATGGTTAAGTAATAAACACTAAGGATTATATTGTAAAATATAATCATTGTTAAAAATTAAATCCAAAATGAAAAGAAAAAAATAGGTGTAGGTAATGAAATATATGGCATAGATGATGATCTGCACAAGCGATAAAAGATAAAATGTAGACATTGACCTATGTAAGCAATAAAAAGTAGGGAGAAATCATCAATTTGTGTAGGTGACTCAGGATAAACATAGGCAACAATTCATGAACTTAAAACATAGCTAGTAAATTGAATACATATTTCACAAAAATGAATATAATACCTACAAACAAAGCATGAAAACTGGTAAATAAACAAAATATAGTGTTAAAAAACTATAAAAAGATATAAATGATAATTTAACATCAATAAAAATAGTGATTTTATTTTTAAAAGCATAGGTACCAATTAGATGCCACAATTAATGAAAGATAGAGTGCAAGTCTCGATCTATGTAGGTGACTTGATAAAAATACATGTGCCAATTTAGATAGTGCAAACACCAATATGGAGCTTGCAATCTGAAAAATGCCAAAAACACTAAAAAATAATGATTAAATTAGGGATGTGGGTTACACTAGACATGTCAAAATATAAGTAGTGGAATTAGAATAAAACAAAACAAAACAAATTAAAATAAAGAAATTTAATTAAGATTAATACTATTCTAATACCAAGTAAACTTCAAATTAAGCATTAAAATGATTTTCTCAATAATGATAGAGTATGTGGATGCTCAAAGTTAGCGTGAAATTTTAGTTGCATAAACTTGCAAAATTCTTCATATAATTAGATTGATGAAAGAAGAGTTGGATTTATAGACTTTTAGATGAAAAAGATGAATGGCGGAGATTAAATTGCATGATATTTGACTTGATTTATTTTCTTTAATTTATTTAAGAATGTGTATGTATAAATATGAAGAATTTAGAAATTTGCATACATAGAAGAAGTTGGCAATTGAGAAAGGTATGTAAAGATAAATAATCAATTATTTTTGTGCCAAAGGAATTCCCTATATGAACCAAATCAACTGTCTTTTGAGATTGACGATTTACAACATCTGAGAGGCATGTATGACAATCAAAAGCTTGCTCGCCATTAGATTTCACCGTCATTGTTTTTTTCCTTCTTTCTTTTTGGTGGATTATTTTGTTCTACTTTGGTAGGGTTTCATAATATTTTCCTCCAAACTTTACCTGTTTTTTCTCCTTAGCATTGTTGACAACGTGACACAATTTGTGCATAAGATTAAGGTAGGTTAGTTTCATAAAAAATGTGAGTGAGTGCACCTTACGTACACTTGAAAAGTAGTAGTTAGTGCATGCATTTATCCCTAAATAAAGTTATCACCCATGTTTCCCATATCAACCCACAAAAACTTTTAACTTTATTTTTATGCCGAAGGCGTTCCCTATATGAACAAATTACCTGCTGACTTTAATGATCGATGATTGAGAATGTGGTAGAATGATGATTGACCATTGAAAAAGATCCAACTCTTAAATAAACCCAATACAAAATAAATAAAAATAATATTAAAAAAATAAAACACTTTATACAAAGAAAGAAAGTAAAGAATCAGATATTCTTTCTACATTTCCACTAGAAAATATGTTTTACATTCATATTATAAAGGTTAAAAACAAAAAACAAAGAAAGAAAGCAAAGAATTAAATATTGTTTCTAATTTTCCACTAATATTCAAAGTGTATACATTATATTATTATTATATATAATATTTTATATAATATCTCTCTCCCTGTACATCTATATCCTTTTCCTCTCTCCCCCTTTTTCTCTCTCTATCTTATTCACTCCATCTCTTCTACTCTATATTTTCATCTTTATTTCTCGCTCGATCTCCCTCTCACTCATCTCTCTATCTCTTTCTATCCATATCCTTCTCTACGTATATCTCAATATGTATCTATCTCCATATATCTTTATCTCTTTTCCTATCCCTCTCTATCTCTCTATATCACCCTCTATCTATATCTCTCCCTCTCCCTCTCTCCCCTCTCTTCTCTCTCCCTCTCTACATATATCTCCCCCTTCCCCATCTCCTCTCTCTCTCCCTCTCTCCCCTCTCTTCTCTCTCCCTCTCTACATATATCTCCCCCTTCCCCATCTTCTCTCTCTCTCTCTCCCTCTACCTATCTCTCTCCCTTTCTCTCCCTCCCTCTCTCTATCTCTCCTCATCTCTCCCTCTCTTGCTCCCTCCCTATCCACCTATCTATCTTTATATCTCAACCATTCCCTCCCTTTATCTTCCCATCTCTCTCTCCCCCCTATTTCTATCTCTATTTGTCTTTCTCTACTTCTCTCCCCTTCTCCTGGTCTCTCTATATCTCTTTATATCACTGTGTCTCCCCCTCTTCCTCTTTATCTCTTTATCTCTTCCTCTCTATCTCTCCCCCTCTATCTCCCTATCTCTCTCTATCTTTATTTCTCCATATATCTAGTTGTCTCCCTCTTCCTCTTTCGTTGTATATTCATCTCCACATCTATTTATTTGTCTCACTCTTCCTCTCTTGCTCTATATTCATCTCTACCTATATATTCCTATCTCCCTCTCCATCTCTAGAAATGTATCCCTCTCTCTACCCATCCATCTCTCCCCTCCCTCTTCATAGACCTTCATTGTCTTCTTGATTCAGAGGTTTTCTCTCACTCATTTTTAGAGACCTTTTTTGCACAACCAATATCATTTTCTGAATGACCAACCAATTAAACTCATGTAATACACAAATTTATGCAAAAAATAGGCTTAAATTTCCCCTAATTGACATTCCACAGCTCTTCAGCGAATCCATTGCACACCAAGGTGCGATTGCTAGTTTATGTATGGTTTGATGTGATTTCTAGGTATATTTTCTTTATACTTGTATTTTTAGACATATTTTTAAAATTTAGTTTTAAAAATATTTATATTGAATTATTATTATAAATTATATTTTATATAATGATTTATTTTTTAAATAATCTCATTTTTATTTTATTTATTATATTCTATAACGGTGAGTGAGTGCAATAATCATTGTCAATATAATTCTAATATTATGTATTATATATTTATTTATGTTTATTATTTAATTATATATTTATTTTATATATAATTAATATTATAATTATATTTATTATTTTATATTGTATAATATATATAATTTAATTTATATCTTTTTTACTCTCTCCACCTCTTCCCCTCTCTCTATATCCTATATCTCTATCTCTCCCTCTCTATGATCTACCTATTTCTCTCTATCTTTATCTCCCCCCTCTCTCTATGTTTATATCTATTTATCTCCCTCTTCCCCTCTCTCTCTCTCTATCTTCATCTCTACCTCTATCTTCCTCTCTCCCCCTTTGTCTCTAGATATATCTCCCTCTCTCTATCCATCCATCTCTCTCCCTCTCCCTCTCCCTCTCCCTCTTCCTAGACCTCTATATCTATATCTCCTTACATCCCCATCTCTATCTCTTCATATTTGTTATTCCATCTCTCTCGCTATTTCTATTGTAATGCCCCGCCAAGTGACCTTAAAGGAAGTTGCAATTAACGTCATAAGCACACCGATTTTATTTTTTTATAAAGTGCATTTAACATACACATTCATTTAATAATTAACAACAACCTCTAAGGCTACAAGGTTAGGATTACCTAAACCCACACAAACATACTACATATAACCATAACATTAAAATCTTTATGAAATAAACATCATACATCATAAGAATTCCACATAACATAATGAGATATTCAACCAAGACACAATCTCATAATCATTATTTTAATCCAATAGTTACATCACTCATTCCCAGAATGAGATAATAGTACAAATGTATTACAGTTACATAACTCCACCTCATAACAAAAGAGGGATGAATAACCGATACATAATGAAATATTACAATACAAAGAATTACAACAAGAACCGTGAGTTGTCCATCTGGATGTCTCGCCACCAAGTACTGAAGATAGATGGGGACCCAACGGTTTTGGTGCATGTTCCACCCAACCAAGTGGTACCCGAAGGCCCACCCCCCATGCTAGGAGATAGTAACAAAGTAATATGGACAAAGATCTACAATCCACTAACCAAAGGAAAACTCATACTGACATAACCAAATAAATGCCATCAATAAGTACAAATCCAGTAAAAATTCAAGTACAACACAAGTACAAATCAAACATCACTGACATAGGTCACATTGCTTTCAGACATAATAATAATCAAGTATGTTTAGAGAATCATACACATAAAACAATTAACAACAGTTGTCCTAGATAGAGTGTCATCGCATAGTAGTCATGAGATCTCCTCTGGGCATCCTTCATAGGCTCCGGTAATCCTGGTGGCCTCAACCAAATCTTGGCACTCATACTCACTCATGCGGCATCAAATACCTCTCGTACTGACGAGATAAATAACTATGCCATTTCAGGCCTTCTCACTCATCCCAAGTCTAAACGAGCCCTTGTGTCTATGAGTGAGGATTAAAGTATCTTGATTGGTGTGGATGCATCCAAATCATATAAGTACATTAATTTAATTATCACTTGATTAACTCACTTCTGAAGGTTACCCGGTTTACCACTTTGGGCTCCGACCCCTAACAAAAGCCACTCTTCTATTCGACAACGTACAACCAAACAATCCACTAAGGGAAACACAAGTGCATACAAACTAGGCATCAAAACCACTCCAACACAAGGAGGATACAAATGATAGAACTCACTCCAAACATCTTGGAGGCAACAAACACATAGTCCACTCCTTTCACGGGAGGTACAAAACATCCTCGTTCATGGAAACCGAGTAAAATTGAAAAGACGCCATGCACTACCCAAGGAAACAACTGGATGGCATAAAGATTCAACCACTCTTATCTTCTAAGTTCTTCTGGAAGACTTATAATTTAGGACTAACACTAAATCCCAAAATCCACAATGCAACTTGATGACATGGTAACAAAAGCATTCAAGTCATTAATCAAATCTAATATTTGGATTTCCTAAATCCATATTCATTCAATAGGTAACGTTAACAAGGTCAAAGACACACTTACAGGGTTAACTCAAATAATCATATACCCATATTTCTATTTCTATTATAGGAAGTTTCAAACAATTTAAACTTACATCCCTTTACGAAGTATAGAGAAACTAAAATATTTAAGACAATCACGAGAAAATTACTATTTTTGGATATACTAAATCCACATCTCTTTCATATTTCATTCACAATAAATTAATTGCTCCAATTGAAATATAATAAACTAAAATAACTATTTGCCTCATCAATATAAACAACTTCTTAATTTACTTTAAAATCGACACAAATCCATGCAAGTAAACTCTTTCCATTTCCTAACCAAATCTTACATTTCATTCAATTTCCTTTTTAGAACATGCAATCACTTTAATATAATAAAATATCGTTTCTCTACCCATTTACCCATATACACTAATCAATTCATTTTAAATCTCTATTCAATAATATATTGCATACATCTTATTAAAATGAAATACGATAATTTATATACCCTTAACATATTTTTATATGCTCCATATTATATATACACCAACCATATATATTAATAAACTCAATTATATAGATTTTTTAATATTTCAATCACAACGATTAATTTGCTCTATGGAAATAAAACATAATAACTTTTGCCCTTTCAAAATTAATTGAAAAAAAACTAAATAAGTGCCTTTATAATAAATGATAGACTAATTCAAATAATTTAAGTCAAATCCATTGTTTTCCTTTAAAACTAACATAAATCTTCTACAATAATTCTTTTCAATTTCCTAACCCAAACCTTATATTTCTTCTAGTTTTCCAACAACACCCTATGTTAATCTCATCTAAAAGTTTCCCTTTCCAAACTCTTATTACATACATCCATTTATTCAAACCATAAAATATACATTCTCAACAAATAAATTATTCAAATAGAAAATGATTAAATTAAAATAATTAATTATCTCTTCATAATAATCAATTCCTGAATTTACTTTTAAAACAACACGATCTCATGCACTATCAAGAGAATTTACAACAGGTTGACATCACAACGACAACCCTCACAAACAACAGACCATCTGGAAGACTTATAAACTAATAGGTATTCAACCCATTCTCAAAGCATAAACACGAAGGACATAATCATTGAAGGCAATAAAAGAAACTACATTTGGATACTCTAAATCCATTTTTCATTTCATTACGTAATTCATTATATCGATAAAATCGAATTAAGAATTCATCTTTTCAGATAGGGGAGAAATTACACTAATATTCTATTTTATAATTGCTCTTAACAAAATAAGTATTTTCAACTATAACTCAAAACATTTCACTTTAAATTAAATAACCAATTGCCCTTGCAAATTAAATCATTATAAAATTAATCAAATTAACATTTGGTTTCTTCCATAACTTATTGTGTTAAAATAAGATCAATATTTGGACTATAACCCAATATCATATATATATTTTTCCAATTAAATCAAATTAATAATTGGACCTTTTACACATGAATTTAAATTCCACAATTAAATTTTAAATTATGCATTCTTTAAATCAAATATTTAACTCCTTCAATTAAACTTTAACATGCCATTTTAAAATAAACAATAATTTCCCCATACGTTTATAATTTTAATTCCACTAATCTAATATACAAATTTTATTTAAAATAATATAAATAAATATAATACTTTAATATTATAAATTATAATATAAAATATTATTAAATAATATTTTAATATTATAATAACAATACATAAAATATTAATATTCATAAATATCAATTTATTATTATTTTATTATCAGAGCAGCCATGGAAAAATAACTTAACAACAAGCTCGTGTTTCAAGCATAACTCAAAAACTACGATCTAGGTATTTGCAATTTTTTGACAAGGATAAAAAAATTTCAAGATGCAGAAACCCTTTAAATTTCCTGACAACCCAGTTTGTGTAAGTGGAGTTATATGCGACGCAACCAGACCATTTTACCATGAAAAATATAATTACCATGCGGATTTTAAAATCCGATTTTTAATAATAAATAGAGAGTTTCATTTTCTAAAAAAGAAAAACATTCTAAATGCTTCGTTCAATTTCTATGTTTGATTCCAATAACAAAATAATCGATTTCCTCAAATAATTTAAATTCAATTAAAATTTTCACAATTTTCACTCAAAAATTTTCACAAAGCAAAAGCTGTAAATTTATTTGATTATTTTCTTCTAATAATAAATTTATTTTCTAAAACAAATTTAACAAACAAATCTTTAATCACTACTATTTAAAAAGTAACCAAGAACAATAAAACACAAAAAGGAAAACCTGGTTCAAGAAACTACAGGAAAAGATTAATTTCTGATGCAAACCTCTTCCAAAGATTTCTTGAATTTTCTTCAATCATCCAATAAATCCAATCCAAAACCCAATCCAAAACCCAACAAATGCAACCAATCTTTCCTCCAATCAATTCTACAATCAAAACTTTCTTCAAACCCTTCTTTGTGCAAATTTTTCCAAAATTTCTTCTCTGCTATAAAAATGAATTTTTCTAAAAAATTTCTCCCTTAAAATTAAAACATGTATTATTTATAAATCAAAAATACCTAATACAACCCTAATTCACATTACATGCAAATTAGATATTAATTTCAATTTTTACAACCCTAATTCACATTGCATGCAAATTAGATATTAATTTCAATTTCAATTTCAATTCCAATTTTCGAAAACCCACTTTCAATTTAAAATGCAATTTCAAATAATAAATTAATTTCCAAAGTTGAAACTAAATTCTCAAATAAACATTTAATTATATTTTCTAATTTAATTCCCACACGTTGAAATTAAATTCCAAAATTAATTTTAATTCTTTTATTTCCTTTCATTCTCTTGTATCACGTTTAATTAATTAATTTAATTATTTAATAACTAAATTCAACCCCCTCGGATCAAATTTAATTAATTAAATAAACTAAATATAATTAATTAATTTAAATATAAACTTTTATCCACATTGCATTATTTAAATTAACTAACCATCAACATGATTTAAATGCAATTATTCTAAATATCTATTTCCAAATCAAGAATCCTTCAAAATTAAATAACATTAAAGCAAGACAGACAATGACTCGATACACACAACTGACGACACACTAAGGCTAGGGTGTAATCTTGACATATGTTACCTAGCTACTATCTCCCGTTCAACTTAACCGTTGGATCGACACGCTCGAACCTGTGAAACCAGGTGGAGTCGATGTCATGTACTTGCAATCCTACAACCAAGTAAACAACACCATACAATATATCCAACATATAATACACACCGTGAAGAAAGAATTACGGATTCGCAGGGCGCTCGCAAGCCAGTGATGCGAACCCATCTTCTTCACCAATACACTCATCGAAACTGACACTTCCATCATAATTCCAATAATCTCATAATAACATCTCATGCTAACTCTACAACATCATTAATCCATAATACATGTGAAACAATAATCAGATAACTACATCCCACAATAATAGTTGTCGCTCAATAGTAACGATCAAAACATCATAATAAAATGTATCCAGTATCAAAGTAATCTACAACCAAACATAACATAAAGCAAACCGAACAAGAAGCAAAACAGAGGGGTATTACATCTATCTCATTGTCTCTCTGGATCTCTCTCTACCTCTCTATATAGCACTTGATATTTCTATCTTTATCTTTCTATCTCACCATATATCTCCTCTATATATTTATCTATTCCATATTTATCTACCCCCCTCCTTTCTCTCTTTATCTCCCCCTCTCCTCCATTTGTATCTGCATCTCCATCTCTACCTCTATCTTCCTCTCTATATCTATCTCCTTACCCCCCTCTCACTCTCCCCCCCTTTGTCTCTCCCTCTCTCTATCCCTATCTGTCTGTCTTTCTCTCCCTCTCTTCTTATTACAAACATAACATGAGCATGCTGGTAATGGAGCCTGATTACCTTCTTGATTTAGAGGTTTTGTTTTAGCTGTGTTTGGATCCTTGTAAGTGGATGCATAGTTGATTTGAATACATCACTTCTCCATTGAGGCCTTTGTTGCACAAAAAACATCACTTTCTAAATTTCCTACCAATTGACCTCGTGTACTTCACAAATGTATGCAAAAAATAAGCCATTTTTTTCTAATTGACCTTCCACACCTCTTCGACGTACCCATTGCACACCAAGGTGTGATTACTAATCAAAATTAATTAATTATGTATTCATGAAGTTATTTGTGGGATAAGGGATAATAATTAATTATGTGTGCTTAAGTTTGGAGAATAATTAATTAATAATTAATTTATAAGATGATGTTAGAGGATAAAGATGAGAGTTGAAATTGAATAATCAATAATAAGTTATTAATTACTTGATGTCACACCCCAAATTTTAGCTTGCAGTTACTTTTAAATTTTACGTTAAATATGTGTTTTAGATTTGAATGGATGATTTTACTCAGTTGATGTTTAAATGAAATAAAAATAAAATGTAAATGTTTCGTTAAAGGATCAAAGAATTGTAATGATTATTACTTTTGATTAATGATTATGATATCATGGCTATTAACAAACTAACCATTGTGATGACCTTCTAAACATTGAATGCAAAATCACATTTTGTCCTCCTAGATGGAGAGGGAGAGTATCATCGGAGATAAGTGTATAGACATTGGGAAAAAATAGGTAAATACCATTTGAGTCAATCACACATTCACGTAGGTTTTAGTATCAAACTTAGGTAATTTGTTCCCTGTGTTGTTGATGAAGCTAATCACGTGTTTTGGTTTGTGTGGTCTTGTCAAAAGGTCATGTTGATTATGTACTAGATCTTTGAACTAGTCTCTCACATTGGTCGTGAGGCAATATTATTGAGTCTAAATCATCATTTTTGTTTATCTTTTAATTGTAAAGGTTTATTCAATTATTATTTAATGAATTATATATATATATATATATATATAAACAAATATAAATATAAATATATACATATATGTAATATATTATCATTATTAATACCAACGACTTACATTATGGGAAGCCGCAACTAGTATTGGTAGTTAACTTGCCATTGAATGCATGTTAATAAAAATAAATAAAATCAAACAACTTAAACCCTCACGTGAAAGGCTTCATGTCACCATCGATGGAAATATTTTAAATAGTTTCTAAAATGCTTATATATTTTTTATTATAAATTATATTTTATATAATGTAGAATTTATTTTTAAAATAATATTATAATTATATTTATTTATTTATTATATTCTATAATAGTGAATGAGTGCAATAATCATCATCGGTATAATTCAAATATTATATATTATATATTATATATTTATTTTATATATAACTAATACTATAATTATATTTATTATTTTATATTATATAATATATATTAAGTTAAATTTAATCTATAAATATATAATTTAATTTATGTCTCTTTGACTCTCTCTACCTCTCCCCATCTCTCTATATCTTCCTCTTTATCTACCTATTGCTCTCTATCTTTATCTCTCCCTCTACCTCTCCCTATCTCTCTATCTATTTCTCTCTGTCTTCCTCACTTGGTCTATCTTCATCTCTACCTCTATCTTCCTCTCTCCCCCTTTGTCTCTAGACATATCTCCCTCTCTCTATCCATCCATTTCTCTCCCTCTCCCTCTCCCTCTCCCTCTCCCTCTCCCTAGACCTCTATATCTATATCTCCTTATATCTCCATCTCTATCTCTTCATATTTATTTTTCCATCTCTCCCTCTATCTCCATCTCTCTCTAGTACCTCTATATCTCCCCCCTCTCTACCTCTCTATATAACACTTCCTATCTCTATCTTTATCTTCCTATCTCATCCTCTCTCTCTCCTTTATATATTTATCTCTTCCATCTATATCTATTCCTCTCTCCTTTCTCTCTTTATCTCTCCCTCTCCTCCATCTGCATCTGCATCTACATCTTCATATCTATCTCTATCTTTCTTTATATCTCTATTCCTTATCTCTATCTCCTTACCCCTCTCTCACTCTTCCCCTCTCTATCTCTCCCCCTCTCTATCCCTATATGTCCATCTCTCTCTCTCCCTCTCTTCTTATTACAAACATAACATGAGCCTGTTGGTAATGGAGCCTAATTATCTTCTTGATTTAGAGGTTTTGTTTCAGCTGTGTTTGGATCCTTGTAAGTGGATGCATAGTTTATTTGAAGCCATCACTTCTCCATTGAGACCTTTGTTGCACAAACAACATCATTTTATAAATGTCTTGCCAATTGACCTCATGTACTTCACAAATGTGCACAAAAAATAAACTTTTTTCCTAATTGACCTTCCACACCTCTTTGGCATACCCATTGCACACCAAGGTGTGATTGCTAATCATAATTAATTAATTTTGTATTCATGAAGGTATTTGTGGGATGCAAGAGAGAATAATTAATCAATTATTTTCATAATTAATTAATTATGTGTGCACGAGTTTGGAGAAGAATTAATTAATAATTTATCAGATAATGTTAGAGGATAAAGCTGAGAGTAAAAATTAATTAATCAATAATAAGTTATTAATTACTTGATGTCACACCCCAAATTTTGGCTTGCAGTTACTTTTAAATTTTACATTAAATATGTGTTTTAGATTTGAATAAATTATTTTACTTCAGTTGATGTTTAAATGAAATTAAAATACAATGTAAATATTTCGTTAAAGGATCAAAGAATTGTAATGATTATTAACGACTATGATATCATGGTTATTAATAGACTAACCATTGTGATGACCTTCTAAGTTGAATGTAGGATTAGATTTTTCAGTCATAGACGGAGAGGGAAAGTATCACTGGAAATAAGTGTATAGACATTAGGAAAAAATGGGTAAATGCCATTCTGAGTTGATCACACACTCATGTAGGTTTTAGTGTCAAACTCGGGTAAGTTGTTCCCTATGTTTTTTATGAAGCTAATCGTGTGTTTTGGTTTGTGTGGTCTTGTCGAAAGGTCATGTCAATTTTATAGTATATCTTTGAACTAGTCTCTCACATTGGTCATGAGGAGATATTGAGTCTAAATCATCATTTTTGTTTATCTTGTAATTGCAAAGGTTTATTCAATTATTATTTAAATGAATTAAATATATATATATATACTTGTATGTATGTATATATATATGGTGCAAAGTGTGTGCCCTAGGTCACGGGTTTGAACTCCTTGCTTGTGTTGGGGGATTGTTGCAAGGTGTGCACCCTTGGTCTCCTTGTGTTGTGCAATGTAGCACTCGAGTTCGTGACATGGCTTAACTGCCTCTCGTGCATTCATTAACTCTAGCGGTTGTATCAGATATTAATAGGTTTATCTTTGGTGCAACGACAACCGTATGTGCAACAATATATATAATACCAACAACTTGCATTATGGGAAGCCGCAACTAGTATTGGTAGTTAACTTGCCATTGAATGCATGTTAATGGAAATAAATAAAATCCAACAACTTAAGTCATCACGTGGAAGGATTCATGCCACCATCAATGGTAATATTTGTGGAATTAAAAGAGATTAAAATTGCTTCATTTATGGCATGGGATGTGAGAAAGAATAAGGGAGTCACATGTTAATAAAAGGAGTTTTTGGCTATTTTTACATAAACAACATATGCTTGGTTTTGGGTGGAGAGTTTTTAATGGTTAAAGAGAGTAGAGTATACAAAGATGTAGAGTATAACTAATGTGTTTGTAAACTTGATAAAATCTACTCAATTTAGAGGGTTAACTGACTAAATAGTCCACTTCACATTGTCAATACTACATTAAATCATCAACCAAGGTGCATAAGCTTATGATGGTATTGCATAATATATGCCTTCACGGACTCATGTACACCTAAATTATCCTATGCAAACTTATTCAAACTATTCTACTTTGCTGAAAGCTTACAAAATTGTAAAAATAGTAAAAGTAGTTATAGAACCTAATGGGTACGGGTACCTGCAGCATAGGCTATAGGTGACTGCTAATAATAAGGAAGTACAAAATCAATCTAAAACTTATTCAAAATAACAAGAAATCAAATCTAATCTCCAGAGTGCTAAGATTCACTATTTATACAACTATTCATGAATGACAACTAATGTGATCAACTATAAGAACTACTCTACTTGCAATGTATTTATGAAGCAAATACAAATGTTATTAACAAGAATGCATAAATGAATAAATAAATAAATGAAGTGAAAGGCAGTACCTGGAGTGGCCAGCTCAAGGGACTGTCTCACCTAACTGAGAAATAGATCTAACTTAGAATCTTACACATCCATGTAACACATAATTCCATTCATTGCAGAACACCAAATATCAAATAGAATCCTCCTTTAGATTGTATTCAATAATGGCATCTTACCAACATGTTCATAGATAACTCATAAATGGAAACAACTAATTGCTTGATAACTTGTAACAACCAACTAACTTAGTTACAAAATCATCCCCTAACTTTATACAAAAATGGGGAGAGACTTATTCAAACTACTAACTAATTGTAATCATTAATCTCACTCCTAGATACGAGGATATGAAATTAAGATTAGCTTATTTTTTTCTAACTAAAAAGGAAGAAAAGACCCATTCAACAAAGATCTTAAATGAAACAGCTTGCATGTGAAACACATAGGCAAACGTTCAAAGATTTAAAACAAGTATCTTCCTCCAATATTTATTCCTCCATGATGGTTCACGTCCAGCTCCATAGTTTCTTGCACTTTAGGTGGTTTGAACTTCAATTGTCTCCTATTTCACTACTTCGGTTCTTGCTACAAATGCTCTGTTCTTGTTACCTCGTGTTGAGCTGCAGAGAGGTTAATCCATACAACATACATATACAACTAACCCTCATAATTAAATCACAGAATTCTATTCATATACATACATTCTCACATTTAAATCATGCAATTTCTACGGATATCACCATATTTCATATTCTTCAAACTAGGTCCAAGTTGCGAGGTATGTTATAATAGGATAGTAAATTATGGAAGCTTTTATCTTGGAAAACATATAAAAAAGTGTCTGAAATCGTATGAAAGTAATAGAAAAAGCACTAATGATCAAGCCTGTCATTCCCCCCAACTTATCTTTTTGCTTGTCCTCAAGCAAAAATACTTGACTAAAACCACCTAGGGAAGAATATTATAGTATAAAGCAATCTGCCTAATATCCATGACTACATTGACTGCTTGTCCCTATTTCAGATAAAAGCTATTATAACATGCAAGCCTATCCAACTTAACTAATTCCACATTTGCACATTGATCGCTCTTTTCTCCTATCCAATGTAGTACTAGATGAAGTAGAATATGAGGGTGATAGGTAAGTGGAAGCTATTCCACTCCTCTTAGTTCTGAAATCTTGATATACTTGCACAATCTGTCAAACATACCCATAAAATTATAGAAAGAGTGAGGCTCTTTCTTCTATAATTTTGGAGTCAAGCTACTCCACCTATTTTCCACATATCTTAAGCAGTCCTAGAGGCTGGTCTTTGCAAGTTGTTGAATTCTTTTGTAATCCCAAAGTCTTAAGTCCACAATTACTTTTCCCACACCCCGGTGAGAAAGGAGTGTCAAACATTGAGTAATGACTCTATTGGGATCTGTTGCTTCTTTCTTGAGCTACAACGATACTATTTTATCTTGTTCCTCATATTTTTCCATTAGTTCCCCTTGGAGTTGTTCATTCTTAAAATAAGATGCCAGGGCTCTTACTTACAAATCCCCAACATAGATTAAGGGATTCCATTCAATGTCCTTTGTCGTCACATAGTTGTGGAGATAATACTCACACAACTGATCTTGCTCCTCCAAGTTAACTATATTGAAGAAACTAAGAAAAATATGCCTCTTATTTAAAGAAAATGACTGATCATTAATGAACTTATTAAATTGAGAGTTGAGAAACTTATCTTTTAAGAATAATGCATACACTCTAGGTGGAGGTCTACACTTAATGATTTGGATGGATTTGTCTATTACTTCTATCAATTTCTCCTCCAACTTATTCAATTTCAGGTTTTTACTTTTTAGTGATGCATTCAAAATGTGTTTCTCCTTCTCCCGGTTTCCTTTTTCTCAAGCTTGAATTGGTTTGTGAGTTTTAACAATTCCAATCCCAGAGACAAAGTTGTATGATATGTTGGTGTTTTTATAGTAGGGGGTCATGGACTTAATGCCATATTCTTCTAAACCCCTATTTTATCTTCAACCATCTGTGCTAGTAAATCCAACTTAGCCCCATGACCATAAGTCTGTATCTTTTCTTCCAACTCCTGAATTCTCGTTTCCTTCTCTTTGTCTCTCTGCTCATACTTTCACTTGTGCTTCAAGTTGTTCTATTCTATCAAGAGCTTCTTGAAGCTCTTTTCTTATATTTTTTTCTTCCAACAATTCTTCATTTTCTTCAAAATTTAAATCATCATCATCCCTTGAGATGTCAAAGATCTCCCTATTAGGGCTATTGGGGATTGATTTTCTTGTTTTCTTTGCAATAAAGATATCCTCTGAATCAGAATCAGATGAAGAATAAATATACCTTCTTTTCCTAATAGGCACATTAGCATTTTCAATAATATCAACAAAAACATCCTTAGGGACATCTCTTTCCCTATCTGTGTCTGTATCTATCATCATTGCATCCTTATCTTGTTGTCCTTTATTTCTTTCTTCCTATTCATGCTCTCCCATGCTTCTCTTTTCAACATTGTGCCCTCTCAATCTGCCTGAGCGTCGGGGAGTAACAATTTCCCGTGTAACTTTGCTTTTCTTCTTCATTTCACTCCTTTTTTTTCTTCTCTACCCCTTCTTTTACAACATTTTTTTGCTTCTCAATGTCTTTCTTCTTCTTTTTCCTTTTTGAAGATGTTGATGTAGTTCCTGTTTTAACTCTAGGGTTTTGAGATGATGAGGTCTCTTCTATTACCATTGACATGTGTTCTGATATATCATGTTTTTTTGACCCGCTATGGCTACAGGTAGGTGAAACCAATGGTGTAACGGGAGAATTTTCTCTCTCAGGTTCATCTTGCTCAGGTTCAATTTCTGGTTCAAACCCAGTTTGAGGTTCATCCTCTACTTCAATTCCTTAAGCAACTGAGTGATATCCTTACAATTTTTGAAATCATCCCAATTAATATGTGGGTGTTGAATTCGTAGATTTCTTTTAACCAGTGGGATTATCAAGCAATGACGGGATAGTGTGGTGTCTGCTTGTTTCCTCTGATATTTATTTTCCATTCTCTTCAACATGTTGTATATAAAATTAGGTACATTCACCATTTTTTCATGCCATAAATGATTTATCAACTCAAAATGCATATTTTATAAAAGATTGTGATGACTATCACAAGTAAAATATTTAATAATATAACTAACACTTTTCCCCAAAATAGTGGAAGGGAAAGCCGCTTTGTAGCTTGAGATGTGGGGTCCAAAATTTATCCAAACTCACAAAACTCCTCCCTTGTCGCCACTCCATCTGCACGAGCTGGGTATTCAAACCTCGTCTGAGGTAATCTTGTGACTTGAGCAATTGCCAACTCAGAAGCATCTACTACCAACCCTCTCACTGTTGCTTCATCATATTGTAATGTTGTTACAAAATTTCTTGCTATGTCATTATCATACTTTGTTAGCTTCAAAAAGTATTCCAACCATCCTACTCTGGTAAAGAGGGGTGAAACCATCAAATCTTCTAATATTTCTTTGTGTAGATGTTTCTCTGTGTATAACATCTCCTCCCATTCTGCAACCTTGTAGAATTCAAATTCTTACTCAAAACTCAACTCGACCACCTTTAAAAACACCCAATTTACTGCTCCTTCAAATACCTTCCCTTATACCCAATACTGCAACTCGTATTCCCTCTTTTCCTTTAGCTCAATCCAGTGCAAAATCTTCTTATCTCAGCTCATTTTAGGGTAGAAATCACATTATCGATATTAACAAAGAGGTATTTCATGTTTGGGAATTTTAGAAGGATGGCATAAAATGATATTTGATAAACTTAGGTGGTGAATGAAAAGTGGCGAAAACCAAGAATAATCATAACTATAATACCCCTCCCCCCAACTTAAATTAAAGTGACCTCACTTCATGCATGATGCGATAGGGTGATAGAAGAATAATGAAAAGTACAAGTGAAATATTTTTCACATGCATAACTTAAATCAAGAATAGTAATGAATACAAAAATAAATCTAGTTTAACTATGAGAAATTACCTCTCGTACGTGTGTAATAGCAATTATCGCTTGGAACAAGTTGTGACTGGAAAAATATGTACTTTGGTGTGTAATTGATTTGATTGGCATTAAATGCATGATAGTGGATGAAAATTTGGCGGCGATGATTTGAGTGGGACTGGCTACAAGTGCTTTATTGGGAAATGAATAAGGCATGTGATATAAACAAAATACATGAGAAAACAATTCAATTTTTCCAAGGTAGTGTAGGTGTAGGTACAACAAGTGTTGTTGCGGTTACTTCAAGCACAGGGCCTGTTTATATTTGACAAATTAACTTTTTAGGTCCCTACAGAATCAAGTCCCGGTAAATGCTGAATAACTGGATAACAAGTCCCTTTGGAATATAGTATGTACATGATGGAGAATGTTTTGTGTGTGCATGTGTTCTAAAGCATAAGAAATTATGCCTAGGTGATTTCAGGGGTTGAGTTTTGCAACTCAACCTTTGGATCACTATACATGCTTGGTGTGTCCCCTTGTACTGATGTAGGACTTTGTGAATTAATTTTTGTTTCAAGTTCACTACGAACTCCATATTGCTGGATTAGTGAAAAGATGAAGTCATCATGCTGCATTGGCTTCTTATATAACTTCAATCTGTGTCCATTAACAAGAAGTGAGAATCGGGCCTCATCAATGGTATGTAATTGCACTGCTCCATTTGGGTAAACCTTGCTAATTTCATAAGGGCCCAACCATCTAGACTGGAATTTTCCCTTGAAATATTTATACCGTGAGTCATATAGCAGAGCCCAATCTCCTTCAATGAATTCTTTATCTTTATGAACTGGTCATGCCATTTCATTCACTACTGTTGCATCACCTCTATATGATAAAATGCTTCCATACATATCTCATCCAACGCATTCAAAGAATGCAACCTTTCCTTTTGTGCCTCTGTTAAATCCATTCCCAACTCAATTGTTGTCCTTAATGTTTTGTATTCAAATTCAATAGGCAACACTACTATTTTTCCATAAACCAGTTCATAAGGGGTAAAACCTGAAGGTGTCTTCCATGTGGTTCTGTATGCCCAAACAACTTCTGGTAATTTGGATACCCAATCTCTCTTATGAAGTTGTACTATTTTTGTTAATATATTTTCAATCTTCCTATTGGTGACCTCTATTTGACCATTAGCCCAAGGATGATATGGAGTAGATTTCTTGTGCTTGATTTGATACTATTCTGCCAATTTAGCAATTAAGTCTGATGTGAATTGTGGTTCTTGATCAATCACTATCTCTTTAGGTACACCATACTTCGTGAAGATCTCCTCATATAATAATTTTTCTACATTGCCATCTCTGACAAACTGCAATGCTTTCACTTCTACCCATTTGGTTAAGTAGTCAGTGCATACCAATATGTATTCATTGTTATTTGAACTAGGAGAGATAGGTCCAATAAAATCTAGCCCCCATTTATCAAAAGGAGCCAGTGCCAGCTGAGGCTGCAAAGGCATTTCATCACTTTTTGTGGGTCTTCCCATTCTCTGGCAGTGGTCACAACTTCTAGTATACTTAACAAAGTCTTTATGTAGGGTTGGCTAGTAATATCCTATTGTCGAGATTTTAGAGGTTGTCATCTTGGCCGAAAATGGTCCACCACAGGGCTCATCATGGCATTATTTCAATATATCAAACACCTCATCCTCCCTTATGCATCTTCTCATAATGTTATTTGGGCCAGTGTAAAATTAAAATCCAAGAATAAGGGAAGCATTTGTGAACCAAATTTCTTTTCTCTCCTGGGGAAAAGTAACCTGGAATCTGCCCTATTACCAAATAGTTAGCTATATCAGCATACCATGGTGTGTGTACATTTCGAGCAAATAGATGCTCATTAGGGAAAGAATCATCAACCACCCCTTTGGCTGATTGGGTAGGCAGTCTAGATAGAAAATCAACAACCACATTAGCCTTTCCAAGCTTGTCAACTATTGTAATATCAAATTATTACAACAACGATAACCACCTTACAAGTCTTCCACCTACCACTGGTTTATTCATCAAGTATCTAATGGATGTATGATCTGTATGTATGAACACTTGATAGCCAATTATATAATGTCTGAACTTGTTAATGGCATAGACAACTGCAAGCATTTCTTTTTCTATCACAATGTAGTTCAACTCTACTCCTTGGAGGTTTTTGCTGATATAATATATTGCATATTCCTTATTCCCTTCTTTTTTCCCTAGGATTGCTCCAATGGAAAATTCTAATGCATTAGTGTGTATATGAAATGGTAATGTCCAATTTGGACCTCTTAGAACTGGTGCATGAGTTAGAGTTGTCTTTAATTTCTCAAATGAACTTTGATAGCCTTTAGTCTAGTCAAACTCACTATCCTTTGTCAACAAAATGAACAAAGGTACAACAATTTCACTGAAATCTTGGATGAATCACCTATATTAACCTGCATGTCCAAGGAAGCTTCTGACATCTTTTTGTTTATGTGGTACAAGTAGGGTAGATATAATTTCAATTTTCTTTGGATCAACCTGTATTCCTTCACTAGATATAAAGTGTCCTACCACAATTCCTTGTGTCATCATCATGAAACACTTCTCATTGTTGAGTGATAGATTGTGTTCCTTACATATTTTTAACACTTTCTCCAAGTTACTAAGAGCTTCTTCATAAATCTCACCATAAGTGGTGAAATCGTCCATGTATATCTCCATGCAGTTATGTGCAAAATCAGAAAATATGCCAAGTACTGCTCTTTGAAAGGTTGTTGGAGCATTGCACAAGCCAAAAGGTAGGAAAAAATATGTATAGGTTCCCCAGGGGCAAGTAAATTTGGTCTTATCTTGATTTGTTGGTGCAATTTTGATTTGATTATAACCACTAAAACCATCAAGAAATGAAAAATATTTCTTTCCTGCCAAAAAATGAAGAACTCGGTCAATAAATGGTAGTGGAAAGTGATCTTTCCTTGTGGCAACATTTAATTCCTTATAGTTAACAAAGACGCTCCATTTCCCACCTTTCTTTGTGAAACCCATCCACTATCTGATATAGGGTATATAAAATGGACATCTAAAAGCTTTTGCAGTTCAACTTTCACTATATCTCTTGAAGCTAGATTCATGTGTCTTTGTGGTTGTCTTATAGGTATGTAGCCATCATTAATATAAATCCTATGCATGCATATATTAGGATCTATGCCCCTCATATCATGGTAGTCCCATGTGTATGCGACCGAGTGTGCTTGCAACACTAATTGCAGATAATTTTGTTGCTCCTCAGTCAAGGCATTATCAATGTTTAACATCCTCCCTGTCATAATTTCCAACTGTTTTGATGACTCTTGAACTGATGAGAGATCAAGGCTGGGTATAATGGGTAAACATTGTTGAGTGAGTAATGAATGAAATAGTTGTGATATTTCTTATGTAGAATCAATAGGTACAATACTTTGTAAGGGGTCTTGTAGGCATATGAGACAATCCTGCTGCTACAGGCTCCTACCATAGTCATTTTGGATTATGTGAGCAATGAACTCATCTTCATCTTGGTCATCCAATAAGGGGTTGCACTTAATAGTCATCAATGTTTGAAGAGAATAGCTATCTTCCTCCTCCTCACCCAAGCTGGACCAAATGGTGTGATCAAGGTTTGCATATGGTTGGGTAGGTGGATAGAGAACCAAATTCTTTGTGATTGTCCCATTGGATATTATCATTTTACCAGATCTACAGCCTATAAATGCATCGGTTGTTGCCAACCAAGGCTTGTCTAGGATGAATGGGTAACTTGAAAGATCAACCTTGGTTTGTAATACAATAAATTATTTAGGGTATTCCCAAAAATCTAATGCAATAACTAGGTCTTCGATAATTCCCTTAGGTTTGACCATAGACCTATCAACTAATTGCAAGACAGTTTGAGTGGGCTTGAGGTTGACCAACTGAAGCACCTACATTGTTTCTTTTGTCATAACATTGATGACAGTCTCCAAGTCTATCAAAGTATTCTTAATGAGGGTCCCATTGGTCTTAACGTCCACAACTGAACTTCAAGGATTAGTATACTTAGGGATTGTAATGTTCCCCAACATGATATCTGCAAGATTCCCCAGAACTTGAACTATTTGTTGATCTTTCTTTTTTCTACCTGGTTTCTTAAGACAAAGATCCCTTACTATTTTAGTATAGATGGGGATGTCTTTGATAGCTTGGATAAGTGGTATTTTGATGTTAACATCTTTCAACTATCCTAAAAGGTCTATCTCATCCTGCGCGTGATGCTTTTGTAGAGCTAAACGTTCAAGAAAAAGTGGCTAGGGGTTTGAGGTATTCTGGGGTACTTGGTTTTGTTTAGGCTCCAAAGGTGGTTTATCTGAAGCCTCAATTGTAGGTTCCTCATCCTCCAATTTTGTAATTTTGAGGGATGAAGGCCCAACGAGTTGTTTTCCTGATCTGAGGTGGACATCACTCACCTCTACCCCATAAGTGGGGTACTACATAGCTTCATTAGTATAAGCCTGTTGAATAGGCTCAGTGTTAGGGTTAGGTGTAGGTTGGGCAGGTATTTGCTACTTGGGTGGCTGTGATGTAGTATTTGATGGTGGAATTAGTGCTTGTTGTTGTTGTGGAGGAGGGAGCATGGGCTATTGGTAATTCATATTTTGTTGTTGCCATTGCTGGCCTTTCTACCATTGAGGCTGCCATTGATTCTGTTGGTTTGGCCATTATGGATTGTAATTAGAACCTTGAAGGTTTTGTTGGGGCCAAGGATTAGGTTGTTGGTTCCAATGAGGTTGAGGGTTTGGCCCATTGGGGATTTTTCCAATGGTTCTGATTTACTTGCCAGGGCTGAGAGTTCTAAGCATAAATTTTTTGGTTGTCAATAGGAAAAGATGAATTAAAGTTGAGGGGGTCTTGAGGCATACCTTGTCTCTGCTTCCATGGCCTCCTTTGTGCTATATAAAATAGTTGTCCATCATCTCCTTTAATGGGTTGAAAGTTAGGCTTCTCAAATTTTTCTCGCTAAACATTGGCCACCCTCTTACATTTGCAATTTGCTTTTCTTTGCCTGCAGCTTGGACAATACTTAGTAAGCATAGCCTCTGCTTCCTCCTACTTATTTTTAATACATAGAGTATTCATTTGTGTTTCCAAATTACTGATTGTATCCTCTTTCATGTTGGATAATAGATTGCTCAGCTCAACTTTAGAAACCCTAGTAGATGATTTACCAAGAACTGATGGTCTAGTTTCTCTTGGCCTCTTTGTGAAGGTTCTGGAGTAGTTTCTTCATATCTTATAGGTTTCTTAAAATGTCATTTGAGAGACATCTCCTCCTCCAATAAGGTTGAGGGCATCAATACAGTCTTCATTAACTCCTCTAAAAAATACTAGCTTGAGAGATTCTTTTGACAACTTGTTCTAGGGGTTTTTCTTGAGAGAAAATTGAAATCTTTCAACATAATCCTTTAAATATTCATCATCTTTTTGTGTCATTCAAATATATCATCCCTCCTCCTATCAGGTCATGTACGTTAGTCTTGATACTTTTCCAATAACAGTGTCTTCATGGTGTCCCAATCGGGAACATCTTTACCTAATCCAATAAACCATCTCAAAGTTGCATCCTTGAGAGTGGCAGGAAAAAGCTTCAACCTATGTGCATCAGAAGTATAATCATAGCTTCTGCATAAGACATCAAATTCAAAGAGGAATGTATTTGGGTCTTCAGTTATTAACCCATAGAAAATTGGTAAGGTTGAAGGAATGATGTTTTTCAACATTGTAGCCCTTTGGTGGTTAGTAATAGGAAACCCAAGTATTGGTCGGGCATCATCATCATCTATTGCATCACCCATGGTGTGGTATGTTCCTTTTGTATGTGTGCTAGAAGTTGGTGGAAAATTCATCTTCAATGGTACCTTCGCTCGGAGTACTAGGTTCACCAATCTTTGTAATAGCTTCTTGGCATGTAGAGGAAAAGAACCTACCCAAGGGATCTCTCTGCCTTCGCATACATAAAATATGACTTTAGATTCAATGGGCCTGCACAATGTCAATAGCTCATTGTTGAAAAAAAAAAGTGGTGTCTAATAGTCCTAATGCTTGAAAGAAAAATTAACGATGAAAACTTGTAAAAATAGGTTTGTGAAGATAGCACCATCCCTGACAATGGTGCCAAAAATGTAGAGTCCAACTAATATGTTTGTAAAATTGGTAAAATCTACTTAATTTAGAGGGTTAATTGACTAAACAGTCCACTTCCCATTGTCAAGACTACATTAATCATCAACCAAGGTGTGTAAACTTATGATGGTACTGAATAATATATGCCTTCACGGACTCATGTACACCTAAATTATCCTATGCAAACTTATTCAAACTATTATACTTTACTGAAAGCTTACAAAATTGTAAAAACAGTAAAAGTAGTTACAAAACCTAATGGCTACAGGTACCTGTAGCATAGGCTGTAGGTGACTGCTAATAATAAGGAAGTACATAATCAATCCAAAACTTATTGAAAATAACAAGCAATCAAATCTAACCTCTGAAGTGCTAAGATTCACTATTTATACAACTGTTCATGAACGACAACTAATGTGATCAACTATAAGAACTACTCTACTTTACTTGCAATGTATTTATGAAGCAAATAAAAATGTTATTAAAAGGAATGCATAAATGAATAAGTAAATGATGTGAAAGGCAGTACCTCAAGTGGCCAGATCAGGGGACTGTCTCACTTAACTAAGAACCAGATCTAACTTAGAATCTTACGCATCCATGTAACATATAGTTCCATTCATTGCATAACACCAAATATCAAACAAAATCCTTCTTTAGATTGTATTCAATAATGGCATCTTAACAACATGTTTCTGGATAACTCGAAATTGGAAACAACTAATTGCTTAATAACTTGTAACGACCAACTAACTTAGCTACGAACTCATCCCTTGACTTTATACAAAAATGGGGAGACTTATTCAAACTACTAACTAACTACAACCATTAAATTTACTCCTAGATATGAGGATATGAAATTAAGATTGGCTTATTTGTTCTAACTAAAAAGAAAGAAAAGACCCATTCAACAAAGATCTTAAATGAAACAACTTGCATGTGAAACACATAGGCAAACGTTCAAAGTTCTAAAACAAGTATCTTCCTCTAGTATTTATTCCTCTATGATAGTTCACATTTAGCTCCATAGTTTCCTACACTTTAGGTGGTTTGAACTTCAATGCTCCCCTATTTCACTGCTTCAGTTCTTGCTACAAATGCTTTGTTCTTGTTACCTTGTGCTGAGATGCAAAGAGGTTAATCCATACAACATACATATACAACTAACCCTCATAATTAAATCACATAATTCTATTCATATACTTACATTCTCACATTTAAATCATGTAATTGCTACGAATATCACCATATTTCATATTCTTCAAACTAGGTTCAAGTTGCAAGGTATGTTATAATAGGATAACATATTATGGAAGTTTTTGTCTTGGAAAACATATAAAAAGTGTCTGAAAGCATATGAAAAGTAATAGAAAAAGAACCAATGATCAAGCCCATCACAAGGGAGGAAAATTTATTCATTATCATTATGAATAGAGTTCATTAGTATTTACAATTGAGATTAAACTTAAGAGAGTATACAAGGAAGAGGAGAGAACGATTCATGTTGTGAGCAAGGCGTGTAAATATTGAAAGGTCAACGAGAGCTTTGAAGTTGTTCTTAGAGGATTGGAACTTGCAGAAGAACATAAATATTATAAGCATGATTTCAAATTCTATTTTCTCTCTTTTATTCCTAAAAATATAAAGATAAAATTTCAGATTTTAAAAAGATATGAAGATTTTATATATTGAAGTATATGTATGTGCATGGTGAAAGAATAGTCTGTATATACAGACCTATGAATGAAATCATTTAAATTCTTTATTTTATTTTGTATAAGACAAAACAAAGAGAATATGATTAAAAACAAGAGTTTTTATCACCCTATTGGTATAAACTGAATAGAAATATTCTAGTTTATTTGTGAAAATAATTATAAATTTGTATGATAAGCTTGGAGCTTAAACTGATTATTTTGGCTGTAAGTAACCAATTTATTATTCGAAGCTATTAATATGACATAAAACCCATAAATATGTGCTTATTCTTGCAAAATAAATAGATTATATGTTGTATATTTAATAGCATGATAAAATATTTTCTTGAATGAAGATGAATGTGAAAACATAGAAAAACCAAAAATATTTATGATGAAGTATTTTGATGTTAGTGAATACAACTCTTATTTACATGTGTTATGAGTTGTCAAGACCCTTTAGTGATAGACATAGAATCACGAGTTAGTGGTAGGAAGGTGTCATTAATTGAATGTACTATAACTTGTAAAAGAGTTAAAAATTCCTACATTTTGAAAAATAAGAGAGTACTACACTTTTGATTTAGTTGTAAGGACATATGAAAACGTGGCAGTAGCCAAGATCCAAGAATTGCAAGTACGTAATACAAATGTTATTTGTCAAGAGTATATTTCAATGACTTTAGTCGATTATCAACTATGGAAGTATATACATGTTTGGTCTTAATTCCTTGTGAAAAGTTAGATAAATGGTGAAATGATTCAAATGAGTGATAAACCATAGGATGAATGTCACTTCCGAGTTGAGTTATCTAGGTGTGTGAACACACAACTACATTTCCTATGAAAGTGTTTATTTTGTTAAAAACTTTTGTTACACCCCATCATGTTATTACCTATTTACTATTACTTTGATGAGTTAAAATGCTTTAATACATGATTGTGTTTTGTATATATATATCTTGATGGAAAATGTGACGAATGAATGTGCAATGCAATGTGAATACTTTTAATTCTTTAATAATGCAATGATATATGATGCATATGAATGTAATATTATCGGCTAACTATTGTTGTGATGCACTAAGTTGGATGTAGGAAAAGAATCGAGCCTCCAGAAGAGAGGGGGCGTATCAATCAAGAGAAGAACTTGGCTTGGTAACCCTTAATGAGCCTATTTGAGCTATCAATGCTCACATCCTAGTTTGGTCAAGTTGATTCAAGTTAGTTCAGGAAATGGTAAGTAACCTTCAGTCATAGTTTGGGGATGTATTGCAATGGTTTCTGTTTATATATATATACTCATTTTGTATATATATGTCGATCGATGAATATGTAAATATGTGTATTTTTTTGGATACTAAAATAATGGTATATGCATATAATATATGTATGTATCAATATATATAAGGGTACTTAATGTATATACCTATACATACATACATACATACATATATATATATATATATATATATATATATAGCAACCAATGATTTTATGTTACACCCCGTTGTGTTAATACCTATTTACTTTTACCTTGATGGGTTAAAAGTGCTTAAATATATATATTTATGATTGTGATTTGTATATGAATCTTGATGGAAATATGATGAATGAATGTTTAATCAAGTTGATATTTTATAATATTCTGAAGATAAAATATATGATGCATGTGAATGTATTGTTATTGGCTAACTATTGTTATGATGTACTAAGCTGGATGTAGGAATAGGTTCGAACCTCCGGAAGAGAGGAGGAGTATCACTCAAGAGAAAAACTTGGTTCGGTAACCTTGATGAACCTAATTGAGCATACATACACTCACTTTCTAGTTGGTCTAGCTGATTAAGATAGTTTGGGAAATAGTAAGTAACCTTCTGTCTGGGTTTGTGAATGTTCTATATTGGGTTATGATCTTGTTCTCTAAATGTTTTGATTACAGGTATGCGATTGAGTCTTTATGTTGAGAATGAGTTATTCTTCACATGTTTGAATATTTACATGTTAATCAATGAAGTATATACATAAAATGTATATATATACATGTCCATGATAACTCACACATGTGAGTATGTTCGTGCATGAGTATACGTAGGTAGACGTACCTACACATGGTCATGAACAGATAACCCATATGTATGGGAGTATCAATTGGACAAATTCAACATGTATATATACACACACTTCATGTATATACATTGATCAATGAGTACGTGAATATATGTGTTTAAATATGGTGATCAAAACAACAAAAAATATATATACATATATATATATATATGTATGTATGTATATAGTATGTTGGTGGAAACGTATATACATATATACTAATATACGCAAATATGTATATATATATATAATTATTTTAATATATGTGTGATTATGTATTTGAATGGTAATTAATGCATTTTATAATTATGTGAATATAATTATATATATGTATTAATATATATATATATATATATATATATATATATATATTTATTAAAGAAGATATATATATTAATAACATGTATATATATATATATATATATTATACATATTGTTTGGTATATATTAAAATGCTTGAATAAAGCATGGCACAATAACAAAGCGTTGTTGTGATATATATTGAAAGCACATTGTATTAAACATAGCGCATTTTATAGTGTTGCATGTATGAAAGGATAACACATTTTACAATGTTGTATATGTGAATAATAACCAAAGCATAACTGTCACGCTTAAACCAAGTTAAGAATAGTTCAATAAAGACTTATAAACCATGCATGTAAATAGGAATACAGTTTATATGTTGCAAATTAAAGTGAATGCGGATTTTACAAAGTTGAATATGAATATGTGGCACCAAATCTAAAGAGTGTGAAACCAATAAGAAGTCTTAAAAGCGCTTAAATCTGGAAAAGCAATATGATAATCATAAAACTCAATCAAAGCATAGATGTCAGAGATTGATGAGGATAGTCAACTTACAAACTATATAGGAAACCTGTAGCATTTCATTGTTGTCCCTTGACTCAGTAAAAGAGTCATGTTGTCTCAAAGAATGAAGCCGACTTAATCATTGGAAATATGAGGGTTGCCATGTGTTGTAATTTTAGAGTTTTATCAACTGAGTTGTTGTATGTGAGTAGGAAGGTGGTAGAATTGTTAGCTTGTTAGCCTTTGGAAGCTCAAATTTTAGTATATATAAAAGTGCTCTCTCTACCATTTGTTACACTATTCGGTTTGATTTCTATGTTGTTATTTTGCTGTAATTTTTGTGTAAGCATTGTTGTGAGAGTTTTAGTGAAAGAGAGCGAATTATTTTGTGAGATGATTTTGTTGAGAATTCTTAAGAAGAGGCTAGAATTGGAATTTAGTTGAGTGTAGAAGGAATAAAATTTGTGATTGTGGAGGATAAGGTTGGAAAGCAATAATATCAGTTGGAAATTTATTTCCATGCATGTGGATTTCTATTCCTCCATTATTCACGATTGAAAGTTTATCTTGATTATAATGCCTTTGTTTGGAAAGATTGCCTTTTGAATGAATGATATGCTTGTTCTTATGAACCTAGTTATTTACTTATTTTGAAATAATTTTGAATGAATGATATGCTTGTTCTTATGAACCTAGTTATTTCCTTGTTTTGGAATAATCTTTGGGAATGCATTATATACTTTTTCTTATGAACTTAGTTACTTCCAAGTATGAATATTCTTGTGAGATTCTTGTTTGAGTCTTGAATTAGTGAAACCCTATTATTTTGGAATACATTTATGTTATGAGAAGAATGTGTGGCTTAAATGTTGTTATCTAACTATACTTAGTTCTTTAAGTCCATGTGGATATTGCATGATGTGGAATATGTTGCTATCTTATAGTTCTTTTTATGAAAATATCATTTTGAACTTAAGTAGTTAGTATGGTTATTCTTGGGGTTAGAGAAATCCATGGGAAAGGGGGTAACCTAGCTAGACACTAGTATGTGTACATGTATGATTAGAGTGGTTATACCAGGGGTTAGAGAAATCCATGGAAAAGGGTGTAACCTAGATAATTAGTTTCTTCGAAACTTGGATATTCTTGGGGTTAGGGTAATCCATGGTCAAGGGAATTATCTTGTTGAGCATTTGTTATGTTATCACCTTAGATTGAATGTGTGTTTTGTTTATGATCAATACTGAATCGAGCTTGAGGGTGGGTGGACAAATGACTCTCACTCAAAGTACTGGGTATTGAATTATTTGGCCAAAGTAGTGTAAGTAGCCATTGTTTACATTGTCAGTTCATTGTGATCCATGATTGCATTCCAGGCCGGGAAACCAATGTATGGTGGTTCTAGACATGTAGGACACAACACTATGCTCAGGAAGGACAGGATTATGGGGTTACCAAACCAATCTCTTCGTTGAAGGGTAGGGCCATCTTACCGGTTAGGTAGATGTGTAGGGGGTCGCAGTAAGTCCATGGTTGGCAGAAAAGTACTTGAGTGATGCTCTCCCTCATACAATTGGCGACCAGGATTTGAGGATGTAGCACCAATTTGGGGAAACCTAGTATGTATGCATCAATGATGGGAATATCTAAGAGGTATGCACCAACATTGGGGACATCTAGATCATTATATTATGTTATATTTACATATCATTAAGCTCATGAAAGCTATGGATGTAAACAAGTATCTCTATTATTATTGAGAAATTGTATATGGAAAAGATTATCATGAAAATTATGTAATATGAAATCTTTACTTGAATTATTGAAACGAACCTTTGTTATGCAATGGGAAAGTTTGAAATGGTTATTTTTCAAATGTGCATCTTATTATTCATGCGAAAAGCTAAATTTTTTATTGCTCATTATGTTAGAAGCATAAACTTTCACTTGTCAGTAAAACATAGTAAAAACAACGGGCTCGTTACATTTTATGTGTATATATATATATTATAATGATAATATATATATTATAATGATAATATATATATTATAATGATAATATATATATATATATATATATATATATATATATATATATATATAATTATAATGTTAAATTCATTTGAAATGTTATAAGTAAATTTGGAACATATAAATCATGAGCCATATGATGGAAATCAACTTGAATAAAAGCCAACATCGTTGTCAATATATGCAACACATATAATGCACATAAAAGAAGAGTTTAATGCCAACACATATAAGTGGAAGCTTTATGCAAAGCACATAGTTTTATTGAAGTATGCGAAGTGAATAATATTTATTGAAGTGCTTAAGCCATGCTATAGTGAAGCAACACAATATATTTAAATTTGTTGTTAATATTAAAATCCATGCACAACATGATGATGTGTAAAGTATGTAACACTGTAATTGGTGGAATAAAGCAAATAAAAGTCTATGAACCAACACACGACTGAATATGAGCATAAAGATTGTGTCAAGCCAGAGCTGGTTGAAGCTTAAGAAGGTAGTCAACTTTCTAGCAATTAGACAACATGTAGATAAGTATTTTTTGAGTTTGACTCAGTAAAAGAGTAATTGTTGTCACTAAAATGGTGATTCATTCTCATTGGAGAAGCTAGAAATATATGGACTATATATGTGTTTACAAATTGAGAGTTTAAAACAACCACATTTCATTCTTGATGGCTAAGTTGATGTATTTTAGAAGGGAATTAGTTTCTTATTGAAGTGGTGGTGATGGGAAAAGAAAAGGTGGTGGTGTTGTGAGCTTGTTTGTAGTACTGAGTTTCTCAATTTTTAGTATAGATAGAGGCAACTTCTCTACCTTTTGGTTGACTCATTCATTTAAATTTCTTCTTATTTGTTCATAATTATGCTATAGTTTTTTGTGCAAGTGAGTTGTTGAGTGCTTAGTGAGAAAGAGAGTTTGTTTTGTGGATTTGCATTGGTTGAGAGTTTTGTGAGAGGCTAAATTTGGAGATAGGATGAGAATAGAAGGAGCAACAAGCATAATTGTGGGAGTTGAGTCTGGGAACCAATATAATCATTTGGAGCTATAAATCTAGGCATGCTAATTTTATTACTCTATTCTTTTTATGTTGAAATAATATTTGTCTATGAATGTAATTGTTTGTGGAAAGGATGATTTAAATGCATGTCGAGCTTGCTTAAATCAATTTAGGGAATTTCCTATTTTAGATAAGCTTGCATGATTCTTGGAAGAGTCTTGTTTTGGTGAAACCCTTTTGTTTGGCTTATACATATATACTTTATATTGGAATTTGTGTGGGTATGTTGCTATTGGAACTATACTTTGTTTGCCAAAGACCATGGTGAAATATGAGATATGTTATTATCTTGAAGTGTTGTAATAGAAATGTCAGTTTGAACATGGGTGGTTAACTTGGTTGTTCATAGGGTTAGGATAATCCATGGATGGGAGTAACCTAGTTGGTCACTTAGCATGTGTGCATGTATGGTTAGCTTGGTTATTCCTGGGGTTAGGATAATCAATGGATGGGAGTAACCTAATCAGTCAATTTGTTATGTCATCACCTTTTAGATTGAATGCATGTTATGATTGAAAAGAGTATGAATGGTTAAATAACAAATCGAGCTACACTCGAAGTACTAGGTGTTGAATTCTTTGGCCAAAGTGGTGTAAGTAGCCACTGTTTACACTGTTGGTTCATTGTGATCCAAGTTTCCATATTAGGTAGGGAACACCATACATGTAGGTTGCAACCAATGTATGGTAGCTCTAGATATGTAGGACACAACACTATGTTCAAGAAGGCTAGTATTATGAGGTTACCAAACCAATCTCTTTTTCAAAGGGTAGGGCCATCTTACAAGTTAGGTAGATGTGCGTGGGATTGCAATAATTTTGTGGTTGGCAGAAAAGTGCTTGAGTGATGTTCTCCCTCATACAGTTGGCGACCAAGATTTGAGGATGTAAGCACCAATTTCGGGGACACCTATGATGTATGCACCAGTAATGGGGACATCTAGGAGATATGCACCAACATTGAGGACATCTAGATCATTATATTTTGTTTGTATATCTCTTTCATTAAGCTCATGGAAGCTATGCATGTATACATTTATATCTATTCTTATTGAGAGATTGTAAATGGTAAAATGTTATCATTGAAATGAAATTACGGAGAAATTGTTACTTGGAATTTTGTAATGTTCTTTGTAAATGCAATGGAATTTTTGAAATGGGATTATTTCAAATGTGCATCTTGTTATTGAATTAGAAAAGATTTTTTTTTTTGCTTCTATTGGTAAACGTAAACTATTCACATGTGAGTAAAAACATAGGTAAATTCATCGAGTTAAACATTAGGCATGTCACAACTTTGGCCAAAGTGATGCAAAAGTTTTTGCTTGCATTTAGTCAGTTCATAGTGTTCTAGATTTCATAATCCAATCAGGTTGGTCATACTTAGAGGTTTGTCTAAAATTGTATGGTTAATTGGGTTATGTAAGACACAACATTAAGACTCAGATGGTATAAATTTATTGGTTTCCTTTGTCTATACTCTTCGTGAAGGGTAAGGCCACTTCCAAATGGAAGGTGTGTGAGGGATTGCCGGTCTACGGTTGGAGGTAAAGAACTCAGGTGATGCTCTACCTCTTGCAGATGACTTCGCCAAGACTTGTGAGACAGATGCAAAATTCCATATATGAAAGACTTTTTAACACTTACTGGTGTATTGTAAACATGGTATTTTAAATAAAATTCATAATTGTATTGTGAAAGAAAAGATTAGCATAATTGTAATTGTTGCATTTCAAATTCAAATGATTGTAATTTTCATTTAATTATTGATCATGGAAAACAAATAAAATATGAAAGTAACAATTTTTTTACTATTAATTTTTAGCACGTGGTTATTTACTTTCTTGTAAATTCATTAAGTAATTTTTAGTTATGAAAGTTGAGTACTGTTACACTCAAGAGGACAATGTTGGGAATTAATTGATTAATAAGAAGAAAATTAATTAAGAAGAAACTAATTAATTATTTATAATTAATTAACTAATAGAATGCAATGATATGGATAATTAATCGACTAATAAAATATGATGACATGGATAATTAATTGATTAAATTAATTAATTAATCAATGAAGTGATATAGAGCTCGAATTGACTACAACAAACTAATGTATTAAATTGTTGATAGAAGGTGGTGTAATTTTGGTGTCTACACTAACTCTATTAGAAACACCAAATCTACAACACTATCTTGTACCTCAACATCTTTTACAACATCCATGATTATGAGAAGGACATCCTCTTGAAAAAATTCCTTGATCGTAATGGTTCTATTATAAAGTAAGCCATCAACCCCAAACATCACTTTCTTAATGGTTATATTTGTAATCTTTAGAAACCATTACTTTTTAGCTTTCGTAATTTATTATAATACATGTCATGTTCAAAAGTAAAGTTCAATGTGAATGCATTAATGCTAGTAGATGCTTATTTATTATTATTTGAAATGTGCTTGATATGAGAAAAATCTGTAGTGATAATTCTTTTAAAATTATGAAATAAAAAATTCTTCATCGCCTTACAAGCATTTTCAACTGTACAATGCACCAACAAGTATTATTTCTATTCAATAAGTCTCAATAAAAAAACTACTAATGAAAAGGCAAAAAGTCTTTATGATATATTGAAAACACAATTGAACAAATTTCTCCCTAGTGTAATACTTTTAGATTTTACAAACTTACTCCTAAAAAATAATGGTATCTTCCAACAAATGAAAGTAAATAATGCCTCATATTACTAAAATTCAATATGTGCTAGCATAAGTCCATCAAAATGAATATTTAGATATAAGCTATGATCTAACTGACATAATTTTAGATAGTTAGATGTCAATCCATTACACATGACAAAACAAAAAACAAAACAAGTACTAACCACTATGCAACACTTTTTTATCTTGATGTTTTTTTAAAAAAATTAACTAAACTTCAACCCATAAGATTTTTATGAGACAACCTCATCTTATTAAAACAAATACAACATTTAATAGACACTTTTTTATTTTGATAATTTTTTAAAAAATTAACCAAATTTCAATCGATAAGATCAAATGACCTCATCTTAATAACACAAAAACGACGAGCATAGGGCCTAACTTGATTAACTAAGTCATCCTATTGTAGACAAAAGATCACAAATTCTAGTCTCCCCTCATCCCCATGATACTAGAGAACGTGTCGCGTCAATATCACCAATCACATCCTAGCATCAAATAAAATAACATAAAACCAACATTTAATACCTATAATCTAACTCACCACAACTTTACCACTACACCATGTGAACACATTATTCCTTTTACATCACTTCAATGCGGGTTAAGAGGGGACACTCTTTACTTACGCGTCATTGATTTTGGAATACGTAACCCCCTATAATACATTTAAATCCCACAATTAAAGCGAAATAATAGATATTAAGATCACTTAATAAAAATATCCGAGCAATAAATACCTCTTTGTTGTCCTCTGCAATTACAAGAAGAAGAAACAGTAGTCACGCGGAAGGAGAAGGAAAGCAAGAATTACGAAGGAGCGCGAATCCCATTTAACCGTCGCGTTAGCTGTGAGAGATGGACGGTTGCGATGCAGTGGAAGCTGTAATCGAAGCAGATTGGTCAGGCGTAACTGATGACGATATACTGCAGCAGCACAATGCTATCCAAGCCGAGGAGGTCAACAAAATTCCCTTTGTTGGTGACAAGGTTAGATCAAATTCCTTACAAACCCTAATTCTTTTTTCTTTCTCTCTACCTCGCGGTGATTTAATCCGGCGGTCTCTAGGAGCCAAAATGGCTGTAATCTTGGATAAATTTGGTCATATTTGGCTTTGCCTGGTTAAATTTTGTTATATCTGGCTAAATTTGTAATTGGATAAGGCTGGCTAAATTTAGTTAACTTCATTTGTAATGCTGGTCTATCGTTGTTGGATTTGAGCTCGGGGTATGGCAAAATTTGAGCAGAACTGTGTTCAGAAAAAAATTTCTGGATAAAGATGCTCGAAAGACATCAACGGAGTGTGTCCCGAAGTAATTGATGTTTTTCAGTCGTATTTACGCAGCCTTGTATAAAAAATTCTTTAATATGGACCGCAGAAGGTTAAATTCTTTAATTTGGATGTAGCGCGCACATAGATCGTCATTTTTGTTCTAAATGTGAAGCCAGAAAGTGAGGCCAAGTCGGGGTTCTTGAAAAGGAGGATTCTTGTATATGGTTATTAGCTTGGTTAAGTTTTGTTTGTTCTTGTTGGGTTTTATAAAGTTTTTTGCAATGCTGTTTTGTCATTTGAGAAATTTAGCTCAGAAAAGTACAGAACTTTTGTATTTAGATACAAATTTGCGCCTAAAGGCTTTGTAAAAACGTGTATAAAAGATCAAAATTGTGGGTTGAGTTGTTTTTTCCAAGTTGAGAAATATGTGGACCAGAGTTTATATGTTATTAGTGTGGTATTATTTGTTCCGTCACTAAATAGTCTTTAAATCGGCTGTATCTTTTATTAACTTTGTCTAAGTTCAATTGTAACATGCGAAAACTGCGGTATTGGGTTATTGTTGTCTAAATACATGTGGGGAGGGTGTCATTAATTGTAAATGCAAATCTTTAACACTAGGCCAAGTAAGAGTTCTTGGTGAGACAGATGCATGTTAATGTTTTTTTTAATCTTGGTTATGCCTGGTTGAGTTTGATTACTTTAAATTGTATTCTGGCTTCTGGGTTTAGAATATCAGCTGAGAGTGTAGGACTGTGTTTAGAGAGAACTTGATGTTTTTCAAGTTGCTTTGTTTATATTTTTGTGTGATAGGTATATACATTTTCATTTAACTTATGTGTAGAGACTACGTCTGTAATTTTTCTTTATCTTGACTAAGATAGGCTAAGTTTGGTTAAATTCAATTGTAATGCGGCTTTGTTGTTGATATAGTAGTAGTAGTATTTAGAGAGGAATTTCTAGTTTGTTTATGTAGTTATTCAGATCCCTACTTTGCGGACTGATGAATCTTGAGTTCTTTGATATGGCCATATTATTTGGTTGTTTTAATGTCTTTCTACATGTCAATGTAAATCCACATGATAGAGCCAAGTTGGAGTTCTTGGCGAGGTATGCAGGCATACATTTTAATTAGTTTTGTTTGATTTTGTAAAAATCTGATTGTAACACAGCTTTTTTGTGGATGAATTTAAGCTCAAGGCAATGTAAGAAGGGCTGTATCGATGGAAGAGAAATTTCTGTATAAAAACTGTGTAATTTTTTTTTGATAAATATTAATGAAGTGCAATTAGAAATGTCAAGTTTTTAATTTTCGCCTAGTTTCTAATCTAGATGTTTCTTGATGTCAATATTTATATTATGGAAGTGGAAGCTTAAATTCTTTAATAAGTATTATTGAAATAAATTTTAACGAGGATTTTATTCATAGAATGAAATTTCTAGGTAAATACTGCAGTATGGTCCAAAACGGAAGTGAGGCTCAAAATGTTCATGTTTCTCAAGTATTTTTATGCAGTTTTTACTCAGAAATATCTTTGGCTCTATATGTGTAGCCTGCTGCAGCTTGACATTTTAGTGTAGTGCAGATACATAGATTGTTATTTTATCTGTAAATGTATTCCTTCAAAAGGACCAAATCGGGGTCCTTGGTGAGGCATCTACTTATTTGATTTTAATATTTATTTATTAGTCTATCTGGTGCAAAAAACATCATAGGTCATACAAGTGTTAGTTTTGGATGTATATATTCTGTTTTCTGAAAATCTATTTTTCTTTATTTTCTAGATTTTTTTGTATTTTGCATTTTTGAGGCCCTTTGGAGTATGGACTTCATCATGGTCCCAGTTGAATTGTGTAGCTCACAACTTAAGTTTTTCAACACATTCACTAACTTTGAATGCCAATTAACAGGCTAGGAGTTATGATCTTGACGAGTAGGGGTGCCAAAATTAAAAGACCTCAATACGTTTTCAGTTTTCAGTTTTCTAATAAGTTTGTCCTTTTTAAACTGTTTATTTCAACTTCTTAATAGGATGTTGTGGGTCACTACCATGTGTGGTGACACTTTTGTTTTCAATAGGAAGCCTATTTATAGTAAGTTTTTTTTTTGTTTCTTGCATTGTAAAGCTATATAAAAGTTAAACTTGATGTATTTGATAAAGATTGACATTTTTTTTTGGTTCAAACTTAGATTGTTTTGTATAAGCTCTCACTTGAAATAAGAATCTACTTTGTTCAGCTATTCAATAATTTGTTTGACTCGAAAACTACACGGTTGAATCCTGATAGCAATATCATAATTTGACATGCTGTGGAAGAAACCTCTTACTTATCAATTGATGAGCTAAAGGGGCTCTATAATGAATGGTTTATAAGGCATAACACTTGCTGAAGGTTTTGCAAATGGGGTAGCAAGCTAAGTGGGCTTAACCTTGGGGGAAACTCCATGGTTAAGTGCGCTTGAGCTGGAGCAGTACTGGGATGGGTGACCTCCCAGAACGGACCAATGCTTCACCTCTGTGAGCATCTCCTAGATGCAATGAGTGCTCAGTGGACCATTCATTATCATGAGAGATGGGTTCTTGTGAACCACTACTCATGAATCATGGGTCAATGAGTTTGACTCGAAAACTACATGGTTGAATCCTGATAGCAATATCATAATTTGACATGCTGTGGAAGAAACCTCCTACTTATCTATTCAATAATTGTCAATCTTGTTTTGTTTGAGTTTTTCTTGAATTTCTATTCACAATACTTTAAGTTTCTCAACTAGGATATTGTCCCTTGAATTATCAATTTAATTCATATTAGTGGGTATTAGAGTGTAATTGCCCATGCATGTACCATCCAACATGGTCAAGATATCAAAATCTTGGGTTGAAGACAAGATTTGAGATGCAAATGATTGCACTTGGGTACTGAAGAATAAGTTGGTGACTCTTTGGTGCCTTCATGTTATTGACTCTATAGAGACAAAGATTGAAAATGATGAACAAATTTGCATAGATGCTCCAAAACCTCGCCAAAAAAACCATTTGACTAATAGACTCCCTTCAAATTCTAGGTAAACTTTGACATTCCACCTTTTAGGGCATTGTGTGAAAATAATCAAGATGTGTATCCTCCCCCCTCGTGCCTTTTGGCGATCTTGGGTGACGAAAAACATCTTGATTCTTTTCGCACATTTGATTTAATTACTTGATTAATAGTAGAAATTGATGAATTTAACTAAATAATAAAGATTATTTAACTGGTTAGTGCGAAAATGATTTAGGAAGAAATGATGTTAATTAATCAGAATTTCGATGCATAGTCAATCAGGACTATTTGAGTGTCTACAGGCATAATTGACGCATAATTGACATAGATGTTGACAATTGAATTCCCATCAAATTTAATGTCAATCAGGAGTATTTGAGTGTCTACAAGCATAATTGACATAGATGTTGACAATTGAATTCCCTTCAATTTCTCATATTTGGAAAAGATCACGTTCGCTCTCTTAAAATTTGAATCCCATGTTCAACATTGTTGGTAGGCTACATTATGTGTGAAGGATGAGTAAGGAGAGCTCCACTTTGATGAGGTGATTCTCACCACCTTGGGGGATTTTGTTCAAGCCATAAAGGATATATATGAAGAAAAGTACATCCAAAGTTTATATGATAGGGACAATAACATTTGTTCAATTGAAGTATAGACACTACTTCTTATTTCAACTAAATTGTAATAGATCTAGATAGATGCCTCAAAGTATGCATTGAGAGCAGTCCTCACTAAATATTGCTATATGGTTGTTTACTACAATAAGATTGCATAGGTATCCAACATATGATAAAGAGCTTTATGCTATTGTCCAAGCTTGTAAACAATGGAAACATTATATATTAAGAAATGAGACCATCAACCAGAGCACGATCCTTCATATTTCATGTAGACTCAAAGTAAGTTGCAAAGTGATTGACATCAATGGTGCTCTACATATCTCTAGTAGTTTCAATTGAACATTTGACACAAGAAGGAAGTACTAGCAACTTGAGCCTAACTCCAACTGCAGCCTAACAATGGTTATAGACTCTTGCATGCATGAGACATAAAATAACTCCAATTGTATCTCAAAGATCTTGACTTTTCTAACATGTACTAGAAAATGGTAGTAGGGTTGCAAGTTTGTAAATACCACTTGGAGAACAAACTCTTATGCCACATGTGGCACATTTGCATTCCTATTGAGTAACTTCAAAAGATGATATGGGAAACTCACTATAGTTTGTTGGTAGGTCTTTGATATAGAGAAGAGACAAGACAATGGTATTTTCGTAGTACTTATACTAGCCAAAATTATGTCATAATGTATGTATCAGATCTTGCACAATTTGTGGCATCGTGAAGCCAACCAATCACATATAGAGTGTGTGCACTACCAATTCTTGACTAGCACGATCGGTCTATGTCTATAGATTTCATGTTAGGTCTACTTGTGAGCAATCATGGTCATGGTTGTGTATATATTGTGGCTAATAGGTTCTTGAAGATGGTTGTTTTGGCACCCTACATGAAAGGGTCTCTTCAAAAGATATTGCCAAGATGTTCTTTGAAAATGTATGGGTCAATTTTGGCCCACCATAGACCATTGCCTCAAATAGGGATAGTAGGTTTCTCAACCATTTTTGTTCTTTTTCATGGTTCATGATATACACAAAATTGAGAATATCCATAATGTTATCCTACAAATAGAAGGGTAACATGTTTGTGCACATTCTTCAAAAATATCACTTGAAATATCTCCACATGTGGGATGGGAGCTTGCTCTATATCCAACACAAATACAATGAAGCTCTTCATGGCTCCATAGGACATGGTATATTATAGATCTTGTAATGAATTACTAGAAAGCATAGAAAATGACACGATCAACATTGCATTCCTTATTAGTTCCAAGTGGAAAGGCATGCTCTTGAATGGTGGGAAAGTTATTTGATTGCTTTTGGAAAGACGAAAAAAGTCAATTGTTGTTAGTTGGGATGAGTTCAAAGAGTTTTTGGTTAGACATAATATTGATCAAAAAATTAAGTGGTCGTATTTTCAAGTAGGGTGGTGGACAAAGTGTGCATAGGACTATAGTACAAAATTATGAAGATAAGTTGTGCTACTTAGATTGGACATGGAAGATGAAGACATAGTAACAAAATAGCTTGGAGTTCTTCACAATTACAATAGAAGGAGGGTAATCACCACTAAGCCAAAGGACTTGGATGAGGCATGTGTCCAAGCATATACTTTGGGAAAGATAAGAAGAAAGGGGAAGGAGAATCCTTAAAGCAAGGACAAAACACCAATCAGCCTAAGAAGGAAAAGTTCTTTAGGAAAGGTAATTGTTAAGGTGTTGGTTGATAGATTTGTCTTCTTGAAACTTACATTAACATGACCCTTTATTGCCCATAATAAATACAAATAAGCAACTAACGGTTGGAGAGATCACCATTTCATTGGTGATCTTCCTCTGAATTTTAATGAGGTACAACTTCCTCTAATAGTATAGTTTGGTTTTACGGGGTTGCTTTTTGACCAAAAAGGCAATAACATTGGCCCATAACCATGATACCAATGTGATAGGTTTCAAAACAGATATTACCAATACTTCAACACAAAGATTGGGGTATCATCAATAGATAAATGACCACTCAGATTTAAAGTCCACTTAGTTTTAGAAGAAATAAATGCAACATAATGAAGTATCATATTCACAAACAAAAGAACATCCATGCATTTATTTAAGCTCAAAGACTTAAGCATAAACACCAAATATCACATTCAAATCTCCAATATTCATAAACCATGAATATCTTCGAAACCAGCGAGTTATATTGATCCTTCTCTATTAATTCTCCTCTTACATCCCAGTGCAACAGGAATAAAAAATTCGGACCCTTCCAGTGCCTTTCAATTACGTATTTATAGATCCCCTTTCTTAGGACTGTTTTTGTTTTTGTAATCGTCATCTTTGAAATGATTGATTTATAATCTCTACCAAATTCCTTTCTAACGTCCTCCTTAAGTATCTTGTGAATCCCTTGGAAATATCATAATTACATAACACATATCAATTTGAGTTTGATGAGCTAATATATCACCACTGCATATGTTTGAGGCTCAGAGATGCTATGCAGATTGGCCATGAGAGCAAAATTAATAGTCTTTTGCTGCTTGCTCTTTTTTTGAGCAGTTCTACCCTCAATCAATTCATCATGATGATCACTAATGGTTTCGGCATACCATTTAGGTCGGAGAGTAGAAGTACCAATATCTGAAACAGGTGGAACAACATCACCAAGTGTGGCTGGTATAGAATTAGTTGGATCAGGATCTAGATTGTCTTGAGGGGCGGGTGGTGGAACATTCTGCTGAGGTGGCTGCTCAACTGCAGAATCCCTCCCATCAAGTGGACTCAGGGGAAGACAAACACCCAATTCAGAAGCATTTGGAGGTTGTTCCTCAGGATTCACAAAAGGAGAAGATTGATAGAAGGGCCTAGTAGTTTCATCAACCACAACATCACAACTGAAGGTGAGACGATCTGTCTTGACATCAATCAACCTGTATGCTTTATGATTTTCACTGTAACCAGTGAACATGAGTTTTTGATTTTTTGGAATCTAACTTAGTGCGCTTGGCATCCGGAATCCAAACATGAGTAGTAGAGCCAAAAACTTTCAAGTGGCTGATCCGAGGCTTACGGCTAGACCAGGCTTCTTCAGGAGTCATCTTCTTAATCGCATGAGTTGGAGACCGGTTTAGAAGATAAACAATAGTATAAACTAATTCAGCCCAGTATTTCTTAGGAACATGTCTATACTCCAACATAGAATGAGCCATTTCAGTAATGGTGCGATTTCTACGTTCTACAACACCATTCTGCTGAGGGGTGTATGGTGTGGTGAGTTGGCGCTTAATGCCATGTGCAACACAAAATGTGAAGAAATCAGAAGAACAAAACATCCCCCCATTATCAGACCTAAGAGTAACTATTGGAGAACCAGACTCTTTTTCAACCAAGGCCTTATACTGCTGAAATATACCAAACACATCTGTTTTGTTTTTCAAAAAATACACCCACATTTTTTTGCTGAAATCATCAACAAATAATAAAAAAATATTTGCAACCAGTAATTGGAGTATTCATTGGACCACAAAAATCAACGTGAACCAACTGCAATACCTTGGTAGCTCGCCATGAATCACCATTTGAGAATGGAGTCCGGCATTGCTTTCTAGCCTGACAAGCCTCGCATACTCCATGATTTTGAGTCTGAACTGCAGGGAGGCCACCAACCAAATCTTCACAAGCTAACTAAGAGAGATACTGCATGTTCAGGTGCCCATAACGTTGATGCCAAAGACTGTTGATGGATGTACTCTTGGCTGCCATAGCGTGCTCTTGAGAATTACCAGAGTCAATGAGTCTATAAAGACCATGATCTTCAATACCCTGAATAACTGTGGTGCGTGTCTCTTTGTCAACAATGCTGCATGTGTGCATGCTGAAAATGATATCCAATTTAGGAGAGTGTGTCATAATTTGACTGATAGAGAGAAGATTCGACTCCATGCCAGGTACGAAGTATACATCGAGAAAAAGTAAATTTCTCCCTTCAGAATGAATCTACATGTTGCCCTTTTTGACAATAGTATACTCTTCGCCTCCTCCAAAGATAACAGAATCTTGGAAAGGCGTGTACTCAATGAACCAATCTCGATGATGAGTGAAATGTCGAGAAGCACCCGAATCAATGTACTAGGCAAAGGATTTAACAGGATCTGCTGGACTCTTGGCCTTGAGTAATAGGTTTGTACTGAGTACCTTTTACAGAAAATTTGATAGATATGAGGCACTAAACCCCACAAGCAGAAAATCTGTTAGAAGAAGGCACGAAACTCGACAAATGCAAAAATTTGTCAAAGATGCACAAATCTCGAGGTGAATGCACAAATAAGGTAAAAATGTCTTTTGACACTTTGAGCACACAAGCAGTCATTGCTTAGAGACCCGTGCTCAACACACGTGCACAACAGAAAGCTAACCAGCGCCCAAAAATGACAGATAAAAAAGATGCGCTCAACCAAAATAAAACATAGACAAAACGAGATTATTTTGAATGTTGATTCCAAAATAGGTTACACAAAACAAAGTACGGTGAGAGGAAGAGTAGGAATCCGCTCAAAGTAGAGTCAAAACCCGTCACCAAAAGCTCACGACTTCCTCAATCAAATCTAAAAGAAAATGGCGCTGAAAAAACTTTTCTCGCTCACTTACTCTGATACCATGAAACGAAGAGAAAATGGAGATGATTTTCAAATATTTAGTATATTAACAATGAAGCAAAACGCTTCATAAATAGATTACAAAGAAAAGATGTTTCCTAAATCAGAGATCCAGGATTAAAAACATTATCGAATAAGAAAATTAGAAAGAAATCTACAAACAACTAATTTACATAAATTACAAAGTATTGAGCATTAAATAATTACTAAATATTATTTTAATAGTATACATGTAAACCTTATGGCTCTCTGTGCATTTGAAGACTTGTAAGTACTAATCTTTGCATTTAATTACATATTTACATATTTGCTATAACTTCATGCATGAGAGAGGATTTAATAAAAGATTTTCTACCAATGTCGGAGTTTATCCAACAAGAGATTTGGCAATTTCATCACATCATTCGCTATTCTATCTTAATTAAAAATGTTTTGGCGGCTTCCTTGCCTTCTAGTTTCTAATGAGAAAATCTTCTCACGGTTTATCTTTTGGATATGATAGCCAACTTCTTTCTATTTATATTCAAAGGGGTTGCATTTCTCTCTTCACATTTCAATCTTACTTTCAAAATGTAGAGCAGCTTGAGTGATGCAACCCGAAAAGGAGACTTCCTCACCATTGAAGGCTTGGAATGTACCTTTGTGCAGCGATTGGTAGCTGACCAGTTGAGAGATATTTTCATCATAAGGAATGTCGTTGAAGGAGTGATTAGGAGGATTATAGGAGAGAATTTCCTAGCGCAAGTTCATGTTCATAATTCTGCACTCTTGGAGCGGTTCATTTACAACATAAGCTAGATTTGTGGAAAATTCGAATGGGGTGCTAGGGCCACTGAGAGGCTAGTGAGGTCAACGTATATAGCCAATGTCGAATTTTCTTTAGGATGTTTGAGCGAAGATCCACAGGAAGGCCTAATTGGAGACGCCATCTGCATTACTACTATCCTTAGGAAGGAAGATATCAATTAATCTATTACTCTCTTGTGCGAGGGGCTCAAGAGGAATGTAATGGAAACCTTTGAATACTATGTAGAATTTTATGAAAATCTATTTTCTCCCGCATGGATTGAGAGGATTTAGGAAGTTGTGGATTGAATCTGCATCCTAATTTTCACTCTGTGCATGAAAAGTTTGTACTTGCATCTCCCCAGTTAATATAATATATTTTTTTTAATGTTTTAATTGCTTCTTGTAATGTGATGAATCTTGATTATTTGATAATCTTTGGTTTTGCTTAATGTTCTTTTTGTAATATATTATTTTCATTTCTGTATCACTTTCTTTTAGCCAAGTAGAGAGATCTTCAAACACAAAATGGCGGTTTTAAGAGCAAGTTGTTGAACCAATGTTGGGTCTCAACGTTGTTTTGGAAACTTGTGTTATCATCATTTTCTTTCGAAGATGAACCTTTTTGGAAAGTTTAGAGGTTTCAGAAACCTTGGCTATTTTCGAAAGAGGCTTTGAAACTAATCCAAATGCCGCTCCTTAAGAAAAATCGCTTGTTGTCGGAAATAGAATGGGTTGTTGAAACCATTTTGGAGGACGACAACGGTTTCAAAACCTATATAGGGTTCTGAAACAACCTTAGTTTGCTTGCAATTTGACCCCATCTTCTCTTTATTGGTATTTGCCAAGTTTGCAGGAACCGTTTTGGGTTTCGACGTAATTCTCAAAACTTACAGAAGGACCGACACAAAGGCGGATTTTTGACTTGACATTTTTAAAGGTATCATGTAAAAATAGGGTTGTGACAACCTAAGTGGGACCCGACATGGTTTCGAAAATCATGGGAGAGAAAGACATTTTTTTAACCAGGGTAATAATTTACATAGGTAGTCAGGGTTTTAGAAGGTGACAAAAACTATGGTAACATAAGGTAAGAAGACTACCATTGCTATACATCAATGTAAGAATCCAAAGAACCATTGTAGTTATTGTGTTATAGATGGACATAATGACACAAATGTTGGAAGCTACATTTGTAACTACACCTAAAGAATTGGGTGAAAGAGGACACCAAGAAGTCCATGGTAATCCTCATGGACAAGGAAGAGATTGACAATAGTTTTGGATGTAGATGGAAGGCAAGGGTGTATAGCCACAAAATCTATAAATGTGGAAAAGGAATGTGAGAAGATGAGGGAGTTGGAATGGAGATGAGCAAGTTATTCCAACTCGAAGTGCAAGTCAAAAAAACAAAGGTAAATGTACTTGTTGATCTCGGGTCTTAATGCAATCTTACTTCAGTCGATATTGTTAAGTAAATTAGTTTAAAAACATAGATCATTCTTACCCATGTCCTTTGGAACTAGGTGAAAAAGGATGTAAAGATTCAAGTGACAAAGAAATGTAAATTTCAAATTTTTTATTAGTCCTTGGTATGCTGATGAAGTCGATGTAGATGTGATTCCTCTTGTTGTATTTGATATAGTTCTTTGAAGTCCATCTTGAGATATTATAATTGCTATTTATATGAGAAGGGCCAACTAGTATTAGAAAGGTCTACCACAACAAGGCAATAAATACCATTGCAAGTGTTGATCAATCTACAAATTAATTCAAGAAAATAAAACAAATATTGTTTGAAGGATAAAGAAGATGTCTAGATCTTTCTACATATTGTAGATATTGACAAGCACAAGAAAGAGTTGAATGATATCCTAGCAACTTATTAAGGAGTTTTCCAATCACCCAAAGGTTGCCATCTTGAAGGGAGGTAAAACATGATATTCAATTGCTTCTTGCATCACATTTGCCTAAAGGCTGGCTTGTATAGGTAGTAATTTTTGGAAAGCAATGAAGTCAAGAAGCAACTCTTGGTTGTACTTGAACAAGATGCCATTTGACCAAGTACTTACATAGATAGATAATCCCTTGGCCAACTACAACATGCCAAGTATTCACAAAGGTGGATGTCAAATCAAGATACTATCAAAATTCTAATGGAGGGTGATCGTGGAAAACTTCTTTTAAATTAAAGCATGGCTTAAAGGAATAGTTAATTCTTCCTTTTGGTTTATGTAATGCACCAACAACTTTTATGAGACTGATGAGTGATGTGTTGTGGGAATCGTAGATACATGTCTCCTAGTGTATCTAAATGATATTTTGTTTTTTATTGCTATGTGGGAAGAACATTGGATTCACGTGAAGGAAGTTTTGCAAATCTTGAAGAAAAAACAACTTTTGCATGACACGAAAAAATGTGAATTTGCAAATGAATAACTTGTGTATTTGGTACATGGTTGGAGGAGGTGAGTTAAGAGTAGAGTCAACCAAGGCAAAATCCATCACTAATTGGCCTACACGAAGGAGTGCCACTTAAATGAGGAGATTTTTTAGGTATAGTTCAATACTTGGAGTTAAATTCGGGTTTCTTTGCCATAGGTGCCATAGAAATGGGGAGATTTTTAGTTATAGTTCAATAATTGAGGGAGTTAATTTCGGGTTTCTCAGCCATAGTCACACCTACATGTAATTGTAGCCATGGGTAAGAATTCTAATTGGGGTAAAGAACAGATGATGCTTTTGATTTAAATATAACATCAACCATGCTTTGGTGCTTGCTCTCTCTAACTTGCAAACTTTTTGAAGTAGAGAACAATGCTAGTGAATATGCTATGGTTGTTGTCTTGTTGCAAGGAGGTAAGCCAATTTGTTATCATTCAAAGGTTTTTACTTCAGTTGTCAATTGATGAATAAGCCATTCTCCTAGAGGATGTAGTGTTGCAAAAAAGACTAGAGAAACTAGGAAGAGCGTCTAGGAGTTTCGACAAATACGACTCAAAGGACAAGCACCAAATCAAGCAAAGTGCTTCTCAAAGGAGAAAGTTGTTGAAAATAGAGTGAACTATTGCAACAACATAAACTTCATGTGCAGATTTTAATGTTCATTTATTTACCAAATATGATGATGGAAATGGAAAGCACATAAAATCAGCAAGCCGTAGAAAGGATTACACAACTTTGGATTTACATGGAGAAACCCTTTTGGGGAAAAATTCCGTCAACAAAGAGCAGCCCAAGTATTAATCTTTAGAAATAAGAATTATATATGCGCAACACACTTCTCTCTAAATTCCAATAACATTTTTGCATCATCTGTGTACCTACAAAATTCTCATACAAATCACTACCGGAAGGCACCAATTTATAGGCAAATGTAATACAAGATATAATGGACTCAAACAATGAGCCAAGTAGTCCACATGCAAAACATGCCTCATGACATGTGTGGGAGCGACAAATATCTTTCTAGAAGCTTTAGGACTTTGTTTATGAACTTTGTCTAACTTCATTAGAGGACAAAAACAACTCACTAGAAGACAAAATAACAACTCCCCAAGTCCAAAAAAGACAACCAACTTCTTACACATCTTCATAAATGCTTTCTTACACTTCTTACAATGTCATAGATGCTTCTTACACATCTTAGAACATCATAATAGTTATAGCTTCCCTTCCATTTCATGCCAAGTGTCCAATGATGCCTTACAATGCTTCCTCCCACATTATGCTCCCCTTACATGCATATTCCAAGTCACCTAAAAAAATAGTTAATTATAAACACCCCCTAACATCATGCGGATGTCCATGATCCTTAGAGATGTACACATAATTAATCAACTATCAAATAAATTAAATGAAACATAATAATCCTAGGGTTGCAAGGTGAATATTACCCCTAGTCCTAACCTTTTTCCACTTGATATTTACATTGCAATGACACAATAGGGAACAAGATAAAATGAAGCAAGTGCTAGGAGAGGCAAGGTTCATAGCCTCCCTACACCTGAAGAATTTCTTCATGTTCATTTGTTTAGTAAGTGAATTTGTAACATTCTCGTAAGTGTCAATCTTTTGTAACAAGATCTTACCATTCTCTACATCTCCCAAACAAAATGATATTGCACATCAACATGTTTAGTATGAGCATGGTACATGGGATTCTTGGCCAAACAAATAGCATTTTGATTGTAACATAATTTTAACTACCTTGAAATCAAAATCAATACTTGAATGCAGTCTTTGTTACCACATTGCCTCTTTGCAAGCATGTGTAGGAGCCATATACTTTGCCTTAATGGTGGACAAAACAATTGTGGGTTGCTTTATCCAACTCACTGCATTGCTAAACAAAGTAAACACAACCATTAGTGGACCTTCGACTATCTATGCCACCTACCCAATCTACATCTACAAAGCTCTATCTATCAAATGCCTTAACCACATCATTAGTAATCCAACTCGTTGCATTGCTAAACAAAGTAAACACAACTATTAGTGGACCTTTGACTATCTAAGCCACCTGCCCAATCTACATCTTTGCAAAGCTCTATCTATCCAATGCCCTAACCACATCATTAGTATCGTGCTAACACAAACAATGATTTAAATCCCCTCACAAATATTTAATCATCCTTTTAACATAAGTCTAATTCTCTTTATCAGGATTAGACATAAGCCTACTTAAAACTTCTACTGTTTGGGCAATATGTGGTCTAGTGCAAGCCATTGCATACATCAAGCTACCAACAATATTAGCATAAGACATTTTAGACATATCCTCCACATCATCATCCGACTTAGGATGCATATCTAATGAAAGCTTAGTGTCAATAGAACAAGAAATACTCACAAGTTTGCAATTGTGCATAGCAAACTATTGCATAATGGTATCAAGATGCTTTGAATTAACAAGGCTTTTTGTGTATTTGATCCCTACTAATCTCCATACCAAGAATGTATTTGCAGCCCAAAATCCTTCAACCAAATTTTCTTGAAATATAGGTTTTGAGATCCCTAATCACCCCTTTGCTATTACCAATAAAAAATGTCATCAACATACAAGGCAATGATTAAAATTTGATTGTTAATAATTTTAACATACACACAATAATCTTCCTTGGTCTTACAAAACCCATTTTCAATGTGAAGGTATCAAACTTTTGGTACCACATATGAGGTCATTGCTTTAGACTATACAATGATTGTTTAGACATGTAAAACATGTTCCTTCCCCTTAATAGTAAAAATCATCAAACTATCACATATAAATCTTCTCTTCAACATCCCCATGCAAAAAAGTAGTTTTAACATCCATTTGTTCTATTTTAAAATCACATGTTCTAGCAATGTATAATAGGAATCTAATAGAAGATAACTTAGCAATATAAGAGAAAATTTTACCAAAATAAACTCCTTTTTTTGGGAGTAGCTCTTGGACACCAATCTATCCTTGTAACTCTCTAATCAATTGTTTGTTTTGATCTTCCTTTTGTAGACCCACTTATAACCAATGGGTTTCTTATATTTAGGTAAACTGACAAGATCCCACATGTCACATCCATCTAAGGCATTGTCTCCTCTTGCATGCCATGCATTCAAGATTCACTATCCTTTGAAGAGATGGCCTTTTAAAAGATCTAGGTTCAACATCAATACATAGTAAAACAAATACATAACAAAAATATGGTGGGCTATACTTGTTTATTGGGTTTTGTAGTCTTGTGGATCTTCTTAAGGTTGAAGTAAGGGGCTCTACTTATTCTTTTGCATGCTCAAGCTATTGATCTTGCTCAGAACTCCCACTTGGACCTCCTCCTTATCCTTCCTCTAATCTATCATTTTGTTATTCCACCTGTGCATCTTCCTACTTCTTGATTTTAGTCTCAAAATGCACTATTTTCCTTCTTTTTCCTTTGGTTGCATAGGATCTAGAAATGTTCTAAACTCCCTAAAAATCACATCTCTAGAAAAGATCATTTTCTTGGTTAGTGGATTCCAAAGTTTAAAACCTTTTACGTTGGCATCATATCCCATGAAGATGGATTTTTGTGTTTTTGGACCTAGTTTCGATTGTCTTTCTTTAGGCACCCGAACATAAGCCTTACAACTAAATGTGAAACATGGGGTTTTCTACTTGTCCACATCTCATATGGTGTTTTATCAACAAGAGTCAGACAAGATCCATTAATCAAGTAATAAGTAGTACTTATAGCCTCTTCGCAAAAGCATCGATTTGTTGCATACCACTTATCATACTTATGATCCCTTTTAACAAGGTTTGATTCATTCTCCTTGCCACTCCATTTTGTTGAGGTGTGTATGGTGTAGTTTTTTGTTGAACAATACTCGCATGCTTACAAAACTCATCAAATTCCTTATAATAGTATACACCTCCATTGTCAAATATCAACACCCTTATCTCAATATTTGTTTGCTTTTCAATCAAGGCTTTAAATTCCTTAAACTTAGTGAAAACTTCAGATTTAGTCATTTAGAATGCACAAAATAAATCCAGGTGTATCCATTGGACCAAATACATTTGAATAAATAATTTGTAGCAATCTCTTAGCTTTGTGGTTGCATAAAGGAAATTATTGTCTGTTCTACTTACCAAACACATAATGTTCACAAAAATCATATTGCTTATCAGAGTAAACAAAAAAACCATCAACCATGTTTTTATTAATGAGGGCTTTTAGTTCATCTCACCAATGTGGCTCAATTGTTGGTGCCACAACATACATGTATTAATGTTGCCAACTACATGGACGAAGTTACAATAAATGGAGACATTCAATCTAAACAAAGTCCCTACACGAGATCCTTTGGCAACCTCTAGTTTCCCTCTTACCAACTTGTAGCTAGACTAATCAAACGTCACATGCATTCATGAATGATTTTAAATGGAGACATTCAATCTAAACAAAGTCCCTACACGAGATCCTTTGGCAACCTCTAGTTTCCCTCTTACCAACTTGTAGCTAGACTAATCAAACGTCACATGCATTCATGAATGATTTAGCTTTGAAATAAAAATCATATTTCAAGTGAGACTAGGGATATGTAAAACATTAGTAATGGTTTTCACCCTCCCATCACTGAAACATAATTGTACCTTCACACCCACCTAGATACACTTCTCCATTGTCATATGCATGGTATGAAGAGAACCACTCTTTATGAGGAGTTATGTGATACAAACAAAGTAAGCCAATCGACCATGATTCATTAGACACAATATTAGCTTTAATAAATAATGCTTTAGTTTCACCTTCATTGGAGGATTTATTAGGAGTCATATTTCTTTTTCATATTTTTTCACTCCTTGGAATGCTTTGTTTACTATAGTTCTAGCATTTCACTTTACTCCGTCTTTGGGGCTTAGAATGATCCTAATACTTGGATTTCTTTGTAGATTTCTTTTCCCATTTTGACCCATCTTTTCCCTTGGGCCTTTCCTAAACATGTAATTCATCTTTTTTGTTCTCTACCATAGATTTTTGTAATGTCCCCAATTTAGCTCTACACTCTTCATTGGGAATTAGCCTAATTTCGGAAACCCGTAGGCTAATTAGAAATGAAAATTAGGGTTTCCTATTTTATAGGAGGTTTTGAAGGTTTGCATGCGAGAGTTTTTGATCCATGTCTGGTGGAGCTTTCTGGGTTTTTGGAGAGCTTCAAGGTAAGGTAACATGCATGCTGAGAAGATGACATGCATTTATCTCTAGTACCTTGCATACAGGAAAGGTTTCTAGGTTTTTAGAGAGCTTTAGAATGGTGTAACATGCATCTTCATTTGACAACCTTTCCAGACACTTACTATTTTTAGTAAGTCATGACAACTGCCCGACTTGTGCTCAAAAGGCACACTTACTATTTATAGCAGTTTACTATTTTTGGTAAGCTCTATTTATGGCAGTGTCATCCTAACAGCCTTCCTAGAGACTTACTATTTTTAGCAAGTCATGTTTTATGCTCAGTTTGACTTTTGTTGAGTTTGAAGTGAACTTACTATTTTTGGCATTGGCTATTTTTAGTAAGTCTATTTTTGGCCATGGCATCATCAACAATTCGCCATGGCATCATCAACAATTCAGCTCTGGTCATCATGCTATTTTTGGCAATCTATCAGTTTCAGTTTTGGCGTTGGTCTTGGTTGCTTCATTGGACTAAGTTTCAACACTTAGTCAAATTTATATTTTAAGTTTGGACCCCACACCTAGTCAATGGACTTCAAGTTGTTTTTAAAATGGGGCCATGAAGGGGATGCCTCATTAAAGCTCATAATGTTTAAATATTTCTTCAAAAGTGGGACGACTTGAGAAGATTATGAAGAGTTTTAATTAATTTTAAATGCTTTTGGAGGTGGATGTCCTTTGGAGTTTTGAAAAGTTTTCTTGTTGGCAGTTATAGGTTGCTTCTTTTGTTCAATTGAGCTTATATATTGATGCTTTGAGAAGAGTTGATGATGCTTGAATATTATTGTAAAGTTATGTTGTTGGACTGAATCTAGAACCTGGCTAAGGGGAAGCTTAGCAAACACTACCTTTCTTCGGGCCTGAAACTATGGCTTCCTAGAAGGTTATTGAAGACCATGCTTCATTCAGAAGTGTGGATTGAGCATCAAAATTCTGATTTAAATTACAAGCAGGTTGCTGGTTTTATAATTTGTTTGTACTGCCGATGTCAATGGCTGAAGTGAACTTCTGATGATAGCTTCGCCTCTAAATTTCATCTCATTCTGGGTATTTGCTCATGCTGTTTGACTGTGAAGGGCGCCTAGATTGGAGAAGTTTCAGATTTTATTTCAAACTGTGGAATTTTTGGCAAGAGGTTGACCTCCTTGGTAGGGCCGCCCCTCTTGTTGCTGCCTTGGAATGCATGCCATAAAATAATACTGCTGTTTGGGCACAATTTTCTGTTATGAAGTTGGATGCCTCACTCTTAGTTGTTGTTTGACTGTGGTTTGAAGGCATTCCGAGTTGTATCGGAGGAGATATGTCCATTTCAGCGAGTTTTAATGTTTCTGGTCTGATTTTCTGTTTATGCTGTTTCTGATCAGGCTTGTGTAGTTTGATAATAATGCTGGTTTGAACTTCAATTCTATATCATTCTTGTATTGTAATTGTTAGAGGTTTATCACTCTAACTCATGGTGGATTTCAGAAGCATATCTTTGATGTTTTGCAGCTGAAACTCTTATTTGTAAGGCTGATTAGTAGTACTAACAGTCATTCTTTATTTGCTGCATTAAATAAGTTTGTAATTACTCCCACCGTGAAGTGGTTGAGTTTAATAATTTACTTTCAGCACTTGTTAATTTCCCCCCATTGAATAAGTGGCAGAGCAGAATATATTCCGCCCACTGAATAAGTGGTAGAGCGGAATTCATGGTCGGTTATCCGCCTGTAATTACTTTATTCATGGTCGGCCAATCGCTTGCAGTAGCTTTGTATCTTCTTTCCAGTTGCTAATGATCCCCGACACCATATGCTATCACTTCGCCCACATTAGGATCTTGGTGAACATTCTTGGTGAGGGTTATTTTACAAGCTGGTTTATATTTGGAGCTAACGCTAATCAGTGGTCTTGTGCTGACATTGTTGATCAAAAAAAAATAAAATAAGGGGGAACAGTACAATTTTCTTTTCATTTCCTCTGAAAGCAAAGTAGCAACAAGTGCATCCAAGTTTGGATCTGTCATTTGACTATTCAAGCAAGGATCAAATTTTCCCATAACTCAAGCAAAGAGGAAACTACTGGTATATACTTATTCTTTTCATCTATCTTAACATTAATAGATTCTAATTGACTTGTAATCGAATTGAAAGAGTTCAAAAGCTCTACAATATAGTCCCCATCCTTCATTTTCAAAGTATACAATTTTTTTTCAAAAATAATCTATTTACAATACTTTTAGTTTGGTAGATCTCACCAATCCTATTCCACATGTGATATGCTTTGGGTTCCCAAGAGATATTAGCAACAAAAAATTTGCAAGATGCAATCAAATGGTTCCTTATGCCTTTTAATATATAGTTTATTCCATTTTTCATCAAACATCTTTTGTAGTCTCTTTTCAATTTTTATGCCAACCATTGATCTCTCCCTTCAAGGAGATTCTCTGTTTTGAATTTCCATAGCTCATAGCCAGTTTCATTGAATTTCTTAATCTCCATTCTTGAAGAGCCAACCATGGCTTTCAATACAACGACATATATGCAAACACACAAGGTAAATGCTCCCATTGCAATACAAAAAACTCACAATACTTCAAGAAAGTCATCCACCTTTGATCAAAACTAAGGCTTTGATACCAAATGTTGAAAACTAACCAAATATGAGAATGGAAATCAAAAGCATATAAAGTCAACAAACCATAGATTTTTCTTACACAACTCCAATTATGTGGAGAAACCCTTTTATGAGAAAATTCTACCAACAAAGAGAGGCCCAAGTATATATTAATCCATACAAACATGAATTACATACATGCAACACAATTCTCTATAAATTCTAGTAGCATTTTGACGACATTTGTGTATTTATGAACCACTACCCTAAGGTGCCAATTTATAGGCAAATGTAATACAAGAAGTCCTAAATGGACTCAAACCATGAGCCAAGTAGTCTACATGCAAAACATACCTCATGATGTGTTAGGCAGTTACAAGAATATTTCTAGAAGTTTCAAGACTCTTCTTATAAACTTCGTCATTTGACTTCACTAAAAGACAAACCAACCTATTAGAAGACAAAATAACAACTCAAGTCCAAAGAAGACGAACCAACTTCTTACACTATCGTAGATGCTTTCTTACACTTCTTACAATGTTATAAATGCTTCTTACACTTCTTTCAACACCTTAAATAGTCATAGATTCCCTTCCACTTCATTGCAAGTGTCTAATGATGTCATACAATACATTATGCCCCTTACACACAAATTCCAAGTCACCTAGATAATCCTAATTAATCATAAAATCCCTTAACCTCATGTAGATGTCCAAGTTGGCCCTCTCCATGATATTTGGAGATGTACACATAATTGACTAATAAGTAAAATAAATGAAATACAATAGTCCTAAAGCTGCAAGGTGAATATCGGCCCTAATCCTAACATGGGTGAACTCTTCCCACACTTGGGTTTCTCATGCCAAAGCTTCTCTTATAATGGAGGTATGATCTATAAGGATTCAAGAAAATACAACACTTTTAGGAGGATTCACTTTTGAAGTTTCAAGTTTTAAAACATTCTAGAGGAACTAATTGTATGAAACTGTTGATTCCAACAAGGGGCAGTTTCATTGCTGATTCCTTTAAGGAGAGATTGCAAAATTATTGATCTAATGAAAGGGTTAATTTCATCTCGATTCAACGTGTGAGAAGATAAAATTACCAACTTGACTTTGTCTCTTCATTTCTAAGCAAGAAGATCTTTTAATGCACTATTAGGGATTTCCAACACCTAAATGAAGACATGGAAAGGGCAAATTAGAGCAAGGGAGGCAAGTTTGAGCGTTGAAGCAACTAGAAGAAGAAGAATTCCTATTAAAGCGTGAATCAGTAGACTTGACAGTAAGAAGGACAACTCAAAGTTGTATCGCTTATCTTTGTATTTGTTTGTTCTAAGTAGTAATAATCATGTAGTTGAGCTATTGCTGTTACCAAGTGTTTTTCCCATTAGAGGGTTTTCTAGGATAAAAATGTGAAGTTGGAAAATTTCTTTACTTTTAATTCTTTATATTTAGTTTTAAACAATATTTCAAACCTTTAATCAGTTGTCATTTGAAAAGTTCAAGTGGTTAGAGTAATATACATGTGTCGTTTGTGTATTTCTTCTATAAAATAGGAATTGTGGATCATTGAGATCTAGATATTTGTATTGAATGTTTTGGGAAGGGGGAGGGTTGACAAAGGCATAATGCTTGGCCCCTTGACTTGTCTCCCTTTTTTGAAACATTCTAGGATGCTCTTGTATTTTTGGTAGTAAAGGGGATGCCATTGCATCCTTGGGATGGTCACTTTCACATTCATTCAATATAGCTTTGTCAACTATAAGGTTCTTAGGCCAAATATTTATTTTGCTACTTTTAGTCTTTTTATCATCAAATATTAGTTAACTACACTTAAAAGGTAGAATATACATTGAGCTACTAAATCCTAATCACATGGAATTATGTGTTGAGTTATAATTAGAAAGAACAGATTTTAGAAAGCTCTATGTTGTGCATTTGTGGTAGTTTGGTCAATAAAGGTGTTGGATTCAGGAGATTTGTTGCCAAATTGTAGTGACACGTGTATTTATTAAAACCCTATGCCTTCATGTCACTCTTTGCCTCACAAGTAGCAAATTTTCCTCGCTCTTCTCTATATTTGGATAAAGAAGAGCATTGGATTTGGAATGTTATTTTTTTTCTTGGGAGCAATGTCACATTTCTTTGTATACCATTCTAGAAGTCAAGGTGAGGATTCTACTTGAAAATTTGCTCTTTGATCTCTCCAAGGCATTCTATATAGTTGCATCAAGTTCTACTTGTTGACAAGAGAAGAAGACTAGGTTTTGTTGTAAATATGGCATGTGTGGTTGGTCTTATTGTCATTCATTTAGTTTGTACTATCACATGTTCATTGATTGTTAAGAACAATATTTACTTTTCTTGTCATTCTTCTAGTTTTTATCTACCCTATCATTTAGCTTCTGGCTTCCAGATTTCCCCCACTTCATGGATGAATGGTTAGATCAAGGACAATGATATTGATAGCCAACTTTTTATCTAATGAGAATCTATATCGTGTCTATCAATTCAAACTCCAAGGGGTGGATATTATACCTCTACCCTTGAAGCCAATGTAGTAGAATTTGAAGAAAATTGAATCCATTGTTCTCATTGTGTCAAACTTACCATCAAATAAGTCAGTTTAATATCCACTATTAATTTGATTCTCATAGTGATTCCATATACTATAGGGTGAAAAATACTAGTTAGTTGATGATCCTCTTTATGTTGAACAAATTGGCCTTGAACAAAGTTGTCAATATTATATTTGACTCTTGAACAAGTGACTACCTTAAACAATCAACTTGACTTGATTCAAGCATTCATCACTCAACCCAACCAACCCATTGAACCTAAAGATTTGTGACAAATCTTCTTAAACTTTAGGCTTGCATCATCCAAGGATAAAAATCCAAGCCACCCTTGAGAAGCTCTCAAGCTTGGATAAAGCCTTCATAGCCTATGTAGACCATCCCTCCAACTTCCCAAATTAACTCAAAACTTTGTTTGTACCATTGAACTTGATCACTATTTTCAATCTTTGAAGGACAATCATACCTTGAACACCAACACAAGACAACATTGCCCTCCATCTATTAGCTCGACCCATAGAACTAGCAGGTTCCACCTCAACTTAGATCAAGTTGATAAAATCCTTATCCTACCTAAGAAATAGTTTTGAATCAAACTTAGAACAATTTTAGCATTCAATTCTCATCAATTAATGACCATTTGTTCCAAATAATGAACGTTGTGACAAAAATTTCAATTTAAGTATAAAATCAGCAATGTCCAAACCAAAACTTATCAGCCATAATTCTTGGTTGAACATGCCTAACATCAATGCACATCTTCCTCCTAGTTGGGTATGAGGACAAGCCCCTAGTCTAGGTGTCCTTTCTTTAATTTTGAGCCATTAATCTCTTTTAACTCTATACCCAACATTTCATTATCTATCTCGTTGGTTGTGCCTATTTTTAATGGTGCTAAAAACTTGCTTGAGAACATCAAATTATATAGCCACATATATAGACAATACATTAGGATGTCCAACATGGCTGCTAAATTCTTCCCCATTGCCTTCCATGATCATGACCTAACGTGGTACCTCTCCTAGACAAGAGAGTTCATCAACAATTTGAATGATTTAATTGTTTCCTTCAGAAAACTATTTCCCAATATTATAATGTTAGTAGCCATAGGCATTTTATAGATGTAAAACAACAATAGGGTATAGCTTGGGGTTATTCCCATTGATTTCTAGAACTTATATTGTGGACCATCCTTATATAGACGATAACTTTGTGGACTTTTTGATTTAGAGTATCTCTATTGAACTCTATAATGAATTAGCAATGAGCCCTCCTCTTAGCAAGAAACATGCTATCAATAAAGCAACTCATTTAGATAGTATCAATTGTACGAGTTAACAATATTCCACCCAAATTAAGTTAAATGCTAAGCTTATCAATAAAAAGGAAAGGTTATTATTGATGGTCTCACTAATGCCCATACTATTTCTCAACGCCAACTAAGCCTCTTCCTTCAATTTAATTTTTTTTATCCAAAATCATTCTACATGTTTTGATATCAAAAATATATTATTGAGACTATCTTTGTCAAATGATTTGACTATTGAGTCCTTTAAAAAGGCTGATTGGGCTCTATAAAGGTTGGCCTTGATGATTGGAAATCTGTGTAACTTACACTTAATGTAATATTGGAGCTAGAGCCACAAAATGGGTTGGCCCATTGTTTTGTCACTCATTGAGAGTTGGATAAATAAAGGCAATGCCTTGGACCTTATCAATCAATCATTCATCCACTTTAATATCATTTTATTTCATTTTTATAGAATGTTTTTCTTTACCTTTTGGTGCCATTGTGTATTGATGTTTGCTCTTCAATGTTCGAGCATGAACTTGTAAATATAAACATACATGGTTTTAGAGCTTGGGGATCTAAACTACCTAGGTTTTAGTCCTTTGTTACTATAAGGTTGCATGGAGTGGTAGTATCTCACTGTGTGTTGGGCATAATTTTCTTTACTTGAGGACTATTTAGCTTGCACAAAGGATCTTTTGTTTTTGTTGGAAGAATGTGGTGATGAATACAAGGATGGTGATAGCATTGAGATTATTCTTCTTAACTTGAGGCAAGATAGCATGACTATATCTTGCTTTCTATTTGTTGTTGAATAGGATAAGCTCACTATGATGGGTTTTCTTAATTTGAAGTATCAAGTTCATGTGTGTTGTGTGTATAAGGGAAACCAAGGAGGGTCTAATAAGTTTTATGACGATTGCAAGGATGGTCATAAAGGGGAGAAAAAGAAGCACAAGGAATGCCCTTTTTTCTAGGTTTGTCTTGTTGAGGACACTTAAAGGACTTACATAGGAATTAAAGGAACTCAAAAAGGGCCAAAGCAAGCAAAATGCAAAATGTTAAGGGTTATGTCCTTGTGGCTTGATATTCTCTTGCCTCTCACATGTGGACTTCCACATGAGTTTATTATGGATTTTGGTTGCATTCATTATATGGTGAAGTATGGCAGTTTTTTCTATCATTGGCAAGGCAGATGATGAGAAAATTTACATAGTAAATGCTTTGGCTCTTTCTATTGTTGGTAGTATTGATATTGTACTTGATGATGGCATAATTAAGGATGTTTACCATGCAACTTGAGTGAATTTTCTCTCTATTTACTAAATCATTGAGCAATGCGATAAGGTTGAGTTTTGGCTTAACAAATTCATTGAGAAGAGTTTAAGTAAAAATTAAATAATTTTCAGGTGGTCGTTGGTGAGAAATTTGATAAGAAAGCAAAGGCGTTTATGTTTACAATTTTCAACAATGATCTTAAGAATGTAGATCTAGGTGCACTAGTGGCTTAGGCCAATGATACATGTTGGCAATGGCATGAGAGAAAATGACACCTAAATTTCAGCAGCATGCATTTGATGGGCAAAAATTAAATGGCCCAAGATTTACCCCGTGTTTCTCCATCAAGAGGTTTGTTTGAAGGATGTGTTTATGGCAAACATCACTAGGGTATATTTGAGAAGTGAAAGGCATAACTTACTAATATTGACCTTAATTGATGATTTCTCTAAGCTTGCTTGAGTTTATTCTATGAAATCTAAGTTGCAAACATTGGAGAAGTTCATTGAGTGGAGAAATGAAGGGGTTGAGAAATTGGTTGGACATCTTGTAGAGTATTCGAGATTAGATCAATGGCTATGTTGTCATGCATTGGAAGAGTATGGGTCCAAGTATGGTATTGTGTGGCAGTGTTAATATTGCCTATACTTCCCAACAAAATGGTGTAGCGTAGAAGAAAAACAAGTCTTTGGTTGAGGTAGCATACCGTATGCATGATAAGTTTTGTGAAGAGACAATTTATTGCACCAATTACATTAATAGGGCCCCTATAAAAGCTGTTTGAGATATAACCTCATGAAAAATGTTGTGGTAGGGAACTCATTGTTGGCCTTTATCGAGTTTAAAAAAAGTGTAGCTTGGGCTCATATTTTGGATGAGACAAGGAATAAACTAGATTGTAAGAGAAGTGCATAATGGGTGGCCATTCCAAGGAGTCTAAAGCTTATCAATTATGGGATGCTATTTAGAATCAAATCCTCATTGCAATAGATGTCATCTTTGATGCGGTGGCTTCATATGACAATGCACCTAAGTGCATGGATAATCCTATCTAGATTATAGATGTGAATGTAGACGAGACTTTGAGCTAGAGTATTAAGGGTTCTTTGGATGTGTGTTTTGAAGACTTTTTACAAGGAGATGTAGATGTTTCAAAGAAGGAGAGGCTTCAAAGGACAAAAACTTGAGTATTAACCCCAACATATTGGATAAGGGCGACCTCTCACGAGGCAAATCCTACTCAGGTAATTCCTACTTCTAAGGAACGAGTAAGTAGACCTAGTTGGGTCACTATCACCCTTGGGAAACAAAGGAAAATAAGGGGATGCATAGACACCATTGAGAACATAGAGTGTAAAACAAGGAGCCCATTATGCTTTTAGGACTAGAGTGTTGGATGTGGTCCAAGGACAAAGGATTTGGAGTGAGCACAAGGGATGCTTGATTTCAGATTTTTGCAGACGGATGCACATTCTTCTAGATTGTGGGAGTTGTTCAAGTCATTGAAAGCTATTTTTATGGGGGAATGTTGCATTCTCTCTTTTTTTTTTAAGGATCAACTTGAATGCCGCTTTCCTTTGGCCTTACCAAGTTTAGCATAATGAGGGGTTATTAAGAATGTCAAATGCACCTTATTTATTTCCTTTGTGGTACCAATGCTTGTGGTATATTATTGGGTTTTTTGTATCTAGGGTTTTAGCTTTAATAGATTGGTCTACCCTAATGTTATTGATTGAGAGGTATATAAATAGAGGCAATGTCTTCCACCTTATCAACATTCAATCCTTGATTTTTGTATCATGTGCTTGCATTTTATAGTTTGATTCTTTTCTTTGGGCGTCTTTAAGCAATTCCATGTATCGATGTTTTCTCTTTAATGTTTGTGGAGTGAGTTTGATTGTGGACTGGTGATGTAATCTACAAACACCTTGCTTGTTTATTCTACTCAAGGTGTTCTTACTAAAGCCTTCCAAATTGAGCAACAACATGAAGATCCCTTATACCTAATAGAGCACAATCCAATGCTTAAATTTTAAAGCATTTATTTTCTATGTCTATGTACTTTTAAAATATGGGTGCCTATGAATTACATTTATGACTCTTATTTTAACTATTCATACAAATCTAGAATTGTATGAGTTGGACAGAGGAAGCTACGTGGTCAAGGAAAGTTCTTTATGTATTAAGTCAGCACAATCAACAGCTTCAAAACAGAGTTTGCTTATGGATGTGGAATTCCTCTCCTTTCAAAATCTTGGGTGTCTTATTATGGTTTGCAGTGTAGAACACTAACCCATTATGTTCTCAAGAAAAAAACTATGGACTAAACCCTCAACAGTTATGCTTTTGTTTAATTGCTTTAGGTGTTAAAGTACTCTTATCAGCTTTTATAGTTAATTTTAGAACTCATACTTGCAATTTTAACTTGTTGGACTTCATAATCCCAATTACCTACGTCATCCATGGATAATATAATTTATTTATTTCCTCATTGCTTCCTGTCCTTTCTCAGAGCATTTGGACAGATTATGCACTTCTGATTGCAAATGCACTCAGAGCAATTGTAATCTAGCAATTCCATGGGTCTGCCATGTCATCAAATGCAAGGGAACCCTAACTATTTTGGCAATTGGAGTACCATTTTTTCCCAACAAATTTCAATATTCTGTCACCTCAAGTCTTTCCAACCACCACCTCAGCATTACCACAAACTTAACTTTGAAAAAGCATTCAAGTCTAACTTGGGCAATAATGCAAATTTTATATATGCATTAGTTTTGGGGAAACTGTGAGTAATGCCCTTGAATTTGGAGTTTAATCATTGGCATGAAATTATGCATTCAAAAGATATAAAGTATAAACTTGTTTATCAAAGCATCCATCATCTCAGTTACATTGGATACTGCAACAACTACTTTCTGGTGTGCTTTCACCCTCCACTTCCATTTCACCTGGTTTATGTTTGCTCATGTCAAATGTAGTGCTAAACTAGGAGCTAAAAGGATTGTCAACGTTAGTATTTGTTTATATCAAGGTAGTAGTTTTATTAGATGAGCCCTATGCACTCCACCACATGTCAGTAAATTTATTTCTGTTGATCTTACCACTTCAACTGTGAAGTCTTCTCTCTGGTTTATGTGGAAACTTGGTCCTCTCTGAAACCCAACATTTTTCTGCAGGGTTAGAACACTATACTTTGTTATATTTCTTTTGAAACTCCAAGTAGCTCTTCAGAAAAAGTATGTTGTCTTCTTTGTTGATTGGCCAATGTCTTGCATATTTGATCCCATCTTTGTTTACATCTTTGTTTACATCCACCTTCCCGTCTTTCAGCAACTTGACAAATTTAGCTTTAGATATCTCCATTGTCACTGTAACCTGCACATAAATATTAAAAAAGGCGAGTCTTCTAACAAACTCAGTAAGTGCTCTCTTTTTGCCTTCAAAGCATTCCTCATTCCTTGCCTTCCAAAGGAACCACAGTATTTCAGAAGATAACAGGAGCCAAAAGAAATTACATGATTTATCCAAACCTTTTGTAAAACCACACAGAATTTCCTGCCATTTAACCTTACTTGAATCTCCCCAACCTTCCAGGTCTGCACATAACATATTCCAGACCTCTTTAGCAAAAAGACATTCAAAGAAAATATGGTTAACAGTTTCAGGTTTTCTGCACATTTCACATATTTCAGCACTATTGTTGGAGATAGAACAAGGAAGTTTTTGCAGTATAAGCATCCATTTAAAACAGGCCTTCGGTTCTATTGTATTATTCCACAAACTTTTAAAATTTTGCACTATATTACTGGATATTGAAAATCTAGTCATTGTGATTGTTGTGGATTGTTATATCATCTCAGTTCTCTGTTGATAGGTTTTCATTTGGTACAGTGAGAAATCTAAAGTAACTTAAATGATTTTAGATTTTTACAGTGCATAATTTTTGTAAGAGATCTTCTGGATTAAACTACATAATAGTTTTTTAATATTTATTCATCAACATGTCACCTTCATGATTAATCATCAGAATTTTAGGTAATTGTTTGCTAAATTATTTCTTGAATGTTTCTGATTTGGATGAATAATAAATAAGGGAACTTGATCACTGATGCATTTAATGACATTTACTGAGATTCTTTGTTGTAGTTATAATTTAGTACTGATTTTTTTTTTTAATGGTTAATAAAATTTCAAATTTGCAGCATCATTTATTCATTATTGTCATTGAGAGCTGGTGGTCTCATTTTTCCTTTTGAGATCTGGTGCTATCCTTATTTTTTTTGAGAGCTGGCATGTTCATTTGATCTTAGAGCAGCAGGCATTTCATGTGTTTCTTTTGTGGCTAAGTGTCATGATTATGTCTGTTATGTACTTCATTTTTCTTGGTTGCATGGGATACAAGAGACTCCTATAGTCTTAAGTATAGGATGGGAAGTGAGCATATTCAATTTTTGTGCTGTTCATATTGTTGTGGAGAAAGGAAGTGCATTTTGCTTCCATACTGAGGTTTAACGGTTATTGGTAGAAGGCATCTTTCTGAGTGTTTTTTCGTGTGTATAGTGAATAGTAAGACTACTTTTTGAATTGATCTCTGAGTTAGAATCTATAAATTGGCTGCTTCCTTCAATTTCTTGGAAATATCTTTTACCCTGATTTTGACTGCATTGAAGAAATGTTATTTTAGTATTTTCCTCTTGTGGTCCAAGAATAGTATACCAAATATTTATAATGCTAAATGGTTCTCTATTCTGAAATATACCCTAGTACAAACTACTTCAAACTAAATTGAGGATGATTAAATGAAAGGAGATGCCCAATCAACAATTGAAACCCTTATAGTTTAGCAGCAATACATGATATTTTCAATGATGAAGTATTATGACAGCCTGGGAGTGAGCTTCCTTCTCTTCTACTGCCACATTCCATGGGCTATTGAGTATTGAGGTTGTTTTGATATTCTCTTGGTCTTAGAAATAGCCTTTACACCATGAACATACCTGCTGGGATTTGTATTTGAGTCCTTTATGCAATAGTACTTGAAGTTGTCACTAGGTCACAAACCAATGGAAGATTTTGATTTGATTATGCATTACTATGTTCTGATTTTGAATATCTTAGTCATTGACATCTTATCAATATATCCTAGCAGCAGTAACAGTTGCAGATTGCTTTGGGAACCCCCTTTCTTGATTGGAGTTCAAGTATTTTGGCCTGCGCAGTTCAATTTGCACCTTGTTTGATAGCTTGGTACTAAGCATCTATAGAAATTGTCATCTTGACTAGCTGAGATTTTGTTCTGAATGTGAAGTAAACATAGATATTATGACTATAAAAATTGAAATATTTATCTACAAAGATTTTCAGTTTGTGTTGACTGTCAATACTAACATTCTTTAATGGAAACATTGTTTTATTGACTGTATTTTGTAAACCAGACAGTAAAGGAGAATTGCAGTTCATCATGAAGTATCTGTGAACTAGGATACCATTTTAATTAAAAAGACTACTTTCTATATCATGCCCCTTCATTCATGCACAAAAAATTCATAAACAGACAACAGATTCTGCCTATTGTCCAGTGGATTCTATTTAAACTTCTAAAAATTGCTCGAGGATATTGGTAAGATGATTGTTCGTGCTGTGCCTGTTAGAAATTTGTCCTGATCTTTTAATATGTAAGAATATCTTTTACATTTCAACCTTAAATTAACTATCTGGCTATCTAGGTTATAGCAATAATTAGCAGAAGTCTTTTGTTCTTTCCTATAATAAGTTAATCTTCTATTTTCCTTGAAAATAGGAAAGCTAGTATAATTATTAGGAGTGATCAAAACTGCCTTTGAAAGTTTGGAAAAATGGGAACTAGATTAGAGTTTTTCTTAATTTTCATTTGTTTCAGTAGATTAAAATCGAATCTAAGGAAATTCTTTTAATATAAATTATCCTGTTATTATTACAGGAAGATCTTTCTACCTTGGCAGCCGAGTATGTAACTGGCAGTGAAATTTTAAGGGAAAAAATTCAGGTGCAATATTTTGCATTGTATTTTAATTGAGAGTATTGTATTTTGATCTGGAGCTGTGTTCCACGTTTGATGACATTCAACTGTGCAGATGCTGGGTGAGACATATGGGAAAATTCGACGTACACGTGGTGATGGGAACTGTTTCTTTCGTTCTTTTATGTTTTCATACCTGGTAATAGAAGGAATGGAATACTTTGTCTGGAGTTTTGACTCCTTTAGAATTTTCTGGGGTGTAACTTTTCTCATATTAAGTGGGTAGGGTAGGGTAACATCATACAATGATTTCGACTAATAGCAGGAATGTTGAGGTTACGGATTAGGAGCATATATTGGAGACCCAAGACCAAGCGGAGGTGGAGCACGTTTTGAAGAATGTTGAGCAATGCAGGAAAACACTTCTGGACCTTGGATATCAAGAGTTCACTTTTGAAGACTTTTTTCAAGTAAGCTCTATATCCTACTTTTAACTTTAGATAGCCTTATTTTCCATTTTTAGATCTGACTTGCATGGTTTCTTACTGCGGCTTTAGTGATTTGAGGATGTAGGTGGAGTAGTATAATCTGAGATAATGATCAAATGATGCGGCAAAGGGTAATTTGGAAGACATTCTGTTTTAAGATTCAAGTTCTCACAAAACATTCTATTCATGGAAACTTCGCTTGTGTAGACAACACAGCAATAATTGTTAAAATAAATACCCTAGATTTTATTTGTGCTCTCTTAACCAACCCTGCTATTATTTCTTTACTTGCTAATTTTCAAATTTTTTGGTTTAGCTTTTCTGGGAGAAGCTCCTTATTTATTGGAGAGCTTTCTCGTTTTATTTTGTGTGGACATTTTTGCCTTCTAAAAACACTCCAGTCCAATTGACCAATTCTGAGTATTTGTATACATCAACATTAACTGAACTTTTTGGTTCTTTTGGAAAGTAGGTCGGTACACCTAACTAGTTTTTCTTTGGTGGATTTGTTTCTGTTATATTACTTATGTGCTAAGTTGCCGGTTCTGGTACGGATCTTGGTTCGGTTTCATGGACCAACAATTTTTTAATTTTTAATTTTTGTGTTGGGTTTATTTTAAATGATGAATATTATAAAATATTCATTGTTCAAACTTAAATTTCAATACTAAAATAATAATATCAAGTTCAACAATTAGTTTTCAGCGTCAAATGGATTTTCTACATCATCATTGACATTAGATGATGTAGGATCATTTGAAGAACCACAAATAGTGACATTGCCACTCACACTAAAAGTGTGTTTGCTTTTGGATCCGTCAAATGCAACATGTTGGGAAGTGGAAGCATCCAAGTCAATATTCTTAAGCTCCATATCCCACAACTTTGTGTTCTTCCTTGTAGCCATGTGGTTTCTACAAAAGGAGGCGCAAGCTGGAATGCTCATATACTAAGTTCTTTGCCCTTTTTGAATGCGATTTGTTGTGCTTTATAGAGTGGATGAAAGAGTATGTGCTCCATTTCCTCTTAGATGTAAATGAACTAGCAACCTATGAGGACAAAGTAGAGAGATAGAGTTATCCAATATAAAAATTAATTAAACTTGCAATACAGAGGGTTGTAGGTGTTGGAATTTTTGGCCATGGAAGTATGATCAACTGTGAGCATCCTTCTTGAATTTATCGCGAAGAGCCTCAATATTTTGACCATTGGAGTGTACAAAATCAATGAACTCACTCGTGACTACATCTTGCAAATTAGGATTAGGGGAGAGTTTATAAAATGTTGTCTTGTACTCTTTAGCGATGTCATAATCTCTATATGTGTCAATCCTCACTGGCACATAAAGAATCTCAACACTATAGTATTTTGGACTCAATGCAAAGGGAAGAAGAAAGTTTCATCTTTCTTTGTTAATTGTGTGCACTTGTTTGAAGAAAGTTTGTTCAGGGGCTTTCTTTTTCTCATTTATGATGGTTTCATTGAATCAATGCCATCATATATCTCTCACAAGCAAGGCTTGTTCTTGACAGTATAATGAATCATACTCAGAATGGGCTCGGTGAAACTAAGGAGATACTTGACACTATCTCACCAAGAGTCATCTAGGGTCATCCATTTAATATTTGTTGTCATTTCAATGTTGCTTTGTCTCCATATGGACCAAGTTTAGCTATTGACCATGCTAGAAAGTGCCACGTGAATCTTCACAAATTGTCTCAAGATGATTGTGTTAAAGAGGCAAAACAGGTCTCAACAACCTATTCAAAAACAAAAAAACAAATAATTAAAATTTAAAAATTAACTTTAAAGAAGAATTAGAATAAACAATCAAATTATGACTTGACTAAGTTTGAAAAAAACTGTTCAAGTAACTAAAGTGAAACTAAAATAGAAAAATTTATGCTACTTCATTCATCTTCAGTTTTTCTCCTAATCTTTTGTAGCATATGATTGAGAGAGTGAATTGTTTAAGGTGTCCAAAAGATGTGTGAGTAGTGTATTTCAACCAACAACCCAGCAGCTCCACAATTCTGTTCATTGTCCATTATGACTTGAACATTCTTTGCATTGTTATGGGGTTCCATTTCCTTATTGGTTGTGATGAGGATAATAATAATAAATTGGACATCCTTCACTTGGCCCTCAAAATCTTTGGCTTTCACAAACATTACCTTTTAGGGGACATTGCTGTGACATTGATCAAAGGCCGATTTTTATTATCTTTCCACCCATAGGAAACAATAGACACCCTTGTCTTGGCCCATGAATCCTTTATTGGCTTCAATGAATCTTCTACAAGCTTGACTTTTTTGTTCAAGAAAGTGCCACACACCACCTCATAACTTGGGCCTTTGTACTTTTTTGGAGGTTCATTAATTTTTCTCACCATTTCTTGCCGATATGGTGAGCGTACATCATTGAAAGCCAATCCATTTGCATAAATACATCTTGCTATGTGTTAATAGGTAGTGTCTTGAGTCTCATTTTGAAATGTCATTTCCAAAGGTTTCTTTGGTCTTTTATTTGTAGTAGGTTCTTCAATTTTAGGAGGGACCAAAAATGGGCAACTCTCTACTACAACATTGGGATTAGATGGGGGCATAGAGGGTTTCATTCCCTGTGATCCTCTTTTTGATAAAGAATGATTTACTCTACGCCTTGCTAGTTCATTTGCTTGTTCTTGCTCCATAATATATGCTATCACTTGATCTAATGACACAAATACACCATTCTTTTCAGGGCAAGCTTTGATGTCTAGTCTAGGAATTCCACACAAATGGACTTTCAACCTACTATATGAACTTGAGTGTCTGACATCACACCCCTTGCAAATTTGAATATAACTCTCACCACTTGGAACTAGTTGTATCATACAACATATTTCTATAGAGAAATCAGATTTGTTTTTTATTTAGGTTGGCATGTGGAGCTAGAACTAGCTTCCATTGTAATTCCTATGAGAAGAAATTTTATAAACAACAAATTCAGAACAAATAGAATTTTAAAAACAAAAAATAGATGTATAAAACCTAATGCTTTTAAAATTTTAAGCATAGTGATACATTTGTAGAAAAATGAAAGAAAAACAAAGCAAAAAGTTTGTTTCATGTTTTGTAAACAAAAATAAAGGAAGAAAACAAAAAAAAACTCACCTCTGCAAATATATTTTTCTATGAACTTTTTGGCAGTTAATTGACACTTACAAATATGTAGGAGCTGCAATGTAACCATTGTAGAACCTTCAAAGATCAATCTTCAGATCCTTTTGTTAAATGACAAGCAAAAATGAAAGTTCAGCCTTTTGGAATGGTATTTATTATTTGCAATGAAAATAAGCTAAAATGAGCTTGTTTTGGTTTTTGAAATGCTTCAGAAGGGCCTTTTAGGGTTAGAAATCTGTTTTAGGGCACCCAGATCAAAGTCAAAGGAGAAAAAAAAAAAAATAGCAGAAAACAAACTAAAAAAATGCTGGAGAATTGACAGGTTCACCCCAGGTTCAGTTGGGTGTGCTTGGATTCTCCTAGGTTTTCCTAAGTTCATCCGCAATGAACCCACCTTCCCAGCCTCAAGTCCTGAGCGGATCCGCATGTGGACCAAACTGGATTGTGGATCCGGCTCAAATCAGACCTGGATCCGGCCAGTCTGCTGGCAGATCTATTGAAACAACTTATGTGAATTGCTTTGTTCTGTTCATGTACTTCTAAGATTCTAAATATAAAATCTCTAGACTATTCGAGATATAGGCCTTTATACAGACTCAGAGACACATACTTGTGCTTGGAGCAGCTAAATCAGCTTCCACTATCTTTTTGGGAATGTGGGTATGGTAACAAATGTCCCGCTCCCATCCATGGTATACCCATATAGGTTCTCTCCATCCCCAGGCCTCAGGAGAGGGCACTGAACATGTTTTAATTTGTAGAGGAAAATGGATGCCTTGATGGTTGTCCAGGTGTCCGCAACAGCATCTTAGCACTAAAACATGTGAAAAAGAAGAAGAAAAACAGTGTGTTTCAATATGCAAATCACATGTTCTGCAGGGAACGTGGAGGATTCTAAACAGTACTGTTTGAAATTCTATTTTTGTTTTCATGATTTATTGTAACTATTTTGAGTTAATAACTTAGACATTGGTTAGACAAAGTGTTTTTCTATCTTTGTGTCCTCTACAGTGTCATGGGGACATCCAGTTGAGTCATAATTTTATAGAAATTAAATCCTTAATTTGCAAAATTTATAGCAGTCAAGTAGAATGGATTTTTACGCAGAACCAGTGAAGTAATGTTGTTGTAACTTAAAATAAACAACCCCCAAGTCTTATGTTTGATGCTTTAATTACCAATATCGTATTAATCTACTCACTAATCTGAATTTTGACTAAGATAACAATAGGAAAACCAATTTCAGAGTAATCTAATTAGATTAAGTATAAGAGTTGCTTTTGAACCAACAATTAGCAAAGCAAAGCAAAAGAAAAGTTTATGGGATAGATATGCATGTCTGGAATGAAGCCAAGGATTGGAGAAAGTTGCAGAAGGCTGGAATTTTTTGACCGGAGGAGGTTCTGTAGATCTTTCTGTAAAAGCAGCAGATGCCAGTGACCTGTTTTCTGCCCTAGTGATCCATTTCTTGCTCTAGTGGCCTTCTAGAGGTGCTGATGACCTCCTGGGGCACTTGTGGTCTGATTCAGATTCTGGTGTCAAAGGTTAATGTTGTTTATATACTCCATCTGTCAAACCCTAAGATGCTGATTGAGGTTCCAATAGGGGGGTTCAGTATGCAGATTCAGCAAGTTTTTTGAGGTGTCGGGTTTGTCCAAATAAAACACATTGAAATCATAAATACGTACATATTTGCAGCCTAAAAACAGGAATAAGTTAAACAATATATATGGTAAGGAATATATTACATACCCAAAAGGTTTTAATTATTGTGAAGGAGCTGATCACATACAAGGTAAGCAATATATTACATACCTCACTCCATATTCAATAGGACCCTCACCGCTTTGTAACACTCGTTGCAATGTGGCTTACATTAAAGTGGGAGTAACATCAAATAGACATCAAGCTTGCTGCCTCCTAACATAAACATTGTCTATTCTCATTTCCAATCCCCCTCTTAACTCTTAAGTGGTAAAAGTTCTTGAAGAAAATCAAAGGTGCAAACAGGAAAGTAAGGCATACAAGTGGTAGTTCTTGTTTGTGTTTTTGTAAATATCTGATTCTCTTCTCCCTTCTTATGCTCCAAGGCACATTTTGCTCAATACACAAGAAAACATTTAAATAAAGCAGGTGAAACATGCAATAATGGAGATCGAAATCCTTTTTGCTCTTCATTCTCCCTCTTTTGCTCACAACTATTAACGCAATGAAAAAGGAAGGCAGTTTTAAATGTTTGGCGACGTCAAAGTGGAGATTAAAGGAATATCTTCTTCCTGCTCTCACTACTCACTTCCTATCATGTGAAGGTAAAACATATTATTATTATGTCATGCGGAGGAGAGAAGATAGGTGCATGTTTGAAAACAGTTATTAACACTTTGGATCTGTGTTTTCATTGAAGAAAGAAAAGGAGGGAGCAACTATGGTGTTGCATTTTTAGAGTGCATAATGATATAAATTTTTTAAAGAAACGAATGTTTTTCTGGGGAGTTCATTTTGGGTTCTGCTGGGTTATGTCGGATTTGTCTTGGGTTTGCTCAAGTTCACCTGGGACGAACCTACAGTGGATTGATTTCAATCCTGCCAGAATCCTCTCTTGTACCAGTTCTGGATCCAGACTAGGTAAGAATTGGACCTAGATTCAGCCATATATCTTGACGAACCTACTGTGGATTGATTTCAATCCTGCCAGAATCCTCTCTTGTACCAGTTCTGGATCCAGACTAGGTACGAATTGGACCTAGATTCAGCCATATATCTTGATGAATTGGTAACATATTCTTACCTGATCCTGTAGTTGGCAGAATTAATTGCAGAGATGGCAGAAGTTGTATGAAAGGAGTATTTGTGCTTAGGGCATCTTTAGGAGCTTGCCTCAGTCAAGCCCATATATGTTGCATGTTTCAAAATGAATGTAGAGAGATTTTTGGTTGTGTAGTCCTAGTTGCAAGTGTTGCAGATTTGATGTGGTGTGTGCAGGATTTTAGTATAGATTGCAAAAAATGGAAAGTGTGTGGAGGTGCTAGATGATGGAGGAATTGATGATACAAGAACCAAGAAGGGACTTTCCAAAAGTGGAAAGTATCCATAAATAGATGGGCTAAGGTTAGGTTTTAGGCATGAGCTAACCAATGGGCAGGAGAATATAATTCAAAATGTATGGGGTCACTAGTACAAGGGGCACTAGTGTCCAAGAAGACGCCAGGGTGTAGGAAAGGTCAAGATGATGCCTAGTCAGGTCTATTGGTGATGAATGCTAAAACAATTGGAAAACATGGAGGGAAAATTGCAAAGCTGACTATATTTTTTCTCCACTTTAGTGGGCATGTGCACTTAAGCGAATCAAGTATGCTAACATAAATACAAAATAGTCTTTAAAAATAGTTGACTTCTTGGATAAGATGTTTATGGTAAGCATAATTTATGATCTTACCAGATTATTTGTAATATTTATTTTCTGGTTACCATTTGCTGAAAATAATTTATAAGCTACTTCTACTCTCCAACTAAACTTAGCAAACTTGGACATGCCATGAATTCACAATTGCCACCTGGATAGTATAACGGGCATTTATTTAGTATGGGACAGTGGGGATGTAAGTCGAAAATATATTGATATGAAATTTTTATTTCAATATTTGCAAAAATTTATGGTTTGTGCATTTTATTATTTTATCTTATTTTTAAATTTTAATTCTATCATTTTTTAATTAAAATCCTCTATCTTCCCTTCAAATTTGGCTTGCTGTCTATCACTGTCCCGCTCCCTATTTCCTGCTGTCTCTTCCAGAAACTTATGGAACATAGGTAGATGTGATATTGATTATTTTGGAGATTGTCTCCAGGGAATTAAACATACCCTTGATTATGTATTGAAAGCATTTGGAACTGTATTGGATATATTAACTTTACTCATTTAAAATCGTATAAAATTACATCCATATTAATCTTTTACCTTCGAAAATGCTGCTCAGCTATTCATTGATCAGTTGGAGGATGTGCTTCCAGGCAAAGAATCATCTATAAGGTAAGATTATACCATTTGACTGGGGAACTGCTTATTCAGAGCTCACAGATTAGAATTCTCTGCTATCTGCACTTGATGATATTCTAGTTTTCATTGAGATCAGGTTTTTGTACTTGAGGGATACTAGTTTTAGAAGGTTCTTTGTAGCTAAGATAGTTGTGTTTTATTATATTTGCCCAGATAGTGTTTATTTAACTGTCTCATCAAATACTCAGTGGTATTTTGTTCCTATTTAGAAGATTGTTTAGTTAGTTTTCTTCCCGTTTACTTACAAGTTCTACATGTCGACAATTGGCTGTCCAATGCAGTATTGATACACTTCTTGAGAAGAGCCGAGATCAGTTAATTTCAAACTATAGTAAGTGACATTTGTAAGAATTGTCATTCTTTGAAATGAGTTCTGTTGATTTGCCTTCACAGTGGCTATTGTTTTGTTCTTTGGTCTGTAGTCGTGATGTTTCTAAGATTTGTTACGGCTGGTGAAATTCGTCGAAGAGCTGAGTTTTTTGAGCCCTTTATAGTTGGTGTAAGCAGCAGTTCAAGTGTGGAGCAGGTGATCAAAACTTTTTTGTTATTGTAATTATCATATATTAATTTTTTCAATGATAATGGTTGTCACTTCCCTTTTCTAATATTGGCTGCAGTTCTGCAAAACATCTGTTGAACCTATGGGTGAAGAAAGTGATCATGTCCATATTATTGCATTATCTGATGCACTGGGGGTGCCAATTCGTGTTATGTATCTTGATCGAAGTTCATGTGATCCAAATAAGAGAGAAGTGAACTGTCATGAGTTCATACCTGCCAATCGCCTGTCAAAAGAGAAAGATCCGGAGAAAGTTGAGCCTTATGTTGTCCTACTGTATCGACCGGGACATTATGATATTCTTTATCCAAAGTGATACTGCACTTAAGGCATAATGATATCATCTCTACTCCGATTTGGTTTAATTGCTTGAGATTACATTTATCTTGTAAAGAAGCAATAAATCAAAGTTAAAGGCATTAGCGACAAGTGTAGATAAGGAATTCTTGATGCGCAGGAAATGAAAAATATTTTCAAACATATAACTGGTTTCCAACTCACTGTTGTGCATGCTGGTTCTATTTGTATATGTTTCTGCAAGACTCTGGCTACTTTTTGAATTTTGATTGTGTACCATACAAGGATTGTAATACAAGGAGGCTTACTATATTTGTTGCTGAACAAATTAATTTGAAAAATTGTTTTCAGTTATTCTAGAGTATAGGTCTGAGTATAAATTGTTTGCAGGGCAGCAGCAAGTTGAGGCCTTGAGGTTTGTTTTCTTTGTATGTAGATTTTCAAAAGAGTTGATTAATGGAAACCTGTTTAATGCATCTGATGGGGGCTGTAAGAACCCTTTCTTTACTTTGGCTTATGTAATAAATGATTAATAGAAAGTGTTGGATTGTGGTGAAATGATATAAGAGTGTACATTTATATGAGAGTGACCCGGGTTCAAATCATGCTGCATTAAAGGGTCACATAATCCTCAGAGGTCACACCTCTATAATGGTAAAGGTAATTTTTTAGGTCATTGCCATGTAAGACAGCTATATATGAGAAACCCCCTTTGGAAGCCTACAAGGAGATTTTTTTTCCATTTACCCTATCTATTTTTCGGAGGTTTACAACCATTTTCTTCTGTATTCAAACCTGTGACCACCATGGATTACACGTGCCTTTGCCATTAGGTTCACTTAGGTTGTTGTTTATCTCAACCCCTACAAAACAATAAGGCATTTCTCAGTGTGAGTGCTGATCCTAGATTGAATACAAGGTCTCTTGATGGCATTATTCAATCTTCATGTAGAATGGAGGGTCTTGTCTGTTTTTGTGCAGTACTTCTCTTGGTGCTCAAAAGTTGGGCGTAGCGTCCAGATGGGATGCATTCACTCTTGGTTAGATGACTTAACAAGGTTTTCAAAAGAACATATATAAATAAATATGCAGTTCTGCACTGCCAACTGTTAAAAGGTGTTTAATTTATTTTACTTGCTGAAATCAACAGTTTGCAAGAGCTTTAAGCAATTGACTTATGTTCGTCCTGCATCATTAGGATCCTTGAATAATGCCAGTGAACTGTCCTCATACTATGCTTACCACGAAACGAGCCAATTTTTGTATTTAGATGCTACTTAGATGTTAATTCTGCTTCTCCAAAGTAGCATTTACCAAAAAGTTTCAACATGCAATATGAGTAAAATTAAGAATTACTATTTTGCCATCCTCGTCTTGTGGCTTTGTTTATACAAGACAATGACCTTCCTTTCCAGGTGCTTATTCCATAATTTGCAAACAATATTATGATTTCAAAAACAGCCATGGTGAGTAAACTGCAGTGGGTCCCATACAAATTCACCACCAATGTAGAAGCAGAAAAAATAATGTTCAAATGATCGATTATAAAGGCAAACCCTGTGCTGTCACTTATTTGCAATGGTACTGAAGTTGTAATGTTTTGGTTTAGATCCGACAGGTACTCATCATGGCCTAGAAAAGATAATACATATATGCAAAGCATGCATCTATTTGTGTGTGTACATGATTATAGCTCATGTTTGCTCACCTGTAAAAAATGCATGCGTTTCTGTATATAATTATTGCTTATGTTTCTCACTTGCTTGTAAAAGCATCTGGGAAACATTTTTGACAAAATATGACATGCTCTTTCATGGCTGTACAAATTACTTCAAAATTACCATTTGTAGTTTCAGTGTTTTCTTTTGGGGGGGTGAGGGGTGTAAACGAGGGTTATAGGATCCTCAACAATGGGATATAACAAGAGCTCATGAGATTTGAAGTCAGGTCAACATTATTTCCATGTTAATGCTGCATCTTTACGATCAATGAATGCTATGTTAACTTGTTAAGAGGCATCATGGCTTGTAGTTCTCATTACTTAACTTTTTTCGCCACGAACAAAGGAGAAATGCATTGCTTGATGAAACCGTATTGAATTAAATGCACACATAATGTATATGATAAATGGATTCATAAATGAAGTCCTTGGTTATAAGTAAATAGGATGATCAACAGTTAAGGCAGGATGCATGACAATAAATAAGATTTTTGAGAGGGGTCCATTATGTGCATCCCACCCTCAAAATTTGCTTTGTGAAAGTGCATTTTGAAGAGAAATAATACCTGAACCTATACAGGTTAAGCAATGCCAACAGAATCCTAATGCACATATTTTTAATTCACCAAAGCAACAACCCAACATTTCCCTTGCCGAGTAATATGATTGGCTTTGCAACTTTGTACAATGGAGTGGATCTAATTTTTAGTGTATAATGGAATGGCCTACTTTTTAGTGTGCAATTGAATGGTCATGTTAATTTGATGTGCTTTTTGCATGATTTAATATGAGGTGGGATGTCACACTAGGTTTATTAGCCGTGTTATCTCTCCATTGCTTTGAGATCGTTTCTGTTTTAGGTTAAAACTTGTCTGCGTCTAGGGATAAACCTTTCAATTGGAATAATATTTTAAACATGAGGACTTTTTTCAAGAATCAAAAGCTTGGTGTCATTCAGAAATGGGTTTGTGACATCAAATATGCTTCATATATAGTTTTAGAGTGGTTGGACTTTATGAAATATGATAATTTATTGACTTCGTTGTCGAATAGATAAGGTATTGGATTAAAATTTGACTTTGTCAAATTGTCAAATGATATAGGGAGTCAAATTATCACTTCAAGTTGGGAAAAGTAGCATAGGAGAGCATGGACTTAGGCTTCCCTTACCACTATTATTAGCCTATTTACATTATTAAATTTACTTAATAATTTCTAGAAGGAATAAAGTACCAAAACAAATACAAATTTTAACTATTATTCGTATTAAAATAACAAATTATGAAAGTGTGCAAAATTCAACTATAATTAGACTTTGTGCATATAGCTGAAATTAATTGTTTAAAAAATAATGATTTCTATATTGTGCAAAATTTAGCTATTATTAATTCTGATCCAACAAGCCCTAGTAGATCCCAAATGTTTTTTGAAATTGCATCTTGCTTTGGAAAAGTTAGTCTTTTTTCAATTGATTTGCTTCTCTCAGATGTTTTAATGAACATATTCTACAAATTTGATGTTATCCTTGGTTAAGCTTTAGTTTTATTAATGGATCACATCCTCTTGGTTCTTATTTATTAATGGATCGCATCCACGTGTAACTAAGAGTAGTTTGAATTTCTTTTAATCAAATTGCCTCCAATAACCACTTGAACCTAAATTCTGTATTTATAAGATCATGCTATATTTGATATCTGATGACTTTTAGATATGTTTTTGTTTTCCTTCTATTACTTGATGGACTTGATCTCACTTTAAATCCTAACTTTATCTTGGGTAATCCAAGCCAATCTAGAACATATTTGATCTATTATCGTATTTGATCTAGGTTTATAATTTTTTTCATAAGATATAACATGTCCTCAAAAGGGAATAGACCCCTTTTTATTAATTTTTTTTCTTTAATGAATTCAATTATGGTTTATTATTTTTACTTTTTTCCCTACCCCTGTCAATTTATAGAAAAACTCAATTTTTTCATGAAATAAACTATCTTATTTGTTGTAAAAGAGATCACACCCTTAGAGTTCACCTTTTTGATTTTTTTCCAATTCTTTGATGAACCCGATCATGGCTTATTAATTTTACTTCATTTTTTGGCTGCATCCACTATTCTATAAAATATCATATTTAAGTTGTAATGGAGAATTTAAACTATTATTAAATTTTAAATTACATTAAATGAAATGGTGAGAGTAGAAAGGATTTATAATTTATAGAAAATTAAAGTGCTGGAATGACAAATACGATACAAAAATGAAAATAATAGAAAATAAAGAACATGACATAAGAGGATGGAGCTTACTTTCTAGGACACTATTGTGATGTGTGGATGTCTACACTATCATGATGCATGGATGTCTACACGATGCATCACAATCCTTTTTACGTGTTGTTGTCCAAGTCCCATGCTATCATCGAAAAGAGTTACAAAATTTAAAGATTTCACTAGATTTTGAACCATCCTACACAACAAGAAATAAAGAATAAAAACAAAAAACTAAAGAAAATTAGATGATATAAAAGTGAAGTTAAACTAACTAGAACAAATGAAATAATGAAATCACAGTGAAAAGGAAGTTTTAGTCTTCCAAACAAGAAAAATAGTTGATTGTTTGGGAGCTTGTCAAGAATAGTCAAGCCCTTGAATTAGTTTTTCAACCTCTATAGGAAATCATATAGAAAGTGGAGTGGAATGGTGTGTGCTCTTACCCTATGTGCATCGAAGACTAAGAACAACAAATTGAAATAAATATATGAATATCAAATGCTAGGTCTACAAGGATTGATAACTAATGTGTATAATATTGGATAAGGGTGGTGGTAGTCACCAAGAGATTTAACAAATAGAATAGAGAGAAATAACATAAAAAGAAAGTTTGTTCTACTACCAAAATAATAATGAAAACTTAACATTACTAACCAAGTGATTAAGAAAAGTTTAAGAGCATGCGGATGCCAATGCAACAATGCCTTTTCTTGAACAAGTCTCAACAACAAAGTGTGCAACCAAGAGAGAAGAGAGCAAGAGATAGATTTCTTCTTGTTGTTAATTAGGATATGGAAAGTCAAATAAAAAAAAGTTTCAAAAATAATTTTTGGAAGTTGAAGGGTCATATTCGAATGTTGAAAGTATTTTTTGGATAGGCAAGCATTATAGTAGGTGGCATTATGTAATTGGATAGGAAACCAATGTCTAATTGTTTTGGAAACTTGTGGGACAGTAGTGCATCATGTGGATATCTATGTGTTGTGCTAGTGTCTAAAAATCACTCAAAATTTAACATGCAGTCTCAAGTTTGCAAGAAAAAAATGAATATGATAAATAAATTTCAATCTGGTGAAGGAAAAGGCTAAGGTTGAGGCTAAAATGATCCCTAAAACATGTTAGGGGAATGAACACTAAAGCAAGCCCAAATTAGAACGTGAAATTTTAAGTGTAGAAGGTTTTTTACATTACAATAATTTCATCATTTTAAACAATAAAATAGATAAAGACATTGTATTTAGTTGGAAATCAAAGACTTCTCACAAATTGAACTATCTTCCACCCTTAATCTCCTTATAGACCCAATCTTAGCCTTTATCTTAGATTGATATTTGTCACATCCAAATTCTTTGTCCTTTCTCATTAAAAATAGGTGATATGAGATAATGGCATATGGTGTGATGGAATAGAATAGTACATCATATAAGGTTATGCCATGTGGAGGATAGATATTTAGTACACAATGATTTAATTTAATAAATCAAAGTTGATTCTTGATAAGAGGAGAAAGGTGTAAAATTTTAATATTATGGTCCAAAAGAAGAATAACTTGATTTCATTCATAAACTTGAGCTTGTAAATATGTCACAACTACAATAAAATCCAATTAAAATTCTGAATTTGGGTGACATCGATTTTTTAACTAATTGAATGAACAAAGAGTCTTAAAGTTAAATTTAGGCACCAATTATCATGGAGGACTTGATTGAGAACTAGGTTATAATTAAGAGAGATTAAAAAGAGAAAATAACTTGATTTCTAATTTGGGTTCTATTTAAGTGACAAAGGCAATCAAATTATCAAATACAATTAAACTTGAGATTGTGTCTAGATATGATATCAAAGCATTATTTTATATTTTTAAAGGATTTACCTTTGATAACCATTCGGATTTTAACAATTTTGTAAAAAAATTCAAGTCTTTGATTCGGTCTAGATTTGAAAAGGGTGACTTAGATACTACCTACATAAGCCTTACATTAACTTTGGTTAATAACCTTGAGTCTCGGGAATGTGTTAATAGAGTAAGAGCTTGATGCCTATGAGATGTTGCCACGTCCCCCCGCCGCCCCCCTCCACCCCAATAAAATACAAGTAGGATTATGATATAAGGAGATGATTTGATATATATACATATTTTAGATCATATTTAGAAAAGAGAGATGAGCTAAAAATATGATACAAAAGGACCTACTACTAAGATTTATAACTCCATAGTTTATAAAATCATTAGTTCCTTAGATGTTTGATGGAAGAGCATCTGTGGGTCTAAGGTAATCTTGCATCACTTAAAAATATGAGCTATTTATTTATGTTTTAATGGTTTCCTTTCCATGTATTATTTTAGTTGTTGTTTGAGATTTTGTATGATTCAAGATGCAGGATAATGAGTTTAGGGCAATTTTGTGTGAAATTTATTTTAATACTAATCATGGTTTTGACCATTGTTAATTTTAGGTTCAATATTTCAACCTAGCTTGATTGAAAAATAATTTAAACTTGTTTCAAAATTTCAAGCATTGCTTTAAGACAAATCAAATCAGAATGCATGAAAGGGATTACAATATTTGGTATCACAAATAAGTCCCACCCATGTGTTTTCTTACTATTTTGTGATTCATATGAGTTTATTAGAGTATCACTTGTTTATTACTTGAGTGAATATCTACGCTTAGAATTTATTTTGTATTGAGATTATGTAGACTGGAGATGATATGTGACTATTGTACTTTAAGATGTTAAATGTATCTTAAGTTCCATGTTGATGAACATCTTAATATATTGGCCTAATTGTGCTTTGGCTATAATCTCCATTGTTGGATTTGATTGTTTTCTTTGAGTGTGCAAGACATATATAGGTGTATGGCCAATGGAGGGTATGCAAAGCGAAATGTCATGGATGCCACTTAACTATCTTATTTTTCTTGTTTGGAACTTTGGGATATTTCTTTGAGTCTTGATTAGTTTGCCTCGCCTTTATGGTTGAGTTGATGACCTTGTGGCTCATAAGAGTATGTTTTCTCACATCTTTATAATCGCTTTGTATTCTATATAGGTTTTGATTAATTTCCACACTTATTGGAGAATGTTAGAAAGCACATGCCTTTTCATTTAATTCACCGAGTGAACTTTGGGGTTTGAATTCCCTTTAGTGATTTTATTATTTTTTGTGCCTATAAAATAAAATTGAATTCCTATTTAAGTTAACGATGCTTAAAGCATCTTGTGAATCTTTTTATTGATTCTTTTTGGTCTTTATTTATTTTAATTTGATTTTTAAGTTAAACTCTTAGGTTGGGGTTGGGTTAATACTATTTCCTTGTTGAGTTAAGATTTATTTCTTCTATAAAGGGAACCCGTTATATTTTATTTCAATATTATATTTTGGGATTGGAAAAGTGAGTGCATAAAAGCTGAAAGACTCCATGGGTGGAGTTTGGTTGAGTTTGAGGGATTGAAAAACCATAAAAAAATTATTTCCTTGGTGGGTTTTTGTCTAAGAGTTGTTCAAGTACTTGTCCTATGCTAGAAAATTTTCCCCACCTATATGTGGAAGGATGTTGGAGCTTTTAGAAGCTCTTCTTAGTGATTTTATTGGAGGACTTCCTCTTATTGCTTGTCTGGAGTTTGGTGGAGCTCACCTTGTGCTTGTGGACCTTGCTCAAAGGCTTAGGAAAATAAGAGGTTGTCTCTCCTTCATTTGGCCGACCTTTGGAAAAAAGGGACAATAATATCCTATCATTTATTTTATTTCTTCTATTTCTTTATACGTTATATATTTTGAAATGAGTTCTTCTTACCATGAGTGGTTGCATATTTTATTGTATTTTTGATCCTTTGTGATCTTGATATCCACAAAGAAAGGATTGTTAATTTATGAGTGTGTTTGGCTCCTTGCTTGTTTATTTTTCTTGGCCTTATTTAGTCTTGTGTGTTGAACACTGGGGTTTAAAACCTTGTTCTTGTGGTAATTAGATTTATGATTGCATCCATTTTTTTAGTCGAAATGAAACAATATGTGAATCCTTTGGTGCATCTTGTGTGAGATCATTGTATGTGCTTACAAAAGTCCTTGTCAGTGGTGTATTCTTGATCTCTCGTCTTCAAGTTTAGAGGTTTCCTAGAGTGATAGGAATCTATTTGTGCTTGATGATGGTAATATGGTAGGGTGGTGGGTCTCATTGGATCTCTTCCTTATGTTGGCCTCTTGAAGATCTCATTTGGAAAGCTTGGAGAAGTGTTTAGTTTAGTATCTCGATTTGTTACATTGAGAAACAATATAATCTATAAGTAATTATAATTTTGAGCATGTACACAAACTTGAAACTTATCAATCCATGTACTATATGGACTCATATATTGATTTATAATATTTATCATGTTGTAAGTTTTGATAAAAAAATAACCCTTAAAATGAGAATTTCTATTATAGTGGAAAATACATGAATTTGCTTGTAAAAAGATTTATTTTGGAAATTGATATTTTGTGACTTGAATGTATAGTTGGGGACATTTCTAACTCAATGACATAGTTAATTTAATTTTGGTTTTTTATTGTTCAAATTTATTTGAGAAAATAAGTTTTGAAACCATTTTCTTGTAGTTGTTGTCACTAAGATTGCACCCTAGCTAAGTGTGACACTTAGCTATCTTGTGAAACATGGCATCATCTTCAAGCTATGGGTAACTTATAGTGAAGATGAACCTCCAAAGAGGGTTGGTTTCCTTGATGAATCTCCTATATACTATTGCTTTAACAAGGAAAAAGGATAGAAGAGAACTATAAATTAAAAATACTAGACATAGGAGGTGATGCACCAAATCATTTAAGATCTGTAATATTGCTTTACCACACAAATTCTCAACTACTTAGTTAGTACTCACACAACTCAACATTTCTCATGCTCATACATTAGTATTTCATGATGTCAAATGTTTATAGCTTTAGAAGAAAAACCAGAATTATTTTCACAACTAAAATATATTAGCATCAATAACACAACCTATGACATGTATACGACATGAATTATCTGCTTAAAGGTGTTGGAATGAGACAACATACTTGAGGGTTTACATATAAAATAACATAAGTGTGTATCAATCATTCATGTACACACAATGAAATAACTATCAAGAAGGTAAAATCACTAAATTTTATTGAAAAGAAGGTGCTTCTATAGCTACATTCAAATATGAAAAAATATATTTCTTTGAGTTACAATGTTGCTTCTTGATTGAAAGAACCTTTAGAGGTTACAATTTAAAAACAAAGAATAATCAATAAATCCCTAACTCTAAGCGCCTAGGCTTTATACAATTTTTTTGTCTAATAACTAAACTTGCTTTTAATAGAATGGGTTGATTTCCAATCATGTAGATCATGTAGATTTTGAAAAATTGCTCCATCTAATAATAATTGCTTCTTGCATGGAGCTTTCTAAGAATATTGAGCGTGCAAAATAAAAAAACATTCTTTTAGGATTCAAGTTGCTTTCTTTAATTTCTCTATATATCTTTGTAAATGCAAAACAAAAGTTGGCACGAAAATTATAGAAAAATCAAGTCACGTATTTATATAACGACAAAAAGGGTCTATGATTGTAACATGCCAACCATTCATTGTAGTAAATTTCCTAAGTTTTACTATGCAAGTAAATAAAAACTATGTAAGAAGCCATTGCAACAAAAAAAATTATTTTCTTTATTGAAAGTATATGAACAAAGATGTTATACAACATATAATAAGGATTTCTATTCCATTACAATACTTCCCAAAGTACATTATTCCAAGAAAGTACAAACTAGATTCATATCTCCAACGAGCTTCATGACATAAGATATAGATGGTCCAGGAATCCGCCTTTCAAAACCTTGGTACTTTGTCGTCTGCTGAGGAGGAGAAGCATCACTCAAGCACTTTTACGCCAACCACAGACTCATATGCTGTCCCCCGCACATCTATCAATGATATATGGCCCTTCCCTTTGACGAAGGCATTGGTTGGGTAACCCCGTACGACATACCACTATGAGCTTAGTGTTGTATCAGACATGACTAGGATTTATAACCTACACTAGGTAACCCTCATGCATTTCAATAGACACAGTGAACTGATAGTGGAGTCTCAGTTTACACACTATTCCTAGTGGAGTCATCGGACATCCCCACTACTTTGGACAAAGTATTCTCACTCAGTATAATCGAGCAATGGTCTACCATTCACCTACACTATGGCAAGATCATTTTTACTTAAGGTCGTTATATCTATGCCTGGGAAATCCCTCTCCACGGGAAAGCTACTCCCCAGGATAACCTAACTTTCAATCACAACCTAAGGTAACACAACTCAGTAAGCAAGTAAAAGTTCCCTCCCTTCACTAGACATCATTCCCAGGAGTAACCTACTAACCATCTAGCATAATTCAATATCTAGTAATGAGCATACCCTAAGTTTGTCTTATGTTAAATCATTTTTAGTATAATAACGTTACCTATGATAAACATAATCTCTTTCCCTTGACTACATATATCTTGTATAATGATATCCAAGACAAATAGTCTCTCCTATCATGGAGTACTTACAAACAACATGCAAACAAAATTTAACTTCTACTATCCTTTCAAAGTAAACATGATTTCAATGCACTAACATGACCAACTCAAACAATCAAGTCATAAAGCAATCAAAGTAAGAATATATAGAGAAGAATATCCTCATGCCTGTTATATAGCTTTCCAATCGATTAGCTACAGTCACAACACCCTTAAAACAACAACTCTTTCTATCAAAGACTCACAACCTCTTATCTCGCAAGTTGGTATTTACTTCCTCTCAAAAGAAATATAATTCTCTTAAATCTCTCACTAAATTGGATAGGAAATTGCAGATATAATTGATCACTAAAAAATGATGCTCAAGAAATAACTCACAAAAAGAGAGAGAATTTGGCATCCCAAATGAAGAACTCTTGCTGCTATTTATACAACAAGTAACTAACCACATTACCTAAAGTTTAGGAATGAAAGAGACAACAACAAACATGCAAATCAACACCACTATCACTCAATAGAAAGGTGGCGAACAAATAAGTAAACACTCAACTTTTCTACCTACAGATCGACCCTCTCTTTGACAATAAAATGAAGAATAAATCAACTCCCATGTGACTGAAAAACATCTACATAATTTCAAGATAAACATACTCAAAAGTGGCGCTATTTAGCAAAGAAGAGAATCAGTCAATGACCAAATCTTGCCACCCCAATTTGCATCGAATTAATCCCTTGTTGAGTGTAGATTCATAACCACATTTATTATTGACAAAGTCATTGATGGTTTAGAGCAATCAACAATTGTTCCATATTCACAGTAAATCGTGGTTTGATATTTGACCAAGTCAAAGACAATTTAAAGGCGTCGACTCTTTCAAGATCGACTTAATTGATGAAGTAGTTTGTAGTTTAATATATGACAACAAAGACTTGAAATTCGGTCTATGAATACAGTCATATTCATTTCCAGATTCAAGCTATTGAAGTCGCCCAAGTAAATTGACTCTAAAGCCATTATATTTGGCATAATAATCGGCTACCATTGATAGTTAGAAATAGTCGATATCATGGTATATGGTGAAAGTCAATATCATAGTAAATGATGTTAAAAGAATTCACCATGTATATTCTGATATATATACACTTACGTATATATATATATACATGTATACGTATATATGTATATTATCACAAGATAATCAAGCATGCATATATAATAGATATGCAAAGGAGTATATCAACTTAGCAATCACATTATACATACATATGATAAAAAATACATGTATGTGTATGTGTACATGTATCAATAAATCCGTATGAGCATATCCATTTGCTACCATACACGTGTATAGATACACGTATACATATGAATATATGTATATTCATTATATATATATATATATATTATATATATATACACATTTGATTTAATCACCAAATTAACATACAATTACCATGGTGTTAGATATGGGACTATGAGCGATATGCCTATACATATATATACATGCATTCCGTGGGTTCCATCAGATAGTTCTATGTGCATAAGCAACTCGTGCATGAGCGTGCATAAGTATGTCTACCTATGTACCCCCATGTACACGCTCCTTAGTGCGTATAGTCTATCATCACCATGCATGTGTATATGCATACACATACCCTGTATACTTCACATATCAATACAAACATGATAACAAGAAGGAAATCATTAGCTCATCAAGCAATCACCTCCTAATGATGCACAAAATAGTAAACTAGACTTTACTAAAGCAAACATAACATCTATGGATGACTTACCAACTTCCTGACTCAACCATTCTAATTGTGGTGTGTGTATAAGCTTAGATAGGTTATAATAATGGTTACTCGACCAAGACCTTCTCCCAAGTGATACTTCCCCTCCACCTAGAGGAATTGAACATGCACTTGCAAATACTAACACATGTACATGATAGCCAGCTGTTCACAAAATATGTAATAAACACATTTCTTTTTCAAAGTTAGAATATCAACACAATATTCATCCATTCAAATAAATGCATTCCTTCATATAACATTAAATAAGATGTCATTCATTCATAAGACAATGATAAAAAAGTGCACACATGATTTATTCATCCACTGAATTCACATTACATTCATATTTGACTCTACATAGTAAATAGTAAATAGTAACTACACAATTGGGGTGTAACAATGATAATCAATGTGCGAGAACTAGAGTGGAAGAGCAGGTTTGAAATCCTCTAGGGAAGAAGGAGATGAGGATGACGGTTCAGAGGACGAAGATGAGGATTTTGAGGAGTAGGCATTGGATCTCCAACCCTTTGTTAAGGGTTGATTCATGGAGATTTCATGTATGGAGATGTTCAAGTTCTAGTTGCTCATGCTACACCCTCCAGAGTGTAGGTTGTGGAAGAGTAAATGCTTATGGAATGTTTATGGTGCATCTCGTACTCTACGTGGAGGTTTATTCTGATCCTTTCTTGGATTAGGTTTTGGCCTTGTTTGGTGGACATGATGCTCAAGAAGAAGGAGAAATATCCATCTGCATGGAGGTATGGCCCGATCCTTTCATGGATGAGGTTTTGACCTTGTTTAGCCAAGATGGTACCCAAGAAGAAGGAGATTCTGCCAACTTGTTGTTGGGGTTACCATGTTTTGGATGAAAGATCATTTGTTAGTAGTGTTATGCATCCCTTTCTCTCCAATGTGTTTTTGGAGATGGGAAAGAACTGCTATGACATGGAAGAGGCCATTCTCTCAACTAAGAATTATCTAAAGATTCTCTTTATTCAAATGAGTGATTATTTCAATGCCTCCAGGATTAGGCATATGTGGGCATTGAAGATCCCTATGTTCATGGTCTTTTGGTATGCGATTGTTCTGGAAGCATTGGGAATTGATGATAGTAGGGTGCAGTTAGTCCACTGTCTACTATTTAGGATCTTGGAGGCCATTTTTTTGTTGCAGGGATGTTTGTTTTGGTTAGACTCTCTTTGGCCTTTCTGGCTATCCCTGATTCTTCTGGGTTAGGCTTCATTAAAGGATATTTTACTGCCCTTACACATGATTTTCTATTGTTGGGTTGGTTTTCTTCTTGGTTTTTGGTGTTGGTTGTCCTTGGTGCTTTTGCTCTTGAGGATATTCCTATTCCCATGGGTGTTGATGGGGTTCCATTTACCCAATTTTTTTTACCTTAAGAGGGCTTCTATTGCTCTTACTCCAGCTACTTTTCATGCTTTTCCTATAGAGGTGAAAACTTCTCCTATTGAGGTGGATATTTTTCTTGTGGGAGTGGTTGGGGTTTTGTTTCTTCTTAAAAAGGATTCTTCTTTTGCTTCTCTTTTTGAGGTGAAGAATTCTCCTTCTGAGGCAAGGACTATTTTTGTTGGAAAGATGGAGAGTTGTTGTAAAGGGGATTTTAATGCACTTTTTTCAAATTTTTTCCTCTTTCTCCTATAGAGGTGGAGATTAAGGAAGGTGTTGGACTCTTGTATTTGCTTCAAAAGGTAACAAATGTTTAGTTTCTACGTAGATGAAGGCTCTCACATATACTTTTTTTGGGCTCAATATTGCTATTTTTTTTAGCAAGTTTTGTTTTGTGGCTTTGGCCTTAATCTTGTAGCAGTTGGATATATTTTGTTAAGATTTCTTTAGACTGATGTTGTTTGGCTACTGATTGGCTATGTTTTCTCTCTAGACAGAGCTATGTGATAGGTTTTTAGGTCCCTTCAAAACTTGTTGGTTGGAACCCATTGTGGTCTTTTGTTTAGGGTTTCGAGGCCCCTTCAAAACCTATTTTACCCATAATAAAAAATGACAAGAAGGATCTGCAAAACGTGAAGGCATGCATGGGCATTATTTCTGGCATGAAAATTTGCATGCAAAATTTACCCATATTGATTGAGGGTTTCATTCAACTTCTACAGACACCCATGAAAATGGCGTTCTTGACCATTATTTTTCTTTTAAATCCAAACCATAGATCTGTGCTATCATGGAAGAGAATTGACACCTTAAATCACCTTGACCACTTTTAAAAATCTTTGAAAATTCTTTGCCAATAAGGAAGCACTGCGTGCCATAGTCAAATTGTATGTGTCATCAAAACGGGCTCACAAAAAGTCTTTGAAAAGATAAGTTGATGTCATCGAACACGTGTCACCTTTATGCTCATTCGTTGTTTGAAATTGGGCCCACCACGAAGAATCTGCAGACCTGTAGAATGAATCAGAAAGTACCATGTGTCACCATCTTGTACCTCCGCTACTCGATTTTTCGTTTAGTGCAATCGCTCCTGCAAACAAGTGAAACCAATAAAAAACTGCCAGATGTTATCGTTTTCGTGATTTCATGCTTTGAGATTTCTTCAATAAAATATTACCCGCAAAATTACGGAACCAGAAAGTGTAAAGGGACAAAAGATGGCGAGAGAAGTAAAAATTGGATTTGGACTTTTGGAATTTGTGTCCAAAAATTTGAAAAGGGTTTGAAGTCCCAATAGAGGAAAAGGTTGCCATCAGAGATGGAATATGGACTTGGACATTCAGATAAAAAGTTCAAAAATGTGGTCAGGACCCAAAAGTTCAAAAGGATCATAGAAGAAAAAAAGAATGGGAGTCAAGAATGAAAACAAAAAATAAATATTTTGATGAAAGGTGTTAATATTGGATTGGGTCACAAAAGTCCAGCAGAATAAGAATGAGGAAAGGAAAAAAAAAAAGGAAACTCGGAATCAAAACGGACTTAGGTTTTGAACCAAAGTGTCCATTCGAGGTTTGAAAACTCAAAAGGATTTGAAGGAAGAAAATGAATGTGGGTTCAAGGAATGGAGGAAAATTTAGAATTTGTTCAAAGTGTTCGTTCAAAAATTGAAAGTCCAAACGACTCTAGGAAGAAAAATGAAAAGGAGAAGTGAAAAACCATCTTTTGAACACCTTTACATTATGGGTTTTCTAGTATAGCTTGGCAAGAAAATAATGCAACTATAGAGGAATTTTTGAGCATGATAAACCATTTTGGGATCTCTCATATCATTTTTTACTTATGGGTCATGCAAGAAAAGAGGGGTGTCACAAAGTGGTAATAATAACATTGACAATTCTTGTCTTATGTGAATTTAAGTTTGGAGAAGTGTTTAATTGGTGCAAGCTTAATGTAATAGGATTGAAAATATAAATTTATTGTAGGTAAACATCTTATTCAAGATTTTGGGAGAAATTGGGGAATATTGAGTAAATATGCTATATTTTTACTCTTTTTATTTGATATTATCAATTTTATTAGAGGGTGATTCTAGAACACTCTATGTTTTGGGTAAATTTAACTAGTAAAAGGTGTGATTTTTTGAAAGAGGAAAATTGGAGTAGGGTAGTACAATTTTCACGTTTTTTCGCTATAATTGTTTCTATTAATAATTTTACAAAAGACTTGGAATTTTTTGTAGACCCTTCCTTCATATTTCTTATGTATCTTAAAATTATGAAATAAGTTATATTTTGTGTGAGTTATTATCATTTTATTTCATAAGAATGGGATAAAACCCTAAAAAATGAGTTTATGATGGAATTTTTTATCTTGTTGGAAAGGTGTTGATGTCCTTTATCACTATCTAGAAGAATAATTTATTGTGTTCTATAGTTTTTAAATAAATTTAAATTTTGTGAGTTATTATCTTTTTATTTCATAAAAATTTGGGATAAAACCCTAAAAATGATTTTGTGAAGGAACTCTTTACCTTATTGGAAAGGTATTGATGTCCTTTATCACTATCTAGAAGAATAATTTGTTGCGTTCTATAGTTTTTAAATGATTTGTGAAACCTAATCCTTCATACCCTAGATCTAGTGGATGTTGAATGTTGATTATTTTATTTGGGGAATTCATGAATGTTTCATATTATAAATGTGCATATGGTGTGATAATTATATTCCCTCTTTCTTGTAACCTAAATTCTATTTGTATAGAGATCTATTAGTCTTGTTGTGTGTGTTATCTCTCTATATCTCTTCTTATAACATTTGTGATTGGTGATTGAACAAATGTTGTATAGTAATTTAATGTTAGTAATGGAATGGTAGTTATTTCTTTGATGACCATGTTGGAATGGTATGGTGAAACGATATCTTTCTCTTGAGTGTAGATAAGAGTACACCATTTCTCTCTCTAGTTCTCTTAGTGAAATAAAGGAAGTGGTGAGATCAGTAGAATGAATTTGTGTTTAATATTCTTCCTCTTTATGATGGGAAAAGATGCACGTGTTTATGTTTCTATTATGATGTATGTTTTATTATTTGTTTAGAATTGGATCTCTTATGCATGGTTATTAAGTATATTATTTTCTTCCATCTCTATGATTTGGTTGGTTAGTGAAAAGGAATGAGATATTATGTGCATGATTGGTTATCATCTCTCCCTCTCTCCTTTTGTTGTTGGAATTGATGAATACATTTCAAGGTTAATGTTCCCTATCTCTTTATGCTTGTAATATTCAATAAATAATAAAATTTTGGAGTTGAACCTAATTAAATGGATGTTGTATGATTCTTATGAATGCTAAGTTAGGGATTTGGGTTGTGTCTTCCTTCATGATGAATCTAATTTGATTCTTCACCTTGGTTGACGAGTCTAAGAAATGAACTCTTGGCTGCTCTTTATTATTGTAGTTTTATGCTATTATATATGTTTGTGCTCATGTTGTGATGGGGAAAACACTTGGGTGTGTGTGCATTGTAACATATTTTGTGTTATATTTTTAATGAAAAAAAATTATTCCATTATTTTCACCCCACTGATTTCCTTATTAAAATTTTGGTATTATATCTAGTATCAAACCACTAGATTGCAACACAAGGACCTCTTGGGTGTATATGTGTACATGTGTTTTATACAAGAAAATTTCTTTTAACACTAAGTAATGAAAGGGAAAGGAATAATTTTTTCAACAATATTGATCCAAGTGGATCTAGAAAAACTAAAAAATCACATTCTCAAAATTCAACCAAATCAACATCATCAAAAAGAACTCACTAAGACGATCCTGACACAACTTGAACGGGCTCAAAAGGAGTCCATATGTAGAAGTTGTGCTTAGTCAAAGGTTCGGTCAAATAGGCAAATCAGATGCTGATACAAGGCTGAAAAATATATCATCTCCAAATCAGGAAAAAGTAGTCTCAAATTGGAGGGATCATCAATACGATTCTAACGCCTTTTGAATCGTGTCAAATGGAGTCCATATGAGCAAGATAGAGCCGGTCAAAGTTTCCAAAAGGGTAGGTTGACCTGTACAGTCAGCATTGTTGCTGACGTGGCAAGACAAGGTGATGTGGTATAAGCAGTTGAGGGTATTTATCTTATTTAAATTAGAAATTAAGCCTGTTATATATGAGCCAAACCCTTTAAAATAAAAAATATAAATATTTTAAAAGAGGCAAATATCATAAAATATAAAAGACCGAATCTTAAAGGATTTAAACATAATTTTAAGGGGATTATTAAAAGATAATCTATATCCCTATTTTTAAGGCTTTAAATCCATATCCCTATTTACATGGATTATTAAAAGATAATCTATATCCCTAATTACATGTTAAGACTTTTGAGAATATCCTAAGGGGTTTTTAGGATAATTTTAAAGGTGTTTATCAAATTGAAATGATATTGTAGGGGAATATTGTAAAGCCCAAAATTATAAGGGCTATTTATTTTAACGGGTGTATTATTTTTAGGGGATTTATTGTTGTAAATGGAAGATTGGGATAATTTGAAAATCATATGGTTTTAAACCATATTAGGAAAAATCAAATGTATAAAAAGGGGAAGAGTTTGGCCTTTCAGGGACATTGGAAATTATTGTGAAATGTGGAGAATTCTTTTGGAGAGAATAATAGGCTTATTGGAATTAGGCAAAGGAGGAGATTATTGTATACATGAAGACATTTGGAGTGTCTTTAGGTGTTGAGAGAGATTGTGAGAGGATTTTATGTAGGTTTTTGGATGTGTTTTTGATGTAACAAAGAAAATTCAAGTTTGGCATCATTAATGAAGGCAATCCATCATTGAGAAGCGAACTCAGAGACATAGTCCTGATTGGACGAACTCCATTATCAAGCTCGTGTTCCTCTCTCTCTTCTATCTTATTATTCTTCTCTCTCCTATCTTTCATTTTTTATTTGTTTTCTAATTACAACACTTTAGTAATTAGTTAATTTCATTAAGCTATATAAACGTGAACCTAGTTTGTAATTTCAACGGTTAAACAACATAGTCACGCAATTTTGTTGGATCGGGATTAACTATAATTTAAGTTAATTTGCAAGCTAATTGTAAACCTCTAATTACATATCAAGTGGTATTAGATATTTTTAATAGGAAATTGCAAAAGTGAATGTTAACCAGGTTGAAATTGAAGTGAGGAGAAGGTACACTTACAGAGTTCAACCCTGAGATCAGAAAATGAAGGTCTTTTCCATGATAAGAAATGGTAGTTGAACAAAGTCCTATAGAGATTGATGAGAAAGCTTTCCAAAAATTATTTCTTGAAATGAAGGCTATGGTGGAAGTCATTTTCCAAGAGAGACAAGAGCGAAAAAAGAAAAAGGAACTCAAGAACATAAATAAGAATGAAAGTGAATCCATTTCAAAAGATGATAAAGGTAAAGGAGTAGGAGGTGGTAGTGACCCTCCTGAACCTCCATCCCCATCTTCTTCTTCATCCTCTTCATCTTCTTTGTCTACTTCTTCTTCAAAGAAGAAACAACCTATGCAACCTGAATCTAATGCTCCTTTGTTAAAGCTTGATGTTAAATTTGAATTGCCAACTTATAATGGAGAACTAGATGCATAAAAACTTGATAATTGGATAAAGAAAATTGAATTTTATTGTAGAATTCAAAAGTTTACTGAGGATTCTCAAAAAATACAATTAGCCACTCTTCCCCTGGGAGGCACAACCTTAATCTAGTGGGAGAGCAGAACTTAGAAATATCTAAGCCGATATGGTAAAATTATTTCTTCTTGGTTTGAGTTTATAACTACATTAAAGAAATAGTTCTATCCATTAAGTCACATGCAAAAAGCAGTAGTAAATTGGCAATCATTAAAGAAAGAGAAAGGACAAAGTGTACAAGATTATACATAGGATTTTAGGGAAAGAGCTTTAATTTTGGGCATTCCACTATATACACAATTTTTTTTGTTAGAGTATATAGGTGAATTACATGAAAAGTTGAGGCATACAATGCTTATGTTTAATCCAACTAACCTTGATGAATTTAGTGTGCAATCTATTCATCTGGAAACAAGCTCGAGGAATAGCCATGATGGTATCTTAATGGACTCCAATAAACATAAAGGGGTCAAGAAAGGGAAGGAGAAAATGCAGCAAACAACTACTATAAAGAAAGAGGGGGATAAGCCTTATTGCTCACACTGCAAGAAGAAAGGGCACGAAGATGCAAAGTGCTATAAATTGCATCTTGATCAGAAACCAAAATGGTTCAAGGATTGAAAGGGTAAGCAAAAGACTGCAACTATCATGCATGATCTTGGATCAGATTCTGATGATGAAACCAAGATCACAATTGTGGGTATAAAAGGTAACGTTCCTATTGTCAGTACTAGTTCCCATGCTTCTTCTGTAAAGTGTAATGAAGTACCTATTGAAAGTAAGAGGAATGAATTGTTTCATATAAGGGCTATTGAAAAAAAGAAGAAGATCGATACACTCATATATAGTGGATCAGAAGTGAATCTAATTTTCAGACAAGTTGTTAAGAAATTGGGATTAAAAACAACTCCTCATCCTAAGCCATATCCATTGGGTTGGGTGCATGATAATGCTCGGTTATATGTGTCAAAGCAATGTAAACTTCGATTTGCAATCACATCCAAGTTTGTAGATGAGGTAGAGTTAGATGTAATTCTGCTTGACATTTGTGGGATGGTTCTAGGTAGTCCTTACTTGTATGACAAAAAATCCATTTTCTACAAGGGACATAACAAGTATCATTTGTTTAAGGATGGAATTGAATATATTGTAATTGCTCATCACATGAAGAATGATAGATCTATTGTAAACACATGGAATATGAATATGTTTGTAAATGAAAGAAATGCTTTAACTCTCATGTCTGTTGATTCAGTACTCCAACATGTTGATACTTTTTCCTTCACATCAGTTGATTCAATATTGTTTCTTGTTATTCTACTAATTAGTTCTATGTGGATGATGAATGTGACAATGAATATTGATGAATATGCAGTTAATTGTATTAGCAATGCTATATCATTTTTATTTATGTTTGTGATGGGTCATATGTTCAATATTCCAATAGGGTGGAAAAATGGTACTAAGAAAGTGGGGCGATAATGCCTTAGCTCAAATTCTATGTAAAAATAAACTTTTGGTGGTCCAAAATCTTCTCAATGGGGAGGAATGATCCAGGTGGATCCAAAAAACCTAAAATTTTTATAGTCTCAAAATTCAACTAAATCAACATCATCAGAAATAACTCACTGACACAATCCTGACACAACTTGAATGGGCTCAAAAGGAGTTTGTACGTAGAAGTTATGCTTAGTCAAAGGTTTGGTCAAACAGGCAAATCAGGTGTCGATACAAGGTTGAAAAATAGATCATCTCCAAATTAGGAAAAAGTAGTCTCAGATTGTAGGGCTCATCAATATGGTTCCAAAACCTTTTGAATCGCGTCAAATGGAGTTTGTATGAGAAAGATAGAGCCTGTCAAAGTTTCCAAAAGGGTAGGTTGACCTGTACAGTCAGCGGATACAACCAACATTGTTGCTCACGTGGCAAGACAAGGTGATGTGGAATAAGAAATTGAGGGAATTTATCTTATTTAAATTAGAAATTAAGCCCAAAATATATGAGCCAAACCCTTTAAAATGAAATGCATAAATATTTTAAAAGAGGCAAATATCATAAAATATAAAAGCCAGAATCTTAAAGGATTTAAACATAATTTTAAGGGGATAATTAAAATATAATCTATATCCCTATTTTTAAGGCTTGAAATCCATATCCCTATTTACATGTTAAGATTTGTGAGAATATCCTAAGGGGTTTTTAGGATAATTTTAAAGGTGTTTATCAAATTGAAATGATATTGTACGAGAATATTGTAAAGCCCGAAATTATAAGGGCTATTTATTTTAACGAGTGTATTATTTTTAGGGGATTTACTGTTGTAAATGGAAGATTGGGATAATTTGAAAATCATATGGTTTTAAACCATATTAGGAAAAATAAAATGTATAAAAAGGGGAAGATTTTGGCCTTTCAGGGACATTGGAAATTATTGTGAAATGTGGACACTTATTTTGGAGAGAATAATAGGCTTATTGGAATGGTGCATGAGCACACCTAGGCTAACCTCCATAGTCAAGATATTTGGGCTTGTATCTGACATTGGCCAATTTAGAGTGTGTGTGTGTGTGTGTGTGTGTGTGTGTGTGTGTGTGTGTGTTTTAGACCTTAGAAGGTCATTGCAATGTGGGCTAGGTGAGTTAGTCATTAGGAATAAGGTCACCAAAATTAGTCATTGTTAGTAGCTTCTAAATTGCTTAGTCTTTTGGACCTTAAAGGTTGGTTTAGAGTCTTAAATGTGTTCTAAACACATGAATGATGTTAGACAGATGCCATGAGGCCAGTAATGGAGTTGGTTACTCGAGATATAGGAGATAGAGGTCCTAAGAATCAGGACGATGGCATAATGACAAAGTTGCCAAATGTGGTTACAAAGTTGTCATGACAACATTTGCCATTATGGAAAATGTTGCATGCAACTCGGTTACATAGGATCCCCTAAAAGATAGGAGTGGGAGATCGACCAACATACCCTAAAAACATGGCGAATGGCATCTAATGTGATGGAAGGCTCGAATCTGAGGGGAGTTTTTTTTTTATGTAACAAGATTGGTGTAATCATAAAATAGCTCTGCAACTCTATTTTGAGAAGAACCTGAGCATTTCATTGTGACAGTGTGATTACATGGTTTGACACTTGGAGATTAGTTTTGGATTTGAATAGTGTAGGATGTTTTAAGACTTTTCTTTTTCGAGTGTTAGTGGTTTTGAGTTAGTCTTCTAATTGTAGGAAAATAAGTTTTAATTAGATAGTGTGCTGGTTCTTTTTAGACTGTTTTTTTTTTGCTTTCATGGCTCCCACTTGAGATTCAACCCTTGAAGCTTCGGGAAGGGGGGATGGATCTTAGAGTGGAGCCATTGTACATAATGTATATAGTGGTAGGAGACCAGGGAAGCAAGGTTACTATTTTAAATGTCAAGCTCTAGGCGAGTTAGGAGAACCTAGTTAGAGGTTTGACAATGATGAATGAAAGATATTATGCAGGGAATGTTTCCATGATGATAGACACCCCTGCAATGAATTTCACGAATGGTGAACAGTTGGCACTTAGAGATTTCTAAGTGAGGGTACAAACAGTGAAGAAACTACATGGTGTTAGTCCTTCAAGGTGAAGCACAAGGTGTGAGACTCTTGGCAAAGAGTTGGATTAGGACTTAGTTAATCATCTAAGCCTAACAAGGACTTGGAAGAAATTAGGTTCCTAGAAGAAGATGAGGAAGGGTCTTCTTAGCTAGTTGTGCAAGCAAGCCTTGGAACTCTTACATCATATTGGTATCAGAGGATGTTTTGATCAGGCTTGTGGTTAATGTTGCAACCTGCTACATCAATAGGAGAGAATAACCAGTGGAAGATAAAACCATGATGACTAACATTGAGTTAGCTAAGAAGGTAGAAGAACAAGAAGAGGATAAAAAGTTACTGAGAGAAAGATTGGCTCGAATGGAGAAACTCTTGGATGAAGTCCAAGAAAAGGAAGACAAGGTAAAGCATAAAATAGATCAGAAGGAAGAGAAAGAAGCCATAGAAAAGGAGTTGGAATTGGAAGAGGAAGCTCCAACCCTTGACCCTGTTATTCCTGAAGAGCCCTTCTTGAAGGCACTAAAGGCTTTAAGTGGCAAAGATTTGGAGGGTGTACCACTTTTCAGTGGACAAATGGATCCTGATTCAGTCACGGACTGGATTGACAGTATAGAGAATCACTTTGAATGTGATGGTATATCAAAAGCCTAAAAAGTAATGGTGGCCAAGTCAAGGTTGAGAGGTTCAGCTCTCACATGGTGGAAGTTTGTGCAAAATGAAAGAGAAAAAGAAGGAAAGGGTCTTATAGTTACATGGAAGGGCATGGTAACTAAAGTAAAGCAGACCTACCTACCTGATGCCTATGAAGTCTAGTTGCATAGGAGGAGACACAATCTTAGACAAAAAGATTTGGATGTCCAAGCATACACCGAGGAGTTCCAAAAGTTGTGCCTAAGATCAAAGGTGGTTGAAGATGAAAGCATCAAGCTAGCAAGATACTTGAATGGACTTAAATGGTCTATTCAAGAAGACATGAGTCTAGTGAACTTCAAAACCATCCGCCAATGTTATCAAATGGCCTTGAAGATAGAGGAGAAAAGAAAAAGGAAGCAAGAGCAAACCTCCAAGAATAGAGGTAAAGGAAAAGATAGGAGAGGACAAAGAGGAGGCTATGGTGGAAGGAGTTTAGAATCAAGGGCTCTAGGAGAAGTTAAGTACACTGAGCAACAAGAAGGAAGCTCTAGTAGAGGTGGTAGAGGAAGAGGCTCTAACTTTAGAGGAAGAAGTGGTGGACAAGGAAGAGGCAATTACCTTGCCAATATGAAGTGTTATCACTGCAATCAAATGGGACACCCTGCCTATAGGTTTCCACAAAAGGGTAGTACTTCTCAAGGAGGTGATAAGAGAACTAATTTAGTTCATGATGAGACAAATGCAGCAGAGAAACATTTTGAGGTACCATTAAATTCAGAGGAAGGTGAGAACCTCATGATGAGGAGAACTTTGATCAAAGAGCCGGTTAAGGAGGAACCAAGCCAAAGGAGGTCCTTGTTTAGGATAAAGTGCAAAATGATGGGGAAAGTATGTAGATTCATCATTGACTCGGGGTCTACTGACAATATTATGTCAAAGGAAGCAGTCAGCAAGCTAAAGTTGACAAGGATACCCCACACTAATCCTTACAAGGTCACATGGCTAAATAAAGGCCAACATGTGTTAGTAAATGAACAAGCATGGGTGGAATTCTCAATTGGAAGGTACAAGGACAAAGTTTTGTGTGATGTGTTACCTATGGATGCATGTCACTTGCTCCTAGGTAGACCATGGCAATTTGATCGCCAAGCTATGCATGATGGAGTAAAGAACTCTTATACTTTCAAGAAGGATAAGGTAAGATTCAAAATTCAGTCACTATTAGAAGATGCAGAGGTGAAGACAACAGGTCCTAATGTACTAATGGTTGGTGAAAAAGAGTTCTTAGAAGACTTGGAAGAAGGAGAAGGAATTGGCTATGCACTAGTGTTAAGGCCAAGAGAGGTAAGTGGTGACAAAGCAGCCAAGAAGCCAGAGTTACCTAAAGAGATACAAAGCATGTTGTAGACTTATGAAGGTATAGTAAGTGATGGACAACCATCAACCTTACCCCCTAAAAGAGCCATAAGTCATAGGATAGACTTGATACCAGGAGCTACCTTACCCAATAAGGTGGCCTATAAGATGACCCCTCAACAAAATGAGGAAATTGCTAGACAAATACAAGAACTCCTAAACCAAGGTCTTATTAAGAAGAGCATCAACCCATGTGTCGTACCCACTATCCTAGCACCTAAAAAGGGAGGAGATTGGAGGCTTTGTACGGATTCAAGGGCCATAAATAGGATAACCATCAGATATAGGTTCCCTATTCCTAGGATTGAAGATCTAATGGATTGTCTAGGGGAAGCCAAGTATTACTCCAAGATAGACTTAAAGAGTGGTTATGACCAAATTAGGATACATGAGGGAGATGAGTGGAAAACAACCTTCAAAACCAATGAGGGTTTATATGAGTGGCTTGTCATGCCATTTGGATTGTCTAATGCCCCCTCACATTCATGAGGCTCATGAATGAAGTCCTCAAAGACTACATTGGAAAATTTGTAGTGGTATACCTTGATGATATACTAATTTATAGCAAGACAAGAGAAGAACATCTCAAACACCTAGAGTTGGTTTGCAAGAAGCTACATGAGGAGAAGTTGATAATCAAATTAGAGAAGTGTGAGCTCATCAAGATAGAACTGGTGTACCTTGGGTTTGTGTTATCTCATGGAAATCTGAAGATGGACATTAGCAAAGTGGAAGCCATCCTCAATTGGCCTACTCCAAGGACAGCAACAGAGGTAAGAATTTTTCATGGCCTTGCTCAATACTATAGGAAGTTTATAAGGTAATTCAATGCTATTTGTGCTCCTATGTTGGATACTATTAAAGGAGGCATAAAGACTAAATTTGTATGGAATGAACAAGCTAACAAGAGCTTTGAGTTGTTGAAGGAAAAGATTGCTACACAACCTGTTCTAGTTTTTCCAAGCTTTGAGAAGCTATTCACCATAGAGTGTGATGCAAGTAATGTGGCTATTGGAGCTGTCTTAAGCCAAGAGGGCAGACCTGTGGCTTTCCATTCAGAAAATTTGAGTGAAGCCAAGAAGAAATACTCTTCTTATGATCTTGAAATGTATTCTCTAGTTCAGGCCTTAAGGAAATGGCAACACTACCTATTACCCAAAGAGTTCATAGTCTATTCAGACAATCAAGCTCTAAGTTTTTTGAACTCTCAAGAGAAACTTAGCCATAAGCACATGAAGTGGGTTGAATACTTGCAAGCATACACATTCAATATCAAGCATATGAAGGGAGTGCTAAACAAAGTGGTAGATGCCTTGAGTAGGAGAGCTCTCACTATCCAAGAGATACAACTAAAGAGCATGGGAATAGATCACTTCAAAGATCTATATGCTGATGACGAAGACTTTGCAGACATTTACAAGGTATGTACTGAATACAAGAATCATTTTCATAGAAAATATGCTAAATACACTTTGCAGAGTAACCTTTTGTTTAAGGGAAATCAATTATGTGTTCCTAGAGGGTCCATTAGAGAGAATTTGATTCAAGAAAAGCACAATGGAGCATTGAGTGGCCATTTTGGGATCACTAAGACACAAGAACTTGTTCAAAGGTTCTACTTTTGGCCAAGAATGAACCTTGATGTAAGAAGGTATGTTGAAAGTTGCATTGTGTGTCAAAAGGCCAAAGGTACTTCTTCAAATACAGGCCTATATCAACCATTACCTATTCCCACTAGGCCATGGGAATGTTTGAGCATGGACTTTGTAGTTGGGTTACCCAAGACAAGACAAGGCATGGATAGTGTTTATGTAGTTGTGGACAGATTCAGCAAGATGGCTCACTTTGTGCCATGTAAGACAACCAATGATGCTAGCCAAATAGCCTCTCTCTTCTTCAAAGAGATAGTAAGGATACATGGGTTACCGATGAGCATTGTGTCAGATAGAGATACCAAATTTATGAGTCACTTTTGGAAGACTCTTTGGAAAAGATTGGGCACAAATTTATCCTTTGGATCTACATACCACCCTCAAACAGATGGTCAAACCAAGGTGGTAAATAGGAGCCTTGGAAATCTATTAAGATGCTTGACCAAAGAATATGGTCAACAATGGGATCAATTGATTGGACAGGCTGAATATGCATATAATGACACTGTCAACAGGTCCACAGGGAAGAGTCCCTTTGAAATTGTATATGGCTTACATCCTAGGGGAGTCTATGAGCTAAGAGACCTAAGGGATGGAGTTAAAGGAAGTGGATATGTTGATGATTTTTCCTATGCAATGCAAGAGATTCATGACACAGTCAGGAAGACATTGACTGAGAACACTATGAAGCATAAGACCAAGATGGATGAGCGTAGAAGAGAAGTTCAGTTTAATGTGGGAGACTTGGTGATGGTGCATCTAAAAAAGTCCAGATTGCAAAAAGGTGTCCCTCACAAATTACAAATGAGAAGGATAGGTCCTTGTCCTATCTTAGCAAAGTATGGTGACAATGCTTTTAGAGTGGAGCTACCGGAAGACAGTGGAGTGTCCCCTATCTTCAACATTGCAGATCTAGTTCATTACAAAGGACCACCACCAGACTTGGATCAAAGCCTCAATGAAGTCATCCATGATGTGAAAGAGCTCAAACTACCTTCTGCTACAGTCAAGCAAGCTGACAGTATACTGGATACTAGAGTCTACAAGAAGACTAGAACCAAGGAATACAAAGAGAATCTAATCAAGAGGCATGGAAAAAATGATGCTGATACAGTGTGGATCAAAGAATCAGAGTTTAAGAAGATGGGAATTGATCCTACTTTACTCAATCTAAGGGTGGATTGAAATTTTTTGTTTTGGGGATGATGGTGGAGGAGCACACCTAGGCTAACCTCCATAGTCAAGATATTTGGGCTTGTATCTGACATTGGCCAAGTCAAAGTGTGTGTGTGTGTGTGTTTTAGACCTTAGAAGGTCATTGCAATGTGGGCTAGGTCAGTTAGTCATTAGGACTAAGGTCACCAAAATTAGTCATTGTTAGTAGCTTTTAAATTGCTTAGTCTTTTGGAGCTTAAAGGTTGGTTTAGAGTCTTAAATGTGTTCTAAACACATGAATGATGTTAGACAGATGCCACGAGGCCAGTAATGGAGTTGGTTACTCAAGATATAGGAGATAGAGGTCCTAAGAATTAGGACAATGGCATAATGACAAAGTTGCCAAATGTGGTTACAAAGTTGTCATGACAAAATTTGCCATTATGGAAAATGTGGCATGCAACTCGGTTACATAGGATCCCCTAAAAGATAGGAGTGGGAGATCGACCAACATACCCTAAAAACATGGCGAATGGCATCTAATGTGATGGAAGGCTCGAATCTGAAGGGGAGTTTTTTTTTTATGTAACAAGATTGGTGTAATGATAAAATAGCTCTGCAACTCTGTTTTGAGAAGAACTCGAGCATTTCATTGTGACAGTGTGATTACATGGTTTGACACTTGGAGATTAGTTTTGGATTTGAATAGTGTAGGATGTTTTAAGACTTTTCATTTCTGAGTGTTAGTGGTTTTGAGTTAGTCTTCTAATTGTAGGAAAATAAGTTTTAATTAGACAGTGTGCTGGTTCTTTTTAGACTGTTTTTTTTTTGCTTTCATGGCTCTCACTTGAGATTCAACCCTTGAAGCTTCGGGAAGGGGGGATGGATCTTAGAGTGGAGCCATTGTACATAATGTATATAGTGGTAGGAGACCAGGGAAGCAAGGTTACTATTTTAAATGTCAAGCTCTAGGTGAGTTAGGAGAACCCGGTTAGAGGTTTGACAATGATGAATGAAAGATTTTATGCAGGGAATTTTTCCGTGATGATAGACACCCCTACAATAAATTTCACGAATGGTGAACAACTGGCACTTAGAGCTTTCTAAGTGAGGGTACAAACAGTGAAGAAACTACATGGTGTTAGTCCTTCAAGGTGAAGCACAAGGTGTGAGACTCTTGGCAAAGAGTTGGATTAGGACTTAGTTAATCATCTAAGCCTAACAAGGACCTGGAAGAAATTAGATTCCTAGAAGAAGATGAGGAAGGGTCTTCTTAGCTAGTTGTGCAAGCAAGCCTTGGAACTCTTACATCATGGAGTCAGGCAAAGGAGGAGATTATTGTATACATGAAGATATTTGGAGTGTCTTTAGGTGTTGAGAGATATTGTAAGAGGATTTTATGCAGGTTTATGGATGCGTTTTTGATGTAACAAAACAAATTCAAGTTTGGCATCATTAATGAAAGTGGTCCATCATTGAGAAGCGGACCCAGAGACAAAGTCTTGATTGGAAGAACTCTGTTATCAAGCTCATGTTCCTCTCTCTCTTCTGTATTATTCTTCTTATCTCTCTTGTCTTTCATTCTTTATTTATTTTCTAATTACAACACTTTAGTAATTAGTTAATTTCGTTAAGTTATATAAATATGAACCTAGTTTGTAATTTCAACGATTAAACAACATAGTCACGCAATTCTGTTGGATCGAGATTAACTATAATTTAAGTTAATTTGCAAGTTAATTTTAAGCCTCTAATTACATATCATATATGAATGCAATTACCCTATTGTGAGTTTGTATGCAATGTGTTTTTAACACTTTGTGCAAGAATTATATATCCTTGAGCTTATAATTTGTTGAATATCCACTTATATTGAGTGACAATTATGTTGGAATCATAATTGTGTTTGATTGTTTTGTGCCTTCTTGAGGACCAACCTTTGGGTTGATGAACTCAAAATGTGTGGATTTAAGTAGAAAAAGTAGAAAAATTATGAAGTTATGGTACCATGTTGGTATATTATCTTGGAGTGATCCTAAATGACCATATGTTCCTTTGTGAGGGTACACACCTACTCATTGATAAAATAAGTGTGTTGGTTCATCATGCTATCTTATCTTTCTTTACTATTCTTGATGATGTTACTTGCATCCTAACATGATATCTTGGTTATATTTATTTGTTATAGGTCTTCTCTTACACTTGGTTTATTTTATTGCTAGCTATAGGATGTGCTATATTGGGTAGAATTAGCATTGTGATATAGTTACTAGTTATGAAAATTGATATTTGGGTAGTATGATAGAATAATAATTATTTTAAAACTTGATTCATTTGGTTGTTTCCATATCACCCACATGTTCCAACATGGTTTTATTCGATATGATGTTGTGTTGCATTGGTGTCTTAAAATAATGTAGTGTATGATGTGTTTTTGGACACCGTTTTCCATGTTACTAAGTAACATGAAGGTATATATTATTATATATAATTATATTTGGTTTCCTACATGTTTCTATTGTATTTATCAAGTGGTTGGGGCTCAATAGGATATGTAGAGGAATACCTACATTTTGATATTGTATGCTCTTAAGTAGACAAGGTTTGATAGAAAATATAGATGGTATTCCATCATGGTTGCCTTAGTGGGTAGGAATATTATAATATGAGTGCCTTGTTGTATCATGTTCTTTTGATAGTGAATTCTCTCCTTTCTTATTGGTGACATAATGTTATTCACATAGTATGATAATGTCAATTTTAAGAATTGAACATTTCATTTTGTTATTGATAATTTTTAATATTTTCTTATTAGGGCCAACAATTATTATTATTTTCTTTGTGTATGATAAATTAGAAATAAATATTTGATATTTATTTTCACATTACTCTTATGGGCTCATTTAATTTATTAGTCAAATTGTGCATGTTTATTTACCTTATTGTTGGAATTGAGATTCCTTTCTTTTGATATTTTTTAATTTGTGGTGGCTAAGGTACACATTTAAATTTGCAGTTGCTAATCTTGTGTTATGATGTTTTTTATTTCCATGTCTATATAAAAAAAATCTAATAAAAAGTAAACAAGAAAGCAAACATGGGAAAATTTTGAGGAAGTAAATGTGGATTATTACGGGGTGTGCATCATCTATTTATCTTTCTAGTGGTATTTTTTTATGAAATATTTATCTTAGAGGTTAATCCCCTTCATAAACAAGAGAAATTAATACTTTTGAAATGTATGGAGGGGTTCTCTTGGGATTGGCCTTGAGAACATTATTCCAATTATTTGTTGGTTCTATGGTCACTTTGAATTGGTTCTTGGTTACTAAGTACCAATATGCTACCTTGGTGTCCTCTTGGACCTATATGTGAAGCTTGTGTTATTATCATTGTGATGTAGTTGAGTGGCTTGTGTTGTATGAGAATAGTTATGCATTGAGAATATTTATATGAGTTGTTGATTTATATAAATATGCTAGGGAATATGTGAATTCTTTCATATGGTTAAAAGTGAATAATAATTATGCATTCTTATATGGCATGAATTTTATTCATGAGTATATTTGTGAAAATTGTAGTCCTTTTGTGGCAGTTATTTACCATGTTCTATATTCTATTGAGTAGCTCTATATCGTATGTATATTTTTAAGATGTGTCAACCTTATGGTTGTTTTCTTATGTTGTGTTCCTTCTTTGGTGTATTGTTAGTTTTATATTGCACTTTTATCCTACTGTGGATGACTTCCATGATTACTCTCAAGGGGAGGATGTAAGGCCTATCCATATGAGATCCTACCATCTTTTTCTTTGTATGAAAATTAGAGTATCACTTATTAATTTCTTGAGAGACTAAGTGTGTTTAATATTTTTTATTTATTTTATAATTTAAATTACATAGATTAGATATGATGTGTGATCATCATGCTTTGAGATGTTACACATACCTTAAGTTTCATGTTAATGAACACATTGATATATTAGCCTAATTATGTTTAAATATATGATCTCCAATGTTGATATATTGGCCTAATTGTGTTTGAATATATGATCTCCAATATTAGATTTGATTCTTTTCTTTGAGTGTGTAGGACATATACAAGTATATGGACAATGTAAGATATGTGGAAGAGAACATCATGGATACCATTCGACCATCTCATTTTTCCCATTTTAAAGTTTGGGGAAAAAATTAGTATTGATAAGTTTGCCTTGTCTTTATGGTCAAATTAGTACCATTATGGCTCTTGTGAATAGTTTCGCTCATATATCCATATTTGTATTGTCTTATATGAAATATTATATTGATTTACAAACTTATTGGAGAAAGTTGGAAAGTGTGTGCTTCTTTATTTTATTCACTTGGAGTGAATTTTGGGGTTTAAAGCTCCTTTAGTGGTTTGATTTAATCTTTATGTTAGTAAAAGTTGAATTGAGTCCCTATTTAATTGAAAGATGATTAAAGAATCTTGGGATTAATTTATTGATCCTTTTGGCATTTTATGTTTATTTATTTTAATTTAAGCTTGATTTGACCTCTTAGGTTGGGGTTGGGTTGATTTATTTGAGAAATTAAGTTTTGTAACCATTTCTTCTAGAATTGACAATTCTTATCTTATGCGGATTTGAGTATGGGCAAGTGTGTAATTAGTTAAAAAATAATAGAATAGGCTTGAAATCATACCTTTTTTATAGTTAAATAAAAATTTCAAGATAATTTAACTAATTTTGAGCAAATATGCCATCTTTTTGCTTCCTCTTTGTTTCGAATTATTAATTTCATTAAGCAAAAAATTCAAATTTCTATAGGGGTGGATGTGAATCCATTTGAGAAAAAAGTATTAGTAAATGGGGCATCTTTATCCGATGGGGAAAATTGGAACAAGGTAGTGCAATATCAACTTTTCCCCTTAGCTTCTTTTCTATTATGAATTTTCCAAAACCCTAAAAGAAATTCATAGATATTTTTTGTCTTTTCTTTGTATATTAGAAGTTTAAAAAATATTAAGTTTTGAGTGAGTTATGATCATTTTAATATATAATAAAATATCCAATAAAATCCTAAAAAATGAGTTTGTGAATGAATTATTTACCTTATTGGGAATCTATTGATGCAATATATCACTATTTATAATGGAATGATTTGTTGTGTTATTTTATATTTTTATAAATGACTCATGAAACCTAGTCTTTCTTTCCCTAGACCTAGTGGACAATTAACACCAATTCTTTCCTTTGGTAAATTAATAAACAATACATCTTGAAAACATGTATATAGTGTAGTACTTATTTTCTCTCTTCAATTTTTACATCATAAATGCTATTGGTATAGAGATTGATTAGTATTGTGGCATATATGTTATCTCTCTCTCTTCTCTTAATTATATTATTTGTGTTGGTGATTGAATGAATCATATCTTATAACATAATGTTAGTTCTTTCTCTCATGAGAATGTTGGAATTGTGTGGTGAAATGATAATTTCTCTTGAATGTAGCTAAGAAAATACCTTATATATATATATATATATATATATATATATATATATATATATATATATATATATCCTCTTAGTGAAATGGAATAAATTGTGAGATCAATAGGATTAGTTTGTGTTTAATATTATTCCTCTTTGTGATAGGAAAATAAGCATGCGCATATGATTCATTTATGATGTATGTTGTGTTATTTGAGTTTATAATTATATATCTTCTATATTGTTATTAAACATTATCATCTCTTCTCTCTTTATGATGTGTTTGGTTGGTAAAAATAAATAAGATCTTAAATGGATGATTGATTATCTCTCTCCCCCTCCTTATGCAATTTAGATTTAATGTGATCTTTCTCTCCATGCTTGAGAAATTGTAATGAATAATGAAATATTATAATTAAACCAAAAGAATAAATGAATGTTGTATGATTCTTTTTAATTTTTTAAGTTTGGGGTTGGGGTGTGTCTTCTTTTAGAACAAATTTGATTCACTTATTCACCTTAGTTAATGAATCTAAGAAATGATTAGCTTCAGTGTCTCTTTATTATTTAACTTTTGTACCACTATATGTGTTTATGCTAGTGTTATCAAGTGGAAATAACAATACTTGAGTGTATGTTCACATAAAAACACTTCTCGTGTTGTACTTTGAATACACATTTTTATTTTAGTTATTTTCACCTTACTAATATCCTTGACAAAATATGAGAATTATACCATTAATTCTAAACTATAAAGTTCCCATGAAATTAAATAACCTAATTGTTAGAGACACTAGTGATACAATAGTAGGTGGAACTTTGTTTCAATTACATAATGATCCTATGAGTGAATCAAACTTTCATAGCTAGTGAAATCTCAATAAGAAATTTAGATTATAGCTTATTTTTGGTAGCCATTAATTCCTAGAATATAAAAATCATTAGAGATGTTCCAAGTTAGACTAAAGACACCTACCCTACTCAAAATACTAAGAAATATAATGAATTATTAACTTTATTGACATAATATAGAGTAACTAAGCATGGAGAAAACAAAAGATTATATTATTCTCTAACAATGTAATTTATTCCCATATGAAATAATCTTCTAAGGCTAAACCAAAAATTCCTTGTTCTTGAAAAAATATGTTGGCACTCCTAGGATTTATATATTATAATTCATTCTCAAATTCAAGGGGTGCAAGTATGCATGTGGAGGTATAGATATAGATATTTTTTGGAATTTGGTATAATGTGATTTGAAGCTATGTTATTTTTGTAATATAATATTAGCAATTTTTAGAGATTTGAATATGTAATCTAGAGGTTTGGTTTATGCACATTCATGACACTCTTGCTTTAGATATTATATGTTGAATTTTCCCTAGAATTGTGTATCATTGGTATTAATGAACCATGTTTAGTTTGGTTGTTATATAGTATTGGGATAAGGTGTCATACACATTGCAAATTCTAACTAGTTCAATTTATTAATTTATTTTTTATTTAATGCATCCTTATAGAAAGGGTGTCCCACTCAATGTGGCACTCCATGCCATGTTTTTTGTATTATTGTATATTTAATAACATCTAATATTATGTGATATGTGTAAGAGAATCTATAACATTGTAAGATATAAAATATTTTATTACACATGTAAGAGTTGCTTGATTGGGGAAAGAGATCTAGGTCCTAAATCACACATCCCAATTTTTGGTTTGAAGGATTAGAAACAATCTCAAATCCACTTGACTAAAAATTCTAATAGGAAGAGTCAAAATGGTGGATTGGGGTTCTAATCCTTATGATTTATGTGTATGGATGTTGAAATGATGTGATTTATGATTACTAATTGACCGAATTTGAATGATGTAACAAAATAACTATGAAAATAGAGCAATCTATTATGAATTATAAGATCAAATGTAATAGGTCAACGATAGAATTAAAAAATGTAGAAGGTAGACACAATGGAACTTGGGATATAAATTTGAGCTTGAATTGGCTAGTCTAGAGCACAATGTGCCCTGGACTGTCTTTTTTTGTAAGATTTGAAAGTACAAGCATAAGGTCCCCAATTTGTAGCTCCTATTCTTTTGTGGGTATTACCAAAACTTTGTTTGTTGATAAGAAAATCCAGTTTCTATCTCTTTACATCTTGTAGGCTTGAATGCACTAATGATAAATTAGTCCTTTACCTTTCTCCAAATATCTTTAGATCTAAAAAATTGCACACATGACAGAGAGGGAAGGGTTGTGAAGTATAAGGTCTTTCCTAAGTCAAACCCTATTTTTGTATTTCTACCTCCATGACATTAATGATGATATAAAAAGAGAGTTACCCTCGGTAGGGAAGAGGCTAAATGATAAACAAGTAATGAATTGAAAAATTGTTTTAAATCACCACTCAGATCTATATTCCTTGATGGACTAAAGTCACATATTCATCACCTTCAAGGAAAATTTAATAGCTTGATTGAAGTCCTACAAATGTTAATTCTCAAAAAATAAATGATCATTAAACATGAACAAAATTACATAAAACATGCTTGATGCTTGGGAAGAGGCTTGACATGAACAAATGTTGCTCAAATACTAACGAATATTCTCTTGACTACTCTTGATTTCTCAAATTTCTCAATGAATTTCCTTATGGGTGCTTCTAGGATTTCAAATATTAAAATGACTAGTATTTATATGCAATTCTTCTAATTTCCTGAAAATCAAATGTCAATAGCCAACAATTAAAATTGGAAATTCAAATAATAAAATAAAGACACCAAAATATTTGAATCTAATCCCAAAAGAGGTGGTCTAGGGAACAATGCGTGCTAGACTAGGCCTATTCTTTTTGGGGCCTAAAGTGTCGGGGGAAAATATTGAATGCTTGTTTTCATTTCCCTTTGTTTGATTTTTCAAAGATGTTTGTAAAATAGGTAATTAAATGCATAATTAGGTTCAAGCACATAGGGGTGATCTAAACCTAATGTTAAATTGTCAAGGGTGACAATTTCCAACGTTGCAAGATCATGTAAATTAGAGATTACATAATAGACTATGAATTTTAACCAAATTATAATGTGTGAAAGTGACACATCAAAGAGCATATTTTAAGTGAGATAATGATTTCAATGTGGATTTCCAATGATACTCCACTTTATGGCCAAGGCTCCATGAATCCTTTTCTAATGTGGTATAGAGTTTACCTTATATTTGTAGTTTATTAACAACTAGATTTGTGTCATATTTAACCATGGACTCATAGCTCATGATTTTGGTAAAACCACTTGTGGTTTATGGTTTGAAATTTCTCAATATATTGGATGCTCGGATGGAGATATATAATACATTTTGTAGAGGGTTATGTTGCTATTTTACTAGATGGATTTGGTGTGATGGAGGAGTGACATACTTTGATATTATAGTGTAACCTTTGTATTGTTGATTAAAAAATATACATTAAGGCTCATTTTAATGCTTGGTTTTTTAAAGGGATTTTCCAAGAGTAAATACCATTTCAAGTGTGCCTTCATATTTTTCATGTTATTGCATGTGTATTTTATATTTACAAAAAATTTGAATCAAGTTTTATTTTACATATTTTCTCCTCAAATATTAGTGTAGGAAATTTGTATACTATCTAGCTTCCTTTTATTAGGTATAAGAGATAGCTAGCTCTTGGTTTCCTTGGAGTTAGGAAATTAATTTTTTGGCACTAATATTTGTTTGAATGGGAGATTTTTACATTAATGTAATATTTTATTTTGGGAGAAAAGGTGAGAAAATTATTGTTGGAGATGGATGAATTCAATGGCACAAAATTTGAGTTGTGGAAGATTAATATATAGGACTTACTCATAGATGAGAATTTATGGGTTGTGATCTCTAGAATAAAGCCTACATGTATTAAGGATAAATATTAGATGGTGTTGGACATACAATCTAAAATATTGATTAGGTTTTATTTAGTATACTTGATAATCTTTAAATTTTAAGGACATGTCATCATAGAAGTTCTCTAGAAGAATTTGGGTAACTTGTATTTAGCTAAATCCTTGGTGAATAAAATATTTTCTATAGACAAATCTATTTTATTTGAATATGGGTGATGGTGAACCTATTCCATGTGTCTAAATAATTCAAACACCATTATAACATAGCTAAAGTCCATATATGTGAAAATAGATGATGAGGATAAAAATATTATAATATTGTGATCTTTACTAGATTCTTGGAACACCTTAGTGATGGAAATACATAATACAACCACTAGAATGACACTTGAAGAGGTATTGGGTGATCTCTCAAAGTATTTGAGATAAAAAAAACTTATGATTCTATCAAGGATGCATTGTTTTTTAGAGGTAGATCAAAGTAAAAAGGCAAGGGAAAGAAAAAGAAGAATAAAAGATCCAACTATGAAGGGAGATCAAAATATCCTATGAAATTAAATTGTAAGTGCTCAAACTATTACAAGATAGGACATATAAAAGGATTACAAAGACAAGAAGAATGATAAATAGTTATATGGTGATTCAATCCACAATGGTGTTGGTGATCAATTTATTACATCCTTATCCATGTATGCATTTGAGGATGCATGGAAAGTTTCTCTTAAAGATTATTTTCACATGAATCTATATAAGGAGTGATTTTTTCAATTATAAGACCTTTAGTGGTGGAAATATTTACCTTCGTGAAATTTTTGTCCTCAATATTATTGGCTATGGTAGATTCAATATTAGATTCTTAATGGTATAACCAAAGGAATCTAAAATGTTCAACACATACTGGGTTTGGCACATAACTTGATATATGTTAATAATATGAATTTTGTAGGTATGTAAGAATTATTGAACAAGGAAGAGTGAAATATGGCTCATGGAAATATAGTGCTTTCTATGGTAGTTTAGGTTGGAAATCTATTTTCCCTTGAGGCTCATACTTACATTCAATACATAACACTTGTGAAGTTTGAAAATGTCTTCAACAAAAAAATGTAAATTCATTTTCAATATTATTTTAGTGGTAATTTACCATTTATACAATATTTGATGGAACTTTATCATCACTTAATGCTAATTTTGCATCCATTGTTGAAATTTGGGAATAATTTACCACTTATACAACACCTATATGTGTGTGGGTAACTAAGCACACTCTCGCCTCATAGATAAAGTCACCAATTAAGAACAATGTGTTGTGGCATGATCAAATGGGCCACATTAGTGAGAAATATCTTAGATCCTTGAAAAATAAATATCTTGTAGAGGGTTTGGTTGAATATTATTTACTTCTTTATTCTTTTATGAACATTGTTTATATGTAAAGAAGAAATATGTTTATTTTTATTTATGTACACATATTTTAGGTTTAATCCATAATGATGTTTTTGGTCAAGTAAATATACATTCACTTGTAAAATTCTAGTATTTTGTATCATCCATTGATTATCTCTCTAGGAAGACACATGTATACTTTATAGAGAATAAATATGACGTATTTATCCAGTTCAAAGAGTTTAAGGTTCTCTTGGAGAAATACCTATGGAAAGGAAGATTAAGGTGTTGAGAATATACAATGGTGGGGAATATTGCTCAATGTATTTTGATAAACTTTATAAGCACAATGGAATTGCATGTAATAAGAAAAATCCATACACCCATCAATATAATATATTTGTAGAGAGAGTGAACATGATATTGATGAAGATTTAGTGGAACAAGTTCATATTACAAATTTTGGGAAAAAATACTAGTAGAAATTTGTATTTGATTAAATAATATTTTATTAAAAAAACCCAAGAAAAGGTTTAGACAAGAAAGAATCCTACACTTTAGCATATCATGTTTTTTGTTTGCAAGCCATATGTTGATCACATGCCTAAATAGAAGAGGTCTAAGTTAGAATTTAAAGTTTATAAGTGTTTCTTTGTTGACTATAGTGGAAGTATGAATTAATACACTATTTTGAACACCCTTATAGGTAAGGAATGATACAATTATAATGTGATATTTATGGGATCAAGTATTCTCCTATAGTTGAGAAACCAAAGGAGAATGTGAAATCAAAAATGTATATATAGCTAAAAACTAAGGGGGGTGCACCATAAGATAAAGTATATGTTCAAGATGGATTAGATGAGGAGGATAGTATTTAGAGATCTAAGAGATTAAATAAGGGATAACATTCACCTCAACTTGTGAGGAGGTCCACTTAGTAGATGAGATAACCAAAGAGGTATAACCCACCTAATTTAAGGTGTATATTTACTTTCTCTACTATTATTAATGGGTCTAGAATAATGAACGAGGCAATAAAAATGAATGATAATGAGTTATATAGAATGGTCATGAATGATTACATTACATACTAAAGAAGAAAAACACATGGGACCTACTTAAATTTATAAAGGGAAGGAACTATGTTAGTTGTACATGGGTCTTCAAAAAAATTAGTTCTAAGGAAAATTCTGAAAAGTACAAAGAAATGTTGGTTGGTAAAGGTTATTATAAGGTTGAGGGTGTAAGATAATATGTTTGTAAACCCCTTAAGAATTAAAATCAAAACCAATATCAACTACTAAACATGTAAGTATCTCCACATTAATCCTATGAGGATAATATCACAATAATTGATCGATAGAAATTTCAATAGCATTTTGACATGTTAAAAATACTTAGAAAAGAACAAGAATGAAATAATAATAAGAAGAAGAATAGAAACCGCATAACAAGATTGAAATATATAGACCTTGGGAAATAATTTTAGAAAAGAACACACAATATATTATTCAACAAAAAATATAGTTATAATACATTATTAGAGTCCAATGAGCTCAATTAGGATCTAGAGGGGAGATCAACACTTTTAAATACTAAAAAAAGGTGACAATATAACCGTGCAAAAACTAATGTATATTAATTTATCCATCTCAATCCCATGGGCCTAAAAAACGTCCCAATATACCATATTAAATAGCCAAATTATAATATAACTCTTCTTAGAAGAATATTTGACCTCCATTATGCAAGTTGGAATATGTAACTCCCAATCACTAATCAAACATTTATGCCAACTAATAATTTAAAGTACTCTTTCAATTCCACTATGTAACCCTTTATTTAATACCTTATTATAAATAATATTTCTAAGGCACCAAAGAATAATAAAATAATTGTATATATCACCATCCTCCCATGGGCATCCCATTTTACCACTTCATGAGTTTTGGAGATGCATACATAATTAATTGTCTATGAAAAATTATAGATTAGGGTAGGCAAGGTGAATAGATTACCTAATCCTAACATTCCCCCACTTGATATTCACATTACAAAATATAATGGGCTCCAACTAAATAACCACTAGGGACATAATTTTCATAGCCTCAGTTAATACTTTGTGTTGATGAGATCAACAAGCAATGTACAAAATATAGACAAAAAAATTGTCCTAGGCCCACGACTTTATTAAATTCCCTTTCATCCTTCATAATTAAGTAATTTTAATTATTTAATTAATTCATTTCTATATTTCTATTTCCTCTTTTGATTAATAAAATAAATTGTTAATTATTTAATTACGTCACTAATGTCCTTGTCTTCTATAATTAAATAAATATATATTTATTTAACTATCTACCATTTTCTACTATAATTAAATAATTATGTCAATTATGTCAATTATTCATTTTAGTCTTTTCTACCATAAATTAATTAAATTTTATTTAATTAATGACTTGCCTTTTTCTCCCACTTTTTGAATTAAATTGCTATTTAATTAAAAAGATAACTTGTCTTTTTCTTCTAAAAGTTAAATAATATTTCTATTATTTAACTCTCCACTTTCCTTCTCGAACTAAAATGAATTTTTAGAATTATTTAGTTCTTCTATCAGTCTTATTCTTCTCCCCTCTTGTCTCATTTAATTTTAATCATTGATTGGAATTAAATCATTTAATCTCAACCATTCATCATCTTAGGAAATCCATAATTTATGCTTAAGAGACAATAATTCTTTGATATTTTGTTGTCATATACATTAGGCTATTGTTTCATACTTATAATCTAAGGGCATCAATCACATTCTAGCAAAATGGAGAAGGGTAATAGAGGTGAACCAATGGAGGCATGAAGACTTTGGTAATAGTGTTGCATTATTTGATATTTTTATGCTTCTTTGTTCTTTATTTCTTGATTAGGGTCTTAGGGTTTATGTTTAATGGTTTACATTTTAAATCTTGATTTTATCCGTGATTACACAAAATCCACTAAGTATTTACCATCTTAACCACAAGACTCATCCTCCATCAAGACCAAGCATGAAATATAAGAAAAATAATCCAAGATCACACACTAAATGTCACACCAAAAAAATATCATGCTTCAGCTTAAACACAAATATCAAATTCCATCTACTCTATAACATGACCAAGTTTCTACCATATGCTCAAATGAATAGTTAGAATAATGATCACAAATTGTTTCTAACAAATCTAACTAACCATGCTTGAAAATAGGATTAAAAACTAACATGAAGACCTTATGCTATCCATATATTTAAATCCATGTACCAACCATAAGCCCTTGTGAATATACTATCTTGCACAAATAATACCTTACAAGTAAAAGACACACATAGACATGTGATCAAAATCTTAAAGACCCTCAACATTGTAACATAATGAAAGCTATCCAACAAAGGATATGCAGACATCCTAGAACTTTGATTTCATGGGTAATATTTGATTTAGAAAAAACCATAGAATTTAAGAGTAAACTATTATAACTCACATAATGAAATGGCTTGATTCCTCTATCACATAGTGTTAAAGAACAAAGATGGATCTACAAACCTACAAACTAAACTTCTACAAAAAAATATCTTCTAACCACCTTAAATCTCATAGGTTCTTCACATCACATATAAAGCATGGATTAGATATGCCTAATGTATGTTGTTACTAAAAAATAATGAAGGATGGCAACTATAAATTATCACTAACATGCTTGAAACTAAACAAAGTGATTTGATTATCTCTACAAAAATTCTAACTATAATACAAAATGAACCAAAACATCTAGGATAAACAACAAGTCATAGAGATAAAACTTGAAAATTAAACCATGTTCTTTTTCCAACACAAACATGTGTTTAAGTTATGAAAAGTACGATTTTCTACATCCCCAAATAGAAAATCCATCAACATCTAACCATTCAACCCCAAGGTCAAATACAATAGTAATATATGTAAGATTCTCAAACCAATGGAATATCAAACTAACAACCATTCCCAAAAAAAAGAGAATATGCTCAAAACTAGTAATCGTATCCTATAATATTGAAAACATTGTCATAATAAGTGGCACTATAGCTCAAGACACAAACATAAAGAGACAACAAAAAAATAACCATGCATTTACTCCTCAAAAATGGTATCCATAGCTTAAGAATTAATCATATGAGAAGATAAACCACAAAGAAAGAATACATCTAAAACCCAAGTGGACAATGCTTATCATACCACTCAATGTTGAGTGGACCAAAAGTTGGTTGTGATATTGTTCCACCAATGAATCATAAAACACTCAACAATCCCATGTTGAACTCATATCTAGCTCTATATGTAGGATAATATTTCAATTGAAACTAAGTCAAGATACTCATCATTCTAACACATGATCCACAAAAACAAGATATTTATAGCCTCACCAAATCTAATTTTGATGCACAATTAATCATATCATGCCAACATAATTTCAACTGTAACTCCATAATAACCAAAATATCACAAGTTAAAATAATCACAACACTCATCTAGTAGATTACAAACAAATCAATGTCAAAGTTCCCACTACATAGTCAATATAGAATCTATGAAATTAAAGATTTGATGAAACTATGATTTTTATGGGATAAGTGTATGGAATAATTTTTTACACAAATTCCATGTCAATATGCTTGAAGGAATAAAGTTTGATTCAATCATTATAAATTGGGAGTGTAAGCTTGTGAAAAAAATATTGAATATATGCATAAGAGCTATACGTAATGAGGTTTAGTGGGGTATGTATGTAACTATTATAGAAAGGGGAGATGGATAAGGGCAATGTTGGCTATAAAAATATCTATACTATGCTACAAAAATTATAATGCTTTATTAAATAACAAAAAATTGATTATAGGAAAAATTACAAAAAACACAACAAATACAACATACATGAACAATTTTTTTATGTAGCCACATAAAATAATAAAACTTACAATGTTGACATGAATGTTTACAAAACTAGTTTGTAGAACTTTACTACAAGTAATCATGAGTGTTGATGTAATTTTTAAAATTATAATAATTTATTATACTATTGAATCGACCCCACGAACATAATAATAATTCACATAAATTGAAAAATAAATCAAATCAAACCACATGATAGTAAATAAACACATAAGTTATGATTCACATACATATTTCAGTGAGTGGTCCCTACTTCACATTCAAGTTTTAAGGATAAACCTTGATAACTCACACTAATGCATTTAGTTTAGATATTTAGTATTTAATCAAAATGAAATATAAATAAATAGATTTGTTGCATTCAAAATCTAAAATTCTACACCACTATTATTTTCTCCCCTTCTCACACCATACTTATAAGATATTATATATGTAAGAGTTGTCTATGGAGATAGCCACCAAGATCTAGAGGCCAAATAAAAAGCACAAAGAGAGATGAGATCAATATGACAAGAATAAATTGTATTACTATCAAGACTCCAAATAGAATCCAATTTACAATGTATGAGAGACCCTTGGTTATATAGCCAAGGTGAGACATATGATTAGACAAGATCATGAAAAGTGTCTTAATTCTATTTCGTGTAACAAATAACTCATAAAATATTAAATGGCCTAGGAAAAAGTTTAAAATGACATGATAAGATCACATGACAACTAAGAATTCTAGAAATATTCCTAGGACATAAGTAAAGTTAACATGTGAATAGGACCTACTAGGTGAACTAGTTAGGTAGGAAACCTTATTCGCACCAACATCCCCCCTTAAGTGCAACTTAGGAAAGAGAAAAATAATGAAAATGATGCAAAGATGATGATGATGGGTCTCATCTATGAGGCCATGTTAGGTACTGATGTACAAATACAAACTCTCACAAACAGAGAAAAGGAGAAAACCTAGTGGGATAAAACTCCTCAAAAGAGATGAAATCAAAAATACTCTCAATGAAGAATGAGAATGAAAAATACCATACGAGGAAAAGACACCCCATAAGAGAGAAGAATAAGATAGAATATGCATCCCCCCTCAAATTAGTGTCTCCTACAATGATGGTAAATGCTTGACAATGAATGTTGAAGATGATCTAAGATCACCAAACAATGTTCCTCCCCTTAGGAAGAAACAAAACCTATAATTTATGCAATATTTCTTCCCAATCATAAAATAAAGATGAGGGGATATGAATGATGTATTATTTCTCTAAAGCATGCTCAGTTGTATCCATGTCGATGCCAAAATTTGACACACTTCAAACAGGCATTCTAGGCCACACTGTTGAAGAGGACAATCCAAAATTTAGTACAGATGAATGTAGAATATAATCCAAAGACAAAGATTTATCTTCTAAATACAAATAATCCTCCTCTAAATGTTGTCCAAAATTATCCGCATTCATGTCAAACTATGAAGAATGATCATGTAGAGAATGATCAGGAGGTCAGAGTGTTCCCTCACAAAAACTGCAGAAGAATCAACCTCATCAAAGAGAAGATGAATGAAATCGATGGTGTCTCCCATATCTAAAATATGAGACTCTACAAAAAAGTTTGAAATAATTGTCAAGACGTCATCCCAAGTCATCATATGTGGACGACAATGAATATCCTATTATAATGAATTATAAGAAGCCATTTTTGTAGCAACACAAGCATCATCAACTGTAATAGTAGATGGATGAGATGGAATGCATGGTTCAAGAATTAGATAATTGGTGAGAACAACCAAGTTCAAGTAACCAAAATTCTCCTCAAAATCATAGTCCACACTAGAAGTGTGATCATCATCTAAAGGATCAAATTCATCATTAGGAAAAAATTATGAAAAGGTGTATAGACGAGATGCATGATCAACCATTCCAGTAGCAATGACCTCTTTGCTCTCCAAGTCTTCAATGATGATTGAATTAGGAGTAAATTCCATAGTCCTCCCTACTCCACCATGAGTGATTTGACACATAAAAGGGATATATTTTATCAAATGAGATACACACAAGATATCATTGAAAGTTTCATCAATATCAATATATCCCCTCCCAATTACATTCACATAAGTATGATTGCCCATCAAAATAGGTGGCAATACACAAGGCTCAAAAGAAGAGAACATAGACTATGAAGATGCCATATGATGAGAAGCTCCCGAATCTAAAATCCATCTCCCTGATCCATGACCTATAAAAGCACAAAGATCTTGACCTTTATTCTTACTTGTACTAATAGTATGACTCTTTTCCTTATCAAATTCTATATTTTTAGAAGAAGAAGTTGAATTAGACATTCTAGAAGGTAAACTAATTTTGTTTTTGATTAACGATAAATAGGTTTTGAAGGGTTCCTAAAACCCTATACAAAAAGGAACAATGGCAACAAAGATAGAATAGTGTGTTGCCCACCCAAGAAAACAAAAAATAATTTGATTACCCAGACATCAGTGACCCATCAGCAAAAACCAACGACAAAAAATAAGAACAAAAAAAAACATAAAATGACCATTAGATAAGTTCCTTGAGCATCCTCATTGCTTCCAAATCCTTCGACGCCATCCTATCATACAGTTCCATGATATCTTCCATATATTATGTATGAAATGCATTGCATTTCTTGGTTCTACTCCGAGTACGCATGCTCGACCCAACACCTAGATCCATAGTTTGCATGTCCTTGGCAACACTCTCCCTCCTCTCCTTAGTCATTTGGTCATTAAAAAGACCTCTTCCTTTCCATTCTTTGGCCTTCTCATTGAGAAAAAATAGACCTTCAGTCGAGGCCTTCAATTTTTCCTTACTCAGATTAATGAGTGTATCCACATGTTTATGCATCTACCTATAATTCTTCTCCAACAATGCCACCCTCGGCCCATAGTCATTTTTCATATTAGCCAACTCATCCACCACATAACCAATACTAGAATTCATCGACTTAGCCACAACAAAGATGGAATCCTTCTCCTTGAGACTATAAAGCATGGAAATATTGCACCTGGAAATAATGTCATGCTTGTTGTGGAGGTCATGTACCTCATTAACCAACCACATCATTAAATTAAAAGAAATATTTTCCCCTTGTTTTAGCATGCTTGATGCCTAGGAAAATTCCATGGCCCCCCAAAACAAACCTTTACCTTGGTGTGAACTAGTAGGTTGATCATCATCCTGAAAAACATTAGGGATAAACTTGGACTTAACCCTATCCAAGGAAGTTGAAACATGATCAAAATCATCCACATTAACACTATTCACTTTACCAGCACGAGGGGTTCCACCAACATATTCAGGAACCAGGTTCAAATTATCCAAACTCACCACCACACCCTCCTCCTTAGCCGTTTCCAGAAGCTTATCCCTCAGATCCTTAGAACCCAAACCCTAGCCCTTGACCTTCTTACCACTACAAAGCCCCTCATCAACAACCTCCTCACAGACCTCTTTCAATTTGTGCTTAACACATGGGAGGGAAGGTTTAGCCTTAGAAGAAGAGGGTTTCTTCCCACCAAAGGAGGGCGTGTAATCAAGGTCAGTATTGTACCTGCCAAACCACCCCTCTGAATTCTCTTCAATTTAAGTCCCTTCACTTTAAGAAACCTCTTCAATCTGACATTTCCCACTCCCTTTCCTCTTTGTATTCAAAATAGGGGATTGAGGAGCATCAAAAACACAGTTGGCTTTAATAAAATCAACAATGAGCAACATCAAACCCTCATACAGAAAAGGGTTTCTGGAGTTCTTTCTAAAATTTTAAATTCCTTCCTCCAAAGATAGTAACAAGTAAAACAGGAAGGAAATGAGCTTACTGTGCCGAAAATGATTTAGCATAAAAAAATGGTGACCATACAATGCAATGTATATGTCATCCAGGGTGAAGTACCACATTAACACCATCGCCACCTCCTGCCAGATAGGTTTAATTTTGGTCCTATCATACCTGTGATAGTCCAATCCAACCATTTTAGTATGCTCTCTATCCCAGAGAAAATTTTTCCTGGCCGACTACGAGATATTCTTATCTCTATAAAATTTCCTTCCTTCCAAAGACATCCTGGACACCTCTGCAGTGAAGTCTTCATTAATTGTGATATCCCTTCCAAACAAACTAAGAACACAACTATGGCAGGCATCCACGAAGTCTTTGAAAACACTAGACTTAAAGCCATGTAACCGTTCCATAAATGGGGTCACCCCACCCTTCTACAGGATAGCCCAAACTTCAGCATTAGACTTGAGGTCACCATAGGAAAGTGGCTTTGTTCTGCACCTATCCCCACCCATCATTGAAAGCTTTTCCAATGTAGAGAGAAAATGCTCACAATGACAGAAAATCAATAAGGCAAGAGATAAATGAACACCCAGAAAGCATGGGAGTTTGTCAAGAGAGGTACCACACATAATAATATCAAGGATACTTATGCAACACAAATTTTAATGCCCACAACTACCAATAAATGTCACCTATGTGGGGTGTCTAATCAACCAGCTAGGATCATCAAACCCACGCAATCCAAAAGCCAAGAAGATGGAAAACTCCAACGTGTTAAGATTTTTCATTATGAAGTAGATTACTTAACTCAAATGGCAAGACGTCATTCGCTTCCCACAACCTTGCAGACATCACCCCAAAATTAGCAACCCAATCAGCCACATGATTTTCCTCTCTAAAAGAATGCAAAATATATATATATCATCAAACTCCTAAATCAACAATGAATTTTTCAATAGTCCATGATGGGAGGGATGTCTTCCTAAGACAAGTCACAATATTAAGGGAATCCCCTTCAATCCATAGCTTTGAGATTCCCTTATCTCTATCCAATTTAATACTATGATAGGTTGCAGCAACTTCAACGAAGTGGTTTGTCTAGATTCCTAAAGGGAGTGCCACTGCTGAAACTAACCTACCATTGTGATCTCTCAACACCCCCCCACAACCAGCAGGACTTGGATTTCCTTTAGTCGAACCATCAAAGTTGATTTTATGCCAACCAGGAGGAGGAAAAAACCAAACAACCCCTTCCTTGTCCAAATTATCCTTCTTCAAGGGCTTAGAAATATCAAATAAAATTTTCTACTGGGAAGACACTGCGACATCATAATCAAAGACCCTCACATGCCCCGAGACATCAATTTTCTCAACCACCAGCATAATATTCTCCCTGATAGAAGACAAATTTTGAAGAAAAGAGAAAGAGGGGGAAGGGAAGCTTCCCTGAAAATTATGTTGTTCCTCTCCTTCCACAATCCCCAGATAATATGAGGGAGCATAAGAGACCAAAACAACCTCAAGGAAGGATTAGAAGAAGGCACATGTCATTGACACCAGAGCTCCCAAACTGGAGATAGAAAAATCTACTCCACATACCAAAGGTTGAGAGAAAGAGATCAAACTTCTTGAGCAAAACTGCACCCAATGAACAAATGAGAAATGTTTTATGCATCCATCATACAAAGGTAGCATCTGTTGGGCATAGAAAAACATCTTTTATAAATATTGTTAATTTTTAAGATCTTGTCTTGCACCGTCAACCAAAGAAATTTGTTGATTTTAGGGATCAACTTTGAAGACCAAACCAAACCCCATGGCGGCCTAGGCCCCACAATATCATTAAGGGACTTGAATGCAGAAGCCACCGAATACAAACCATGTGGAATCCATCTCCAAATCACCTTATCCCTCTAAAGAGAAACTGGGATATGAATTTTAGATAACTCACTATACAGGTCCCCCAGCTCATGAAACTCCTCATGGATCCTTCTCCATTCCCCATTCACAATGTAATCCACAACACAACTTCTAAATTCCCTAATAAACAAATACCTCCAGGGAGCTGCCCAATCAAAATAATACAAAGGACCATGTCCAAACTAACAATCATCCCAAAAAAGGATATCCCTACCATTCTCAACCGAACATTGGATGCCAGCAGGAACACCTTTGGCTCTAACCAACAAATTCCAAAAAAAGAACCCAAAGGAGGGGAGAAACCATCTCTGAGAAACTCCTAAAATTTATCCACCTGAGTAAGATATTTGGAATCCAAAATCTCTAAACAATCCTTCTCACCATGGAGAAAGTTCCAAATTTGCTTAGCCACAAGAGCCAAATTGAAGGGTTTAATCTTGCATAGGCCCAAACTACCTTGGTGTTTCAAACGACAAACCTCCTCCCAAGAAACCAAACTCAATATCTTCTTATCATCCACACTCGACCAAAGAAATCTTTTCAGAATACTCTCAATATTTTCCCAAAACTTATGACGCATTTGAAAGAGGCTGAGAGCATAAACCGAGAGGTTCTACAACGTGGACTTAATCAACACCAATTTTCCTGCCTAGTTGAGTAAAGAACCTTTCCAACCCACCAACTTAGCATTGAATTTGTCAATTAGACCATTCCAAAAGGATTCAAGGGTCGGGTTAGCACCAAGAAGTAGGCTAAGGTAGGTAGAAGGAAGAGAGACCACCAAACACTAAAGAATACCTATAATTCTTTACATCCTTCTTTCCAGAGTGTTGAGGAAGAAAATTATTTAGGAAGACTCACAAGCTACCTCAAAGCCACCTCATAATTTTGGAGAGTCATCTTAATAGACCTAGCTTTTGCAATGGATGCCTCACCCATAATCAAAGTATCATCAATAAACTGTTGATGAGAACAAGGGAGCAAAGAAGAAGAAGAAGGTATCAACCCCTTAAGATATCCCGAAGAGAGCTTTAGCTAAAGTGACCTCCCTAGAGATTCAACTAGGATGATGAAGAGGAAGGGTGAAATTGGGTCACCCTGTCTAACCCCCCTAGAGCTCTTAAAGAAATCTGAAGGAGAGCCATTAACCAACACAAAAAAGAACACCATCGAAATGAGGCTTTGAATCAGCTTAACAAAATTATCACAAAAACCAAAAACAGAAAGGATTATGAGAAGAAAAGGCTAATTAACCCGATCATAAGCTTTAACCAAATCCAGTTTTAATAAAAAAACAGCCTTTTTTTTAACCATCAACGAATGCATTTTTTCATGCACAGTGATAATAGGGTCAAGAATTTTCCTGCCCATGACAAAGCCACTTTGTTGAGGAGAAATGATCATAGGAAGAACCTGTTGCAAGCTTACCACCAAAACCTTAGAGAAAATCTTGTAAATTGAGTTGCACAGGATGATAGGTCTAAACTCATTGAAGGTTGAGGCACTAGAATTTTTCAGAATAAACACCAAGAAAGTAACATTCAGTTCCTTGAGCAAATTATGGCTGCCAAAAAACTCTTTGGTTGCATCCACCACTTCCTTAAAAACAATAGTCTAGAATTCTTGGAAGAAGAACATGGGAAAACCATCAAGGCCACGGGCCTTGTTCCCAACAAAGGATAAAACCAAATTCCTAATTTCCTCCGCAAAAGGAATACTATAGAGCATGCGATTAAGATCATATGTCATAATTTGAGGAATAAACTCCAATAACTGATCCTAGGCTTGCAAGGAAGGGGAAAAATCATCAGTCAAAAGATTAGAAAAGAAGGAGATTGTCGCCCAGCTAATCTCTTCCTCGTCTTCAATCACCCCATCAGCATGACAAATATTCTTGATACGATTAGAGGCACGATGCTTCAAAGTGGTTATATGAAAGAATTTTGTATTCCTATCGCATTATAACCTCCTTGGCAACTATATTATGGAGATAGTACAAGAGCACCCCCTCTTCATTTACCAATTAGCATTATAACCCAAAGCCTGAATATTTTGTTGCACAATATCAAGATTTGCCCTGATACGAGCTTTCTCATGGAAGATGTTACCAAAAGAAGCCTTATTCCAATTCCTCACATTGGCCTTTACAATAGCCAACTTCTTGGCCACTATGTACATAGAAGAGCCATCCACTTGAATATCCCACCAGGACACAAGCTTGACTTTGAAGTCTGGGTGAGACGTCCACATTTTTTCGAGCCTGAAGGGGAAGGAGCACCTATGAACAACCACCTCAGCCGACAAAGAGATAGGAAAATGGTCAGAACCCAACCTTGTGAGAGGAGAAAGGGATAAAGCAAAATGAGCCACCCACTCATGAGAGAGGAGAAAGGGATAAAGCAAAATGAGCCACCCACTCATGAGAGAGGAGGGCCCGATCAAGCTTCACCTGGATCAGAGCATCTCCACACCTATGATTAAACCAAGTATATGATGCCCCACGCAAATCAATATCAAACAATCCAATGTCATTGACAAAAGACATCAAGTCGAATTTTCTCTCGTCATCAACCTGAGATCGACCCACCTTATTAATAGAACTCAACGGAATATTAAAATTTCCCATCACCAACCAGTGTTTAGAAGGATAATTTGCTTTAAAGGAACTTAGATTCTCCTAGAAGAACTTTAGAGCACTTTTGACATTAAGAGCATAGATATTCAAAGTGACCCAAGAAAAATCACTCCTACTATGATAAAAGGAAGTAGCAATGTGATTTGGGACCCCAAAGATAGGCTTACCCACAACCACTCTCATATTCCAAAAAGTGGCCACACCCCCAGAAGCACCCTCCACATCAAAACCATGAAGGCCACAATACTTAAATGATATTTTCTTAAGACACTCCAACCTTTCAACATGAATTTTTGTTTCTTGAATCAAGATCACATCCGGTTTATGATCCCTCACTAGGGAAAATTTTAGTGGCGAATCTTCGCCAATTGGCAAATTCTAGAAATCAGCCAAGTCAAAATTGGCGAATTAATCGTACCTAATAGGGTATCCAAATCGCTTGGATTTTATGAACTATCGATCCAATGCATGTCCATTCACCAATGATTTTTTTAATGGGGCATATTTAAGCAATAAATTTTCCATAGCAGACTACGCATTTCAAATGGACCGATTAATATTTTTTGCCTAGAATCTCTAAAGCATGTAATAAAACACCTACATATTCACCAATACTATTAAAGCAACATTGTATGAGGACTCATTTCGCCAATTAAAATTCAAAAATAGTTGCTTGTGAAGACCCATTTCACGAATTAAAATTTGTAAATAGTTTCTTATGAGGACCTATTTCGCTAATAACATTTAAAATAATTATATTTGAGGACACATTTCACCTTGAAAATTACAACGTATCATTGAATAATCACGCTAACATACCAAATTTTAAAAATCCCACTAAATTCACCAAATATGGATTGATATAAATACAATCGAAACTGTCATTTATTCTTACACATTTTGTTCGATTTTGAGGTTCTACTTCTCGATTCGGAAGTCAGCGAAAGCCAAAAACGTAGACTTAAAGATGAGTGATCATTTCTTCATAGTGTTATTAGTTATAATAAGAAGATTTTTGTATCTCTTTTCCATTCTTGCTTCAGGCTTAAAAATGATTTTGAGTAGGGAATGGGATCTATATTCTCTATCCTTAAACAAGAAGACATTTTTTTCTAGATTTTAATTGAAGAGAGAGATCAGTATGTCGAGTAGAAAGGGTAAGACTCCTCAGGTAGTGAAGAGATTGCGAGGCCATAAAAATGCCCAAAATTTAGAGGTACCATATAGTCTTACTTTGGAATTGGAAAAACTTCCAATCCATCAGATCAAGATGGAGCTACATCATCAACTCTTCCACCAAATATTAATGAAGAAGGCATTCACAATGCCTCACCGCCACCGAAAGGTCAAGGTGAGATTGTCATTGAGTTAAATCAAAATGTATCAAATGAGGATGGAAATACCACAAAAGATGTTCCAAGGGATACCCTGGTTAGCCAGAATGAGATAATTGACTTGGATGAGGATGATGTTGGTAGCAAGAAAAAAAAGGCAAATAAAAAATGGGGTGCGAGTGGGAAATGACAAGGAATTTTCAACTTGGTTGGTTGTAAAAGTACTCATTCATTGTACCAGTGGGGTTATTAAACAAAAATGATATTGAAAAAGCAACACTATACAAGTGTATGATTTGTAGTTGGAAATGTGGAAGAGCCAAGACATTGCAGCTAAAGCTTGACACCATAGAAAATCATATCGGTAAATTTTATGAAAAAATCATAGAGGGAAAGGAACAATCAGTCGTACGATGGAAATCAAAGGAAGAATGTCTTCATGTTAAGTATTTCCCAGAATATGAAGAGCATAACCATAGAATTTTGAAGTTTTTGAATGTCAAGGTACACTTGAGGCTCATTTTGAAAAGCAATGGAAGCAACAAACTTGTCAAAAATTGTTTAGATGAGTGTTGTTTTTCATATTTTGTCCAAAGGGCGTCCTATGACAGACTACCCAAAATATTCTAGTTTATTTTCTTATTTGAGTTTTCCTCACTATTCCTTCTCACATTGGTTAGTAAGCACTAAATGGGAATGGGAAAATTGTCTTGCTATAGTGGAAATGGAAGATTTAAAGGAGAAAGTAAAAGAGTCAAATTTCATTGCATTATCTTTAGATGAATTTACTGCGGTAGACAATACTTCTTGAGTCTGTATGCATTTGTATATTGTAGAACAACATGTTTTCCAAGCTCATCTTCTTTGTGTTCATAAAATGAAGGATAGCTGGACATTGCAAAATCTATTTGAACTAGTCAATAAATATTTGAATGAAATTGCAGGTATGGATGAGTTGACAATTGCCAAAAATTTGGTGTGTGTAGGAGCTAATGGAGTTGTAGTGATGCAAGGTCAAAGGATCAATGTTTGCACAAAGTTACAAACTACTTGTGCACCATACATGCTTAACATTCACTGCATGGCATATATAATGAATTTAGCATTCAAAATTGTAAGAAATTTTCCTACAGTATCAAAAGTTAAAAATATAGTTTGCGAGATCCACGCATACTTCTTTCGAAGTCCCAAATGTTTCACATAATTTCAACATTTTGCTTAGGGAATAACACAAGAAATAAGCTTCTCAAGGATGTCAATACTAGATGGATCTCCCTGCATGGACCAGTGCAACGAGTTCTTTTAGAATATCAATCCTTGATTGGAGTGATGTACAAGCATCGCAACACAGTAGACAAAGCTCTTGACCTCTTACATAGGTTAAGTGATATAGAGACACTCTTGACTCTAGCTAGTCTTCTCCCCATGTTGGATGTGATGAACAATCTTGTGAAGAAATCTCAAGACAAAACTATGTATATTTATGAAAATTCCAATCTACATAAACATACATGCTTGGCCATTGATCATCTATATCTAGATCTAACACAAGAAGGCACAAATTATTTCATGTGGCAGAAAATTATTGATTTGAGTAATCTTGATAATTATTTACAGTCAAATGAAAGTGGGAACTTATGTATCTATGTATATGGATATGAGATACCAATGTACCATTGTAAGACAACCAGACACTCTAGTAGAGAAGTAGTTGTTAACGACGAAGATTTTAACGGTATTGTTAAATCTATTAGTGATAATTTGAAGAAAATTTCAAAATCTCTTTCCTAAGAGATTCGTGAAAGATTCCCTTGACATGAAATACTTGAAGCCATGGGTATTGTGTATCCTCAATTTTGGGTAAACCGAAATCCCAAAATATTTTCATGATAAAGTAAAAATCTTGATCGAACAATTTTCGAAAAGGGTAACATATAATGAGCAGACAATAGAAGGAATTTTAAATGAAAATAAGCTTAGAAAATAAAGTAGGAGTTTTGCAACAACTATGAAGGACCAGTATAAATCCATGTGCATAGAGAAGTCCTTTGAACTGGGATCAATAAAAAAGGTTTGGACAAACTTAGGTCAGAGTGAAATATTGCATGATTCAATATCAAAATATTTCAAACTTGTTGATTTATGTCAAACAATGATATTGGGGTTAGTGGAGGATGAGAGAGTTTTCAGTACATTGGGGTTTTTGAAATCAAAGTTAAGAAACAAACTAGACAAGAATTTGGAAAATTACTTGAGGATGAAAGGAACTGCGTATAATGTCAAAAAAAATCCTTTTCAAAGGGCACTCACAATCTGGAGGTCCACATGTGAAATAAGAGGGACTGATCTATGCAACACAAACACTCCAAATATAAATGTTGGTATTGGTGGCACTAGCATTGGCAGTGGGACCGGGACAGATGAAATTGACACAAATTACACAATGAATGTTGAATTTGAGACATAGGCCGAAGAAAATGAAGAGAAAACTCATAATCAAGATGACTCTTGTAATTTATCTCAAGATGAGAGTCAGTTTGAGGACCCTGACTCCGTTTGGGAAATGGAAGAGAATTAGCAGCTTTTAGGTATATATGCCGCACTTGATGAATCAGTTTCCATTGTTCCAAAGTCCAAACTGTAGTTGATGATATTTTATATTGTATTCAATGGAATTGTGAATCATTTCACTTCATGATATCTTATTTTATATTGCACTTTATGAATCATATTCCAACTATAGTTGATGATATTTTATATTGTATTCAAATAAATTGTGAATCATTGCACTTCATGATATTTTATTTTATATAGCACTTCACGAATCATATTCCAAACTATAGTTGATGATATTTTATATTGTATTCCATAAAATTATGATAATTTATATTTTATATTGTATTCCATGGTATTGAATTTGATATGTGATTTTGCATCATTTTTAAAGAACAAAACTTATCACACTACTTATAAATTCATATTGCATTTCCATTCACACAATCTTTGATAAATAACTGAAAGGAATATTAATCCATTCCTTGAACAAAAGCTAATAGTTCAACATTCATAACTTAGAAGCTCTACCAAACTGATTATAAAAATAATTATCAATACTTTGGCATTAGAAGTAGTTGACATGACCATAAATGTTGCTAAGCTCACAAAAGAAATAGTTGAGAGTTTTACTAAAGATAGAGAAGTGCATAGAAGTGTTGGTTAACATATTTGTCACCTAACTCTGTATTCTTACTAAAGGAAATGATTTTAAACATAAAGTTTGAAAGGAATCCACACAACTTAAACAATAAAAGATTAAACTACCAAATCACCTAAATTATATTGAGAAATCCTTACACATCCATCACCATAAAATCTTTATTCATAGATAAACATTCCACAACAATGAAACTAACCAAACATCTATCATTCCAATAATAGATAATCCATTGGAAAAATACTCGGCAAAATAAAAATAAATCCACACCATAACTCAAATATTATGCATGCATGAACTTCACCATTGACTTTCTATATTGAAATAACAAAAAAGTAGTAAAAATAGCAAAGTTTTTTTTTGTTCTAATGAGTCAAGGCCAAGCATCGACCCCCATATTTAAAGCTTACAAATTGTCTTGATAATGGTTTCTTGAAGACAACCGTTTTAGAAATTAATATAAAAAGTCTTTGATGTATCAAGAGAACCAAATTAAAGAAGATAACATAAAAACTAAAAACTAATCAGCAGTCCTAGCACCGACTCCTTTTCTTTCAATTATTTCCACCTCCTACTGCTCCAGTAACGCCTCCTATGCCTTTACTCTTTGCATGTATTCCCCATACTTGGTGACAATTGCAGTGATGTTTTTTCTTCATGGATTCGTGATGATTTGAAGCCTTATCCTCCATTTTGAAAGTGCACAGTATGACTTAGCTATCGTTTCATAGATGTTGTCACTTTTTGCCTTAAATGAACTCATATAGGTCTGTAAGTTACTCAATTTTTTGAACGAGTCTCTAGTGGTTATCTTAGGATCACCTATTTCTTTATGATACACCTCTTTAAATTCCCTCATTATGTCTGCAACATCCCATACCTTTTCATCGAACTCATCTGTGAGGTCTAGTTCAAGAGCATTGAAATTTTTTGTGATCTTCACCAATATGTCAAAGTACTTTTCTAACACTTTATTTATTTCCTTGATATAATCTTCATATACCGACAATTTCCAATCCAAGGAATCAAACCAACTATGATTAATTTCTCTAGGGTCATCCACCAATTTTTCTTTTATTAACAAAGTGTGCTCCATGGAGAGTAATTCTACAATTTCCCTTGAAAGCAAAAATGTGCTACTATGTTCTCTCCTGATCTGTTGGAGCTCAGCTACCAGTTCCTTTCTTTTATAAGACACATTAACATAGAATTTCATAAATTTACTAATGTAGAAAAGGCCATCCTGATAAAGCCCTTCTATCCATTCGCTGGCAGCTTTAGCATAACCTAAATTTTTCCTGACCCGTTGCACAGTGTCAGAATCAATACCTTGAACATTTGAGCTTGAGGCTTCCTTAGTGGTAAGAGTCACAAATGATGACATAAATTTTCTTAAAGAAATAATATTAGATTGCAACTGAAGGTTCTCCTTTTTCTATTCTTTTTTCTCTTTTGATCAATGCATTAACAGAGTAATCAACATGATATACATCACCTTCTAAAGTAGATGGCCCCATATCAACATGAGTAACCTTGTAGTTAGCTTCATTTTTGTTTAGGTCCTTGTATGGATTAGCAATCTCTAATAGTTGATGCCCAAAAGTGGAATCGGTGACAACACGTGACATCCTCTTAGCCTTTTTGGGCTTTTGGTGACCCTACAACAACATGGCAATTGTATCTACTTCAATTGTCATTGAGGGAATATTATTTCTTTTCTTCTCGACTGCTTTCTTTAACCATAATGGGGAAGATGCCACTAATCCAGTGTCTATACTTTCATCACTTACATTTTCTTTATTTTTAGTTGACTGAACAGAAACATAAGTATCTCGTACTGGAAAAGGGTGATCTTCAAAGAATGTGGGAAAATAATTATCATCAATTATTTGTTAAAAAATGCCCTCAGAGTCTATAGGCACTAGATTTTCTTGACTAGCCTTTTTCTTAGGTATTGAGGGTACACTATCCTGTTCACAAATTGATTTTAGCTTGGCCCCAGTGTCTTTTGGCTTTTCACCATCTCCTCCTGGCTGTGAGCCAGTACTAGATGACCTAATTGACTTCTTTCCAGTTGATATATTTACATCAGAGGCTTGTACAGTTCGTTGCTCTTTTCTCTGTGAAACTCTTTTCTCATGGGGAGAACCCACACTTTGGCGCCATTTTCCATTCAACCAGTCAAAATTTCCTCTCAAAATAGGGGCATAAAGGACCATTAAGTCTGAAAATTCATCCTCTGACCAATTAATTTTGTACAAGGGCTTAGTAGCAGGGGCACAATATTCAGGATCAATGATCATTGAGTCTTCTTGTGCATCTTCTAGAATATTGAGAGAAATACCAAAAGCTTGTATTTGCCTTAGGGTCAATCTCGTGAATTTTCTTCTATGCACCTCACCTTCATCTGTACAGTCTTCCCAAAAATCTTCAATGTCAGGGTGATGTTCATAGCTACTAGCTCCATATGAACTTTTCTTAGCATAACCCTTTCTATCAAAATTATTTCTCAATGGATTTTTCACTACAAATCACCAAAATAAAAGGACATATCCAAAATTCAAAAGAGTTTGAATATGCATTACCAACCACACGATGTAGCAACGTGATAGCATCTAAAATTTCATCCTTAAAATGAACCCTTTTAAGCTTTGAGGTCAACTGAGACTTACCCTTTTTCTCAGACTTCAACCAATTCTTCACAATGTAATTTTTGCACCATTCCTCATTCATTCTGAAAAACTCGTCACCAAAAGCTTCATACATTTTCTCTACATTTTCCCTCTCTAGAATGGTTAATGCATGAGAAATGACTTCAAGAGTATTCTTGCAATGTCTGACGCGTCCACAACTCTAATTTCCCAAGTCTCTGGAATGTAGCCCCTTGCGCATGCAATCACCAGGTCGACTCTTTGTACAACCTCAAGAAAACCTCTTGCGTGCGCCAAACTGCTCTGCAGAAATTTATCTTTGAGTGGTGTTATCTTCCTTTCCTCTAGGCCTACCAAAAACTCCTCCAAATTGAGGTGCCCAATTTCAGTGTCCCTCACGCCAGACCAGTGATTTTGAATTCCACTTTGCATGAGTGCAAATTTGCAGAGATAGAATGTTTTCACTTGATAAGTATTGGCATTGGAAAAGAATGAGAATGCAAGCTAAATGACATAGTAAAAATTTTCCACCCATTGGCACTTATGTCGTTAATTTTGATAGGATGTGCATTAAATTCAACATTCAATTTCATTCCTTGAAAAGATAGCCTTTAAACCTAAATGCTTTTTGAAATTACTAAAAAGATAACTCAAGGTTAGTCTGTACATAACATTCAATGAGATGATGACACCTTTGAAAGCCAAGATAAGTCCATAATGTCGTGTGGTTGCAGAAAATTGGAACCTTAGAACCAAATTTAGAAGTTTCAAATTTTTGGAAACCTCCAACTCATCATCTACAAAGATGTCTTTGACCAACAAAGACTTGCAACTCAACAAAGTGAACCAAGTCAGGGAATCTGGAAGTTATGAAAATTTAGAACTCTGCGACAAGGTTATAAAACTCTGAGGACTAGCGACTAAGGTTAGTAAAATCACAAAAACCATGACTTTGAGCATTCACCAAGAGAAATAAATAGCAAGGCATTGAAAATGAATGAGGTAAAAGACCCAAAAGACCAAAGGAGGGGAAGTTTAAAATTGCTAACACTAGTTTAAAAGTTACAGATAACAAGAATTATAATGAGCTTATTGATGAATATAATAAGAGTCAACAAAAGGTTGTTGAACTTGAAACAGAGCTAGCATTATGGAAACAACAAGTGGAAATATTAAGGTCTCAAGATCCAACTAGTTCAAGTCATGTTGTAACCAAGGAGTGGATGATTGCTCATGAGAATATCTTTTGGTTTGTTATAGCCATCTCTTAAGGAAATGACTGGTATAATCTGTCAAATGAAAATGTGACATGTATACATCTCAGCCTAAAGCTTGTTTTTCTCCCTTAATTTGAGTCTATCATCTCTCCAGCTATAACATTTTACATGAATTATTAATGAAATTTGATCAATGATCTTTCATTAATCTTCTTTGTCATTATGCATTGATGTATGTTTTAATTCTAGCTCTGGATTAATGAACCGGTTAAAGTACCTTGATTAAATCATGAATTCATATAAATTTTTAGTGGATCTGATAAGTTATTAAGTAGTCATGGAGTTTGAGTATTGATGTGTGAATTGTAATGCAATTTCACTAAGATTATGGATACCTAGAATTAAAATCACCTTATAGTTCATATTTTAATTGTGTTAAAAGTAAAACTTGAATATGTACTCAGTGATTCATCACTCAACTCAATGCTTAATAACATATTAACAATAATATTAGTAGCATATACAACAATGAACATCAAAAATCGTTTAATGTGTATCTAGTAGTTGAAACCACATACTTTTTCTTCAAATGATAAAATAAATAATACAGATAATTGAACATCAACACATTAATGGAGTCTAAATTTGAGCTTTTTTATTGATTTTCACATGAAGGAGTACATAGAGACATTGACAATGCAAAATATTTCCCAAAGACAACTCTACACAGAGCTGAGTTAAAACTTGGAAACTCGTACTATCAAAAATCAAATCATTGTATCACCTTTTCTATCAACTTCCACTCTTCAGGTGGTGGAATTGTCATTTGTTCTAACTGATGTTGTTTGACTTGAAGTTTTGTTAACATTTCATTATTGTAATTGGAACTCGTCTTGAATTCTTTAGTCAATTTTGCATTCAAGGTTATCAATGGTCTGATGGAATCCAAATAGTTCACCACATCTGGGTTTTGAGGAAACTAGTCCAAATCAATCTCCATGCACCCTCCATCTTCTTTCTAAAATCATCCTTTCCAATGAATCACTCATTTGTGTCAAAATTCTCTGGCAAACCAAGCTATGTGAAGTTCCTTACCTTTTCATCCACCTTCTTCATCGTGTCTGCAACCAAATACAAATATTCCTTTGTTTCACGCATTCTCAAACACTTTTCAATGATAGATGACAACTTCATTGAGGTAGCAATCCGATTAGTAATCCCTTTTGATTTCAAATCATTGTTAGTGGCTTTGTAGACTATTTGTAGAACTTGATTTGCATATTTCTCTAATGCCAACACATTTTTGTTGTCCACTAAATATTTGTTGAGCTTCTTATAATGTTGTCTGATAGCATCAATCAATTGAAACATGACACAAAAATAGTCAATCCTTTGCATTATTTCATCCTAGATCTTTTATTCCATATGCCTCATTATATCTCTATAAAATGTAGATAGCTTATTTTGACAAGAGTTAATTTATTTTTTTGCTTCCATCAGCTCTACCTCCAATATTTCATTTATTTTTCTCTCTTTCTCCATTTTTTGTTTCCACTGTGCATTTCCATTCACAATGCTTATTCTTAATTTTTCTGAAGTGGGTTTTTCCTCATCATATTTATTGTTGCTCTCATCTAGCCTTTGCTTTAGGTCATTCACTTCTTTCTCATTTTGTTTATCCTTTTTGCTTGTTGATGTAGAGGCATATTTTTCAATTTTTTTTCTAATTTGTTGCTCTTGTTATCTATTGTTTTCCTCTTTGCTTTCTCATTTGCTAGGTCTGCTATAAATTTTCTATTTGAGTCTGCAACCTTTATTTCTCTCTATATTGATTTAGCAATTATGTGTACACCAATTCACTGCTCTTCTTTGATACATTAATTTTGTCAATATTTTTGAGTCCAGAAAAATCCAATTGAAAATTGGTCACCTGGTATTCAGATCGATCCATCTGATTTGCTAGTTTGTTTTGAACTGTGGGAACAAAAATTATGTACTCCATGATTTCTTTATTTGTGTCAAATGTGTGTAATACCATGGTTGTTGCAGGATCTGAAGTTACAATAGACACACTCTCCATCATTTGCTTCTTTTATTTTTTATACAAGTCTGATTTCTTTTTAAACTCTTCAATGAAATCAAAACCTGGGGACACAAGAACAATGGAATTCTTGAATGGTGAAGGAATAGGAGTAATTTCAGTTGCTAATGATTTCAAAACCACACTAAATAGAAGTAGGGGAGTGCCTGGAAATAAATCCTTTATGGTGGATCCACTGATAGTGTGACTTGGACCTGTCAAAATCCTTTGCCTCTTTTGTATGCTTTGGTCACCTGGTGTTTGTGTGGTATCTTGTGTTGTTGTCCTCTTGTGTGTAATTTTTTATTGTAGCACATGTTGACCACTACTATTACTACTACCCATACCATCACCACCAATGGTAGTGCCAGTTGCACTAGGCTCTCCACCACGGGCATGTCCTAGTTGTGATTGTATCTGACCATGAGTATTAGGATTTGAATCTCTAACAAATTGAATTATTTCAGTTGTACTTGTATTCCCTTGGTCTAATTTTTCACCTCCAAACCCAAGGCCAGAGTTATCAACTATTTTTCTATGCTCTACATTTGTTGTCGTCCAAGGGCCTTGTCTTTGGGATCCCAAAGGACCACCTTCATAACCCATTTTTTCAACTACGGATGTTCCTGAAGTATATGCTTCTTTTGTGGCCTTACTTAAACTAGGTTTGTAATTGACATGGATTTTTTCTTCCCTATCATCATTAGATTCATCATCATATTCTTTTTCTTCTCATTCATCGGGATACTCTATATTCCACAATTTTCTAAACTCACGATCGTCTTCATTATCTCCATACTCTACAAGAACTCTTGGATCACCTAGCTCCTTCCTCATAGACCAAAAGGCAATATTTTTTTATCGTGACCAATTTTTATCTGTAACTTCCTTCTCTAGAGAACCTGGTATTTTTACTCTACTAGATGGTTTATCACTTTTTTCATAAAAAATGTTGTATGTCCTGATTGTCTTTCGGTGCAATGCCATAATTTTTGCTAACAATTGTTCAAAAATAAATACCATTCTCAGCAGCACTTTTCTCCATTGCTATTTTGACCTTATCCCAAGAATCCTTGTTTCTCAAGTTTTCAAGCAAGGGTTTACTTTGATGTTGAATTCTACTTGCAACATTCTTATTTGCCACAATCATTGATTTAATGGTGTCACATGGATCATACTGCCAGTGACATATAGCATCAAAATAAATAAAAAATCAAAAGATTACGTGCCACATTAAATGCTTTTCTCTTGAATGTGAACCATCCACATGAAAAAGGTAAAGAAGGAAACAAGGTCTTCTTTTGTTGACTGAGAAAGTGTAGTTCATCAACACTTTGCATTTGCCTTACATATTCCAATGCAAAAACCCTTTCTATCATATGTATTGGAATTTTGTATGGTTGTACTCTCAATCCATAAAATATTAGCACGGTATATTCTTCCATTAAGTACCAATCAGCCATTTGTATTTCTTTTCCTAGTTGAATGTAGTTTCTACATGACATAAGCAATCTAGGTATTGGAGTATTTGTAATTGCTTGATGCAATGGAGCCAAAAAGTAGTCTACAAAATGACTATAGTCCTTCAAGAATCATGCATCCTTATCTCAGTGGTCCATTCATATACTCAAGCCATTTTCTTTTCCTTAGCATTACTATAGGGTTGAATTTGAAGCTTGTTAGTCTAAAACATTCCTCTAAATTTGAATAGAAAAAGATAACAAAAGTAGGTTGTGAACCTAAATGTCTTGGTGGAACCTCCTTTAATCATTAAAAATTGTTTATGCATGGATTATACAATGTGTTGAATAAAATTATATTTGGCATGTGGAACACCATAATGGATATTATATACCATTTCAAGGAGGCTTGCATCCACTTCCAAATTGCTATCCAGACCAAGGAAAAATGCTAGCATGGAAATAGTATCCTGAACCCATGGTTTAAAAATATCCAAATCATAAGGAGGATTATGATCACCTTTCAATTTGTTTCTATCTTGAACTATTTTATTTAAGAAAGCATTTTTCTCCCTTTCTTCCACTGCTTCATAATCAGTAGCAAGCTTTTCTAGGTCAATGTGGGTATTTCCAAATTCTTCGATTGTAAACCCCAACACTTTTCCAAGTTCTTCTGCATTAATGCATAACAATTCTTCTTTGCTATCTTTATTAACAATTTCTCTTTTTTTATCATCATAATTTTGGGCACAGACCATGATAGATTCTAGGCACGGGAAAACCTCATGTAACATCATACACCCTAATCCAGTTACCCACGATGCACTAATACTATTAAATTAAATTTTCTTTGCAGCCTTATTCTGAGATGAAAATCAAAGTTCTAAGGTATGCCTACAATAGATTTCAGGATCATAAATATCATGGTATCCATCAATGAAACCTCGGGTTTTAAGCAATTATGCATAATGTATTTTTTATCAGGCATTGCTCTAGTGGTACTAGTGGTAGACATGCTTATACAATGTGAAATTGTGAATTCCCTAATACCTATTAGTCCTCCTTAATTTTTCTTAATTCTTAAGTCTCTCAACCCTAAACCCAAACTTCAAAGTTTGACAAAATAAGATTTTAAGAAACATCAAACGATGAAACGTAGTTGCAGGAATTCTTTCGCTTACTTGGATTTTGACTCTTAAAAAGATTAATGTTGACAGTCGTGGAAACTAGAATGGATTTGTTGGAAGTGGAACTATGGAACCCAAAACAGGGTGGTGCACTGCAATGAGCAATATAAAGAATGAAACATCCCCGTGTGTTGACCCTCTCACTTAAAAAAATTACTTGACACTTAGTAGTACAAAGTGCTTTTTTTCTTGAAATTGGAACATTAAAGTGAATGAAACGTCTTAGGTCTACATGTTGTGAATTATAAATCGTTGATCTTTGTAAATCTAACGGTTATAGGGTGATTTCAGAGGTTTAAGTTCACAAGCCTATCGCTTTGTGCATTTCATTTTGGAATGCAACTACAACCATACATCAAATGTTCATCGAACAGTTGAAACTTGAGTAATTTATGATATGAACTTTCAACAATAAACATGTGTTTTAAAGTTATTTTAAACTTTAGTGCACTAGGATTGACATCAAGGCCAAAGGGTCGGTAATTTAACATTGCAAAGGACTTAAAAAAATGATTAATGATACCAGGAATCGGGGGAGAAGGTCAACGAAAAATTAGAAATCAATAAAATTTTGGTAAACCCTAACAAGAGTGACAACTTTTAGTGTTTATAATATTTTTTGTCAATTTGATGGCAACTTTATTTTTTCATTTTTATTTATTTATGTTTTACTTTTAAATTTGCATGCAATTATTTCACAAATAGATAATACTTAATTTCTTATAGGAAAAAAAACTAATTTGAATAGATTCATAAACACTGAACTCAGAAAATAACTCTTTATTGTAAGTGTAAATGAATAACGAAGAATAGCACAACACAACCATTTATCTTATTACAACTGAATTACAATGTAACATTATTACATATCTTTTTAAAAACGAGTAGCTGTAGAGTAGGAAAGCTCCTATTTTGTATAAATAACATATGTCACTTTACATAGACACAATTTATTCCAACTTGTTGCTCATGACAATGGATTACAATTTGATTCCAATTTCCAAGCTTTTGTTGGTGATAACTTAATACAAACATAACTTTTAAAATAAATGCATGATTCCAAGCTTCTACTGGTGACAACATAATACAAATGTGGCTCTAAAAGTAAATGCAAGGGATTTTCCAACCATGCTGGGGAAAAGGGGGATCCAATCATGTTGGGGAAAAGGGAGCTGTGAAGATACCAAATGTACTTATCCCCTTTGAGAACCAGAGTCATGCAAAAGATGAGGGGTAGTAATATTATTCACATCTTCTACCTGCAGCCTCCATGCATTGGGATAGCACTTATCTCCATCAGATCTCCTCATCCTGGTTCAAAACATGTTTGAGAAGTCCGGTCAACCAAATCAAATTCTTTCCAATTCCACCCATTCTGAAGTTGAAGGAAATTGATCTTTTACTCTATAACTACATAACTGGATGCAGGAGAATTTATAGTATCCCCAATAATACCACATCATCTTCTTACTGAATCCTTATTAACCCTAGGAAATGAAAACCCTTATGACATTATCCACTATCACTATCCATATTAATGGGCCACCAGTGTCGCTACTAGCCTAATCCCTATTTACTTTTGACTCATGTATGTGAGACTGGGTATAATGATAATCATGATTCGCGCAAACCCAAAAACTAACTTAATCAATTTGTGTAACTTAAGCCTTACATGTATAGTTAAAATGCTTAATTTGATTGACATATGGCTACATGCAAATTATACCTCAAGCTGACAAGCTATCAAAATCACCAGTGCCACTGAAACGATATGAAATCATTACAAATTTTGTTTCATTAAAGCTATGAGCTATCCAACAAATTTCTTTGAATGTTCATATGGCATTAATCACCGCTCATAGTATGATTGCCATACTTTCTTCAAAAAGATTGAGAATTTCAATTAAATGAAATGTAGAACATCGAGGCATTGAAAAGACAGAATGAGTGATGAGCCTTGATCTCACCACATGTCTGCATCTAACGGTTCTAGTGTTATTTTGGAGGTTTCAATTCACAAGTCTAGTGCTTTAGAGATTTACTTCTAGAATGCAACTATAGTCGTTCATCAAAAATTCATTAAACGATCGTGGTTATATTGATTTGCACTGACATCTGGCTATAGATATGGAATGTCCTTCACACTATTATAAATTATTTAGAAGGTTGATAATTCAACCTTGTTTAGCCTTTACATCCTTTGTGTAAAACGTTCTTAAGTTTTTAAGCCATGGTCCTATGTTCTTCCTAGGCGGCCCCTATTTTAAAACAAACATTTAATTCACCACTTGAATCTTAGTATGGTCTCCATAAGGTTGCAAGGGGTTTCGCTGCAAATAGGGGTTGTTGTGCTCATTTTTCTCAAATTGGCTTAGCACTCTCGACAAAATCTAAGGGGAAATGGAGACTCCTCTATTTCTCAATTCCATGAAGTAGCAAAGTGCTTTCCATGGTGAAATTACTAAGAAACGACTGAAAGGGATAATGGTGTCCAAGCACCCATTGGTGCTCCAGGCGATGAAGGGTGTTTTGGGCCCAGAATTTTTGTTTGGCTACCCCCAAGCTTATAGGGAATTCATAAATACCCACCATGTTTCTGGAAATGCTTGATTACATGGGTGTCTTGAAATATTGAGGGAAGAATCTATGCCAAATGATTTTTCCACACTCTCTGTTGGAAAATATCGACGCAACATTGAACAAAATTGATGAAAATTTCATGAACCCTTTGTCATTGCACTACTACAGGGCTCATGGGAATGAATGGTTGGTACCAAATTTTCCCCTAGTGTGCTCACTGGACCATGCAACTCTCAAAAATTGGTGGGGGGAGATGGATAGGTGTATCGACTTTCTTCTGCATGCAGCTGACATTCTCAAAGACCAGTTGAAGGGTTGGGTGAAGGAATTTGCGGTGGCATAAGCTCTCAATGGGGAAAGGTGGTCTTTAGATGAGGAGGATTAGGAGCTAGGCATTGGTGAAGAATGGGTAGCGAATGACACTGGGAGCTGGGAGGAATGAGCAAACCATCCTCCCCATTGTTCCTGCGGTGGTGATTGTCTAACGATTTTAAATGCAATCAAAGCCAAGAAGACCAACAAGGTTGGTTGTTGCAATGCATAATATGGTTTCTTTGGAAGGTCATTTTGGTTTTTGATGGTCTGTTTGTAGTCTGTATAAGTGTTCATGTCAGTTCATTCTATATTTGGGTCTGTAATGTTTTATGGAAATGAAGGAATGTAAATACTTTTTTTGATTAATATGGGGTATTTCCCCATATAGTAGCTATTTAACTATCAAAAAAAACATGTCCTTCCTTTAGTAGCACAGGTTTTAACACTAGTTCCTTATTATTTCCTTAATATTTTGCACCTTGCTATAGTTCCTTCGACGGTTCTGATCGTTCCTTAATATTATTTTGGTTGTTATGAATTTAAGTGATTTAATAAGTAATAAAATCTCAACCATTGATTTCTGTAAATCTAACAGTTCTAGTCTTATTTTGAAGGTTTCAATTTGCAAGTCTAGTGCTTCAAAGATTTACTTCTAGAATGCAACTATAGTTGTCCATCAAAAAATTATCGAACGGTCATGGAGTGTATTAATTTGCACTGACATCTGGCTTCATAAATAATAAATATGTTGACACTTGTCTGCATTCCAGACTCTTTATGAAGGAATTTGAATATGTGGAAAATTTGTCCCGGAATTTGATATTTTTGCCAACCACACTATGATTTTTTATTGGCATATCCATTTATTTCGCCACTGAATTTTTTTATTAGTTTGAGATTATGTTTAATTCGCCAATGAATTTTTTTTTTTGCTTTGAAAAAAGGTTTTAATCATCAACAAAAAAAAATGTTTTGAAAAAGGATTAATTCACCGATGGAAAAAAAATTGGTTTGAAAAAAGGTTTTAATCACCAATGAAAAACATTTTATTGGTTTAAAAAAAAAATCAATTCACTAGGATTTTCCCCAGACTTCTAGCAATTATAAAAGATTCGCCAATTGGGATTTTGTTTTTCTCGAAATTTTTAAAAAAAATCCAATAAAATTAATATTTTTATTGGGAAGTATACAAGATTCACCTGGATTTTACACCTTCATTGAGGGGGGGGGTTTCTTAAATTTTTCCTTTTCCCTCACTAAGTTAGCAAGGAGATCCTACTTGTGGGGGTTATTCAACCCTCAAATATTCCATGAAAGAATCTTCGTAGAAGATTCTGAGATGCTCCCTTATGACACAACTGAAATAAAGTTTTCTAGGAGCCATCAACAATATCAAATTTTATTTCCTTCTCCTTGCTTTGAAGCAGAGTGGGTCTTCCTCTGCCCCTTGGCTTCAAACCACAATCAGCCTTTGATCATTTATCGGTAGCAACTTCCTAAGGGGAAGGATTCTTCTTTTTGTTTCTAGTCTTGATCGGAGAAAAGGGAGGTTCCTTAACCTGTAACGAGCCCTCCAGCTCGCAAGCATTGACAGAAGAGGTGAGCACCAAGTTTGAAATAGCCCTAGGGGGACCTACAAGACTACCTCCTTAGAACCCAACCCCAAGGGAGACATCACAACCATCAATGGCTCCTTAAAAACCAAAGAATCCAACTCCTTATCGACGTCCTCCACACCTTTAGGAGCCTCCATTTCATTTGAGGGGGGAGCCACCTCACCAACAACTAATTCTCCTTCTTCCACTAGTTTTTCATCCCCTGGAAGGACCCATATTCCTTGAGGAGATCACACAATAGCAATTTCATTTTCCATGATACCCTCCTCCTTATGAGAGATATCCATGACCCTCTCATTTGAAGTCAAACAATTCTTAGCAGCACCATCCCCTTCCACATCACGGACCTCTAACACTTTTTTTTTCTCCTTCCATTCCATAAGAGGCAGATCCTGGACTAGTTTGACCTTTGAGGGGTATTTATTAGCCCAATGGCCGACCTTTTTTCAATGAAAACAAGCAAAAGGAATTGATTCATATTCAATTGCTTGATTCTAGCCCCCCAGATTAGAATTAATCATCACCTTCTCAGGAAAGTCTGTAGATTGGTCCACAATCACACAAAAGCACACATAAACTAACCACTTTTGGGAAGTAGTCATTTGATCAATGCATAGAAGATTTCCAAACATGTTAGCTATGCCACTAAACACTTGTTCATCCCAAAATTCTAAAGGCAGAGCAGGGAGCGTTACCCACACCAGAGTAGAGGAAAAAGAACAAGAACTGGGATTAAAACCAACTTCCCATTTCTTAAGGACCAAAGAGGACTTACCAATCATCCACGACCCACCAGTCAGAACACCAACCATATCCTCATTGCATGTGAAGGAGAAAGAGAAAAACCCTTTAGCCATTGTTGCAACCTCCACCTGGCCTTTCATCCTCCAACATTTAGAAACAAGATTTTAGACCAGCTCAACATTAGGGCAGGGCCCCATAAAATTTCCAATCAAAGTAAGGTCCATATAAACCAATTGATTCTCAATAATGCAATCAAGAACAAACACTAAGTATTCACCTATAATTGGATTCGCCTGAAACCAGATCAAAACTAAGGAGCTCTTCCCTTTAGGTTTAGCACCCAACAAGCTAGACCAAGTTGGTCCATTTGAAAATACCTCCACATGCTTACGTCCTTCATCAGCAAAACCTTTTCCAAGAATCTCTGGATGCGGGGAAGAGGACAAGCTCACATTATGAGGAGGAATGGCCCCCACACAATGTTTGGAAAGAGATCTGTCACCCAAACCGAAAGATTCTGAAACAAAAGACAAAAAGGAGGACCCACCATCATCGCCAACAACACCACTACAAGCTAACAGTTCCACACCATCGATGACAACAACCTTAGACCTATCGCCATTACCACCTGGAGGAGAACCAGCAATTCCTACCTTCGTAGAATTTTGAAAAAATATCGACCCGCCAGAAGAGTCTCCCATACACAGTAGCTATTTTTAGTTGTTTTTCTTTCAACTTTTCCTTTTCTCCTGTGGTAAACTAATTTTTTTATTCACAAGAAGATGTTTCAATTCATCAAGATCCTTCTTATAACAATAGTGTTCTTCATTTTCATCCTTCGTGTAATATGCACAAGTAGGCCTCTCCTTCTTAGATGATTCCCCTTTAGAAAAGGAATTTTCATGTTCTTCTATGGAATTAGATATGGATTTTGTGTTCTTCTTAGGCTTGCTCTTTTTCTTTTTCTTTTCCACTTGAAGGCTTCTCATCCTTTGTAATCAAGGCATGGGATTTTCAAGACTTCAAAGCACTCATTTAAATAAGATTATATTTCTCCCTGGTGAGTTGCATAGAAAAATCCTAAAAGGAAGGCATCTTAAACTCACTCCCAAATGCATTCTTTGTAACATAAATAGTAGACATAAACACTAAATATTCAGTTCCTAGCATTGAAAGAACACTTAACACCACTTGTGTATCTGATTTTTCAATTTTATAATCCTTCAATTGTGTTCTTATTGATTAGAATTTGGTGATGAAATCTTTCATGATGTCAAAATTATATGGATTGAGACAGCCATTCATTCTTCAAGAAGTGTCCTTAAATTTCATCTATTTTCCCAAATAATTTTGGCAATGTACTCCACATAGCCATGGGTGTATCCAAGTTCTTAGTGTGAAACAACAACTTAGGAGAGGCATACAAGAAAAAATAGCTAATGAATTCTTCACAACTATTCAACCACTTATTATTTTTAGCTTCATCACGTTTTGCTTCACCATCAAGCCCATGAACATCCTACGCAACCTTTTAACTCTTAGCAATTTGTTCATTTCATGTTTCTATTTAGGATAGTTGTAAGGAGTTAGAAGTAGAATTGAAAATTGCTCCATGATGAAACTATCGTAAGGGGGGAATAAAGCACATGGTAAGAAAATGTAAATGAATTAAACAAACTTATTTAAAATGAGATTACAATCCCATAACCCATTACTCATGAGATGAAGCTCTAAAATTATGAAATCAAATAATGTAATCTAAAAGAAAACATGAATTGAATTCAAAAAATTTAAATATATACCATCCCATGTTGGAGTTGTGTTTGCATTGGTTTTTGGATGTCGGATTGCTCGATTCAATGCAAAGCCTCCATTGTTGATGTTGCAAAAGCTTCAAGAACATACATAGATGATGAGCTAGAATGTGATGATAACTCGCAATGTGCTCAAGAGATAATTGTGCAGTGCTTCACTTATGTAAATTCTAGATGATTTGTGAGAGGGTAGAAGATTGTTTTATAGATTTCCTTTTTCGAGATGAATGATCAAGATTTAGTTGTAAAAGATCATGATCAACGGTTGAGAACTGTTGAGAGGAAATAGATTAGCCAGCAAGCTTTTGTGATTGATCCAATTAAGGATGTTAATTGCATAATCAGAGGATTTAGATTGCATAATCTGTGTGATTGAAGAAATCAAGTTGAGTATTCAGTGGGATTGAAGAAATAGATTGAGAGGTTAGTGGGATTGAAGAATAGATGAGTTAGTCAACTGTTTAGAGAGAAATTAGTGGTCGTAATTTTCTCAATCACAAAAAGGGTGGGGATAATTAATTAATTAATATTTTGAGTTGAACATGCAAGCCATGTTTGACTTTAAGAAATAAATGTGTTTATTTTTTGACTATGTTGAATGATTAATTTAATTATTCAGGTTTAGAAAGGGGAAAGTGATTTAATTAAACTATTAAGTAATAATAATTTAATTGATTTAGGAGAATAGGGTATATTAGCGACATAATTAAATAATTTGTGGTATTTAATTAATCAAGAGGAATAAAGTTAGATTTAATGATGATATGGTGAATTAATTAAATAATTAAAGATAATTCAACTAATAGAGGAAAATAGGGTTTTTGACGAAAATATTGTGAAATGCAGTGATATTTAATGATACTAATGTTGATGATAAAAAAATATCATTGAAGATGTGTGATATGTGTTAGGTCATTTTTACATGTCTACATAAACAATAAGGAAATAACACAAATCAAGAGGAATACAACCACAACCACAAGAAGAATCCCCCCAAGTTCACTCAATCACAGAACCCCCAACAATATACGAGCTTGGAACTTTATGATTAGTGCAATTACTTATGCCACTTGCCAAAAATATTGAAGTGGACTTAATCTTAGTACATGCAACTAACAAGTCTGGCCACATAACTAAATTATAATTTTGTTACAAAATGAGATTAATTTTATCACACCACTAAAAAGTACACAAAGAATTATGCACTTTAAAAAATATTGCACCCAAATATGTTAATGTAGGAGCAAGAACGAACCCCCAAAAGTTTCCAAAATGAGAACTTATCAACACCTATGAGAAATTGAAATTCCTAGAAAATCCAAACACCAAGATCAAAAACCATCTACACCACTACAAAGAGCACAAAATTATGCCCCAAATAAAAAAATTCTTGAAAAATGGAGGTCTTGAACCCGAGTTATGAGCATTTGAAAATTTCCCTTCAAAACCAAAATGAAAATGGAGGGGGGGATTCTTAAGGTTGATAACAACACTGTTGATGTCAAAAGTCAGTTGGCTTAAAATTGGCATCCAAATGGTTGTTATTGTTTGACCCCTACTCACTAGAATCCTGATGGAATATTATGTCACAATATTCAATGGAATATTCCCTTGGCTGGATTTTCATGTAATTTTTTTTGGTAGAATATTGTTTTAAATGGTTGAAATATTATTTATTCACCAGTTATAACCAATTGCCTATGGAGGTTGGGGCCCATGGCCTAGTGGTGGGACTTGTGGATTCCATGCCATGCGACAATCCCAGGTTCTCTGCATACCATAGTAAGTCTGTAGACCATAGGATTTTTTTTACTTTTTAAATTAAAATTTTTGAAAAATATTTTGACTATATTTTAAAAAAAAAAATCAATTTATTTTTTTAGATTATTGGGATTATTTTTTTTCTTCTAATCGTACAGTCGTATGGACAAGCAAAGAGGGGAATTTTTTTTATGGCCCCAGCGAAATTTGTCTAATTTTGGCAAATTAACAGTTGATCTTGACGTTTTTGGGCCTTTTGAACACGATGACAGGGTCAAATTTGACCCAAAATGTTCTAAAATCACAGTTGCCTCCTAGATCTAGCAACCACTCTTCAACTTTGAACCCTCATAGATTTTTCCTCATATGTCTGATTTTGATGAAACAAAAGGAAAAATTAACTTCTTTGAACACCTTGAAGTCAATGGTGAGCTCATATTTACACCAAACAACTCTAAAATGAACCTGTAATATAAAGACATAAAGAGGAAGCCCTCAAAATCTGGTATTTTTATCAAGTTTTTATATTCTCCAAATCATCATATGATGCAAGAGAAGAGCATACTCAAATTTTCAAGATCTACCAAGGTATCTCCACAAATAATAACCAAATGCACCCAACTTTATTTGATACCATGTAAGAGTTTGTTATGGAGATAGCCACCAAAATCTAGAGGCTAAATGGAAAGCACAAATAGAGAGAAGATCAAGATGATAAGAGTAAATAGTATTCCTATCAAGAATGCAAATAGAATTCAATATACAATGTATGAGAGACCCTCAAGGTTATATAACCCAAGTGAGACATAGGATTAGACAGGATCATGACAAGTGTCTTAATCCTATGTCATGTGACAACTAACTCATCAAATATTAAATGACAAGGGAAAAATTATTGAATGACATGATAAGATCACATGATAACTAAGACTTCTAGAAATATTCCTAGGACTTTGTAAACATGTGAATAGGACCTACTAGGTGAACTAGTTAGGTAGAAAACCTTATTCACACCAACAATATAGAGAGGTCATATTAATAGGTTACTTAAATGAACCCAGTTTTGTAGGATGACAACCTTAAAACAATAACACATGTAATAATAAAATATATTTTAAACTTGTCAAATACATAATAAAATAGTCTTATACTAATCAACATAATCAAAATTTCTACCATATACATTCCTAACTATTTGAGTGTTTTTAGGTGAGAACAACCATGGAATCACATTTAGAATCAATAATTTCTCTCATTATTGTTGGGAATAGGATGCCATTTAATTGCATTCTAAACATATTTCATGTATCTCCTAAGTCCTTGGAATGTGTTCCACAACACTAGGATTAGGAAGAGATTAATTTGGAATGAAATAAATATTTGATTTGACATTTGTAGTTACTCCTGAATAATAGGAGCATGTGGGGATGACTTGGGAAAGCTCCTACAAAATAGGATCACATGGGTGCCTACATGGGAGGTGGGACCTATCTTGGTTCAATTAACTGGTTGGTGAATTGAGTACACTTCATAAATGTATCTTAGGTTCCTGCAAAATAGGGATTTTGATTTATGCATGTTGAGTTCCCATAAAATAGGGATTGATAGTTACGAGTTTCAGTTCAGTTCAATTTAGTTCAATTCAATTCGGTTTAGAACTATGTTTCAGTTATCTTCAATTGCATGTTAGTTAACTTCGGTTGACTTGAGTTGCATGGACAAATAACAAGTTGATACATTTAGTTAATAAATGGAGGATCATTCATGCATATTATTTTGCATGAATCGGTGATAGATATGTTTCAGTTAACAATTATTAACTTGGGCCCACCTTGGGCGCCCAAGTTGGCATCTTTGAGTTACAACTATTGCACATAAAAGATATTTACAATGCTCAGATAAGTGGGACCCAATTTGGGTGCCTACTTTGAGGATGAGCTTGTATGAGATATTTTTGACAACTACAAGGTTAACACTTCAGTGTTGGGCGCCAAATTTGAGGGAGACTCTTGTTTGACTTATTCATGCATGTGTGAACTCAACTTGGCAACCCTATGCATGGATTTTCTCAAGAGGCTTTTTGATCTTGTATTTGATAACTCTTATGAGTTATTAAGCAAGGATATTTTCTATTATGTTAGCAATAGTATGAAAGGGTTTTGGTGAGAAAATAATGCAAGTTGTGAAGAAGATTTGTTGAAAAACAAGGAAGCATATCAAGGAGAATTGACTTAGTGTTATTATAATCATATTCAAAGGTTAAATAATACAAGCAAGACTAGTTCTGGTGGAGTTCTTTCCCAAAAGGGTTTCTCCACGTACATGTTGTGTCCTTTCTATTTTGTCTTGTATTCCTTCTACAATCTTCTATCTGCTTTCTACAACATTAAAATTGATCTAATTCAAGATAAATCATACACAAGGAATTATGACAAAGAATACTAAAATTGAATCTACATTTACACAGGATTTACAAGTTTTAAGCTACATTTTTACTATAGTTTTCCCTTCATTTTCAACATTTCGTATCAGAGCTAATGGTTGGGTAGAGTTTGGGATGCCTTTCTCTTAAAATTTTGAAGGTTTTTTGGTTGTCATGGGAGCTTTTAATATTGTGTCAATTGTTGATTTGTAAAAGTAGTGGTTTGCAATGGGTTCTACTTCTCATTTAGATATTGAAAGGTTCAATGGATCTGGGTATGAGATGTGGAAACTAAAAATGGAAGATCTCCTTGAAGAGAGAGATCAATGGTTAGTTGTAGGTAATAAGACAAAGACACCTACATTGATTTTAGATGAGGATTGGGCTAAGCTTGATAAGAAGGCAAGAGGAACCATAATATTATGTCTTGTTGATGATGTTCTCTTGAATGTTTCAAATGAAAATACCACATTTGATTTGTGGAAGAGGATAGGTGATATCTATCAAACCAAATGCCATACTAATAAGTTGTATCTGAAAGGATAGTTATATTCTTTAAAGATGAAATATGGTGATTCTGTTGCACATCATTCAAATGCTTTTAATTTGATTCTAAGTCAGTTAGCATATGTAGATATAAAGCTAGAAGATGAAGATAAATGCATTTTGTTACTTTTTTCTTTACCAAAATCTTGGGAAAATCTAATTGTTGCTATCAGTGGTAGTGGTGCAGATCCAAAGAAAGACAATATAATTCCTACTCTCCTATTAGAGGAAATGAGGAGGAAGTCTAAAACGGGCTCCCAAGATGCCTTGTTTGTAAGAGGTGGGCCTAAGGAAAAGGAACCTAAGGGAGACAAGAAAGGAAAGGGTAAGTCTAAAGGATGGTCTAAAACCCCTGGTAAGAGTAAGGTAAAATGTTGGAACTATGGAAAATCGGGACATATAAAGAAGGATTGTAAGATCAAGAAGAAGAGTTTTGATGCTTCTACAGAAAAATCCTTGGATGACGGTAATGATGCATTGATCATTTCATGTAATAATGTTAGTGATGACTCTTGGCTTATTGATTCAGATTGCTCCTATAATATGACTCCTAACAAGGAGTGGTTCTCAAAGTATACTAAATATGATGGAATCATGGAGGCAATGTCTTCTTTGGAGATAATAGCACAACAAATATTGTGGGAAAAGTAGAGGTAGAGTTGTGTTTCAGTGATGGTAGGGTTAATACCCTTAATGATGTTTTACGTATTCCAAGACTTGCTAGAAATCTACTTTTTATATCTAAGTTTAATGATTCTTGAATTCATGTAACATTTGATAAAAGTGGTTGCAAATTGGTGAAAGGGAATATGGTGGTTGCTAAAGGATCTCAGATTGAGACTTTGTTTAAGCTGAATACCTCCAATTTGAATAAATCGGCCAATGTAACTGAAGTTGAAAATACATGTATGTTGTGGCACCATAGATTGGGCCACATAGGTGAAAAAGGTCGTAGGACCATTCTTAATAAGAAATTGGTTGACGGTATTTTGGATTATAATATTGGCAAAAATGATTTTTGTGAGCATTGTGTGTCTGAAAAGCAATCTAGATCTTCACTTCCTAAAGGAACAAATAAAGGTAAAAATTTATTAGAGATTATTCACTCAGATATTTTGGGTCCTGTGGATATTGACTCTATTGGAAAATCTAGATATTATGTCACTTTTATTGATGATGTCTCAAGATACACTTGGATCTATTTTATGCATAACAAATCTGATGTGTTTAATAAGTTTAACGAATTTAAGGCTTTAGTCGAGAAAAAATCAGATCATAAGATAGAAGTGTTGAGATCAGATAATGGTGGTGAATATTGTTCTACGGTATTTGATGATTATTGTAAGCATGCAAGAATTGTGAGACAGAAAACTACTCCATATACACCACAAAAAAATGGAGTAGCAGAGAGGATGGACCGAACCTTAATGGAAAGAGTTAGGAGCATGTTAAGTAGTGATAATCTATATCAGGGCCTTTGGGCTGAGGCTGTATGCACTTCTTGTTATTTAATAAATAGATCTCTTAGTTCATCTATTGAAGATAGAACCCCTTATGAAATGTGGTTAGGTAGGAAGCCTAGTGTTGCACATTTAAGGATCTTTGGTTGTGAGGATTTTGTTCATTTGCCTAAAGAAAAGCGATCTAAGTTGGATCCAAAAGCACATAAATGCATATTCATAGGTTATGATGAAAATGAAAAAGGTTACAAGCTTTGTAATCCTCTAACCCAAAAAATTACTTTGTCAAGAGATGTGATTTTTAGGGAATTTAGAGCTTATTCAGGTGTACAACCAAAGGAGAATGATACTTCTCGAATAGTGCATTTTGAGGAAAATACTAAGAAGCAAGAAGATGCACATGTTGAAGAACAATCGGATGGATTGGATGAGGAGAGTTCACAAATTTTTGAGATAGATGCTCATGATGTGCATATTGAGGAAGAGGTAGAAACCCCATTGAGAAGATCCACAAGACAACAGAATCCCGTTGACAGGTATAGCCCACCTAATTTTTGTTGTATATTTTCTTTGTTGAGTAATAATGATGAACCTAGATCTTACAGGGAAGTTGTGTCTTCGGATGACAAAAAGCTTTGGACACAAGCTATGCATGAGGAAATGGTTTCCTTAGATACTTGTGACACATTAGATCTTGAGAGTTTTCCCAAAGGAAGAAAGGTCATTGGTTGTAAATGGATCTTTAAAAATAAAATTGGAGCAAATGGTAATATTGAAAGGTACAAGGATAGATTATTAGCCATGGGCTACTCCTAGAAAGAGGGAGTTGACTTTAATGAAATCTTCTCTCTTCTTGCTAAATTATCTTCTATTAGATTCTTTTTATCTATTATTGTTGTTTTTGATTTTGAGATAGAGAAAATGGATGTGAAATTTTTTTTCTTGCATGGGGATCTTGATGAGGAGATTTATATGAGGAAACTTGATGGTTTTGTTGTAAAAGGAAAAGAAGAACTGGTTTGTAGGTTAAAGAGATCTTTATATGGATTTAAACAGTCACTGAGAATGTGGTACCAGAAGTTTGATGCTTTTTCATTAAAAATTGGTTATGTTAGGAGTGAGGAAGATCACTATGTTTACATAAAAATAATTGATGCTCATATTTTAATTATTATCTTGTATGTTGATGACATGTTGTTTATTGGTAGTGGCAAGGTAATGATGAAAGAATTGAAAGCACAACTCTCTATCACATTTGAGATGAAAGATCTAGGGGCTGAAAAATATATCCTTGGTATGAAGGTCAGTACAGATAGAGGTAATAGAAATATTTTCTTAAGTCAAAGAAACTATGTTGATACTATTTTGAAATTGTTTAACATGAATGATAGTAAACCAATTAATATTCCTTTACCAGTTGGCACGAAGTTAAGTTTAGACATGAGTCCTAAATCTTATTTTGATCATGAGAAAATGTCTGAGATTCCTTATGCTAGTGCAGTTGGTAGTTTGATGTATGCAATGGTCTGTACAAGACCAGATATAGCCCAAGCAGTGGGAGTTCTAAGTAGGTTTATGTCTAACCCTGGAAAAGAACATTGGACTTATGTTAAGAAGGTGTTTAGATATTTATGAGGTACTTTTGATTACTATTTGTTTTATCATGGTGCTAATGATATTGATATTGTGCATAAATCATTGGACATACAGGATTTTGTTGATTCAGATTGGGCAAGAGACCTGGATAGTCGAAGGTCAAAAAGTGGTTATGTGTTTACTTTTTTTGGAGCTACGGTTAGTTGGATGAGTAAGAGGTAGCCCACGGTTTCTTTTTCGACCACAGAAGAAGAGTACATGGTTTCTACACATGCCTCCAAAGAGGCAATTTGGTTACAAAAACTTGGGAAAGGCATTGGTTTTAATTGAAAGAAAATTAAACTTGAATGTTATAATAAGAGTGCTATTTTTTTAGCCAAAAATCCTATGTATCATGCTCGTACTAAGCATGTTGATGTGCAGTATCACTTTGTGTGAGAAATGATTGAGAGTGGGAAGGTATTGATTGAGAAAGTTGACACTTTGGTCAATGTTGTTGATTATCTTATGAAACCGATTCCTATAGAAAAGCTCTCTTGGTGCAGGAAGGTCGTTAGCCTTGAGTCCTATACTTGATTTATATTAATGATTCTAATTGCAATGTATAATGTCAAGTGGGAAAATGTTGGGAATAGGGTGCCATTTAATTGCATTCTAAACATATTTCATGTATCTCCTAAGTCCTCGGAATGTGTTCCACAACACTATGATTAGAAAGAGATTAATTTGGAATGAAATAAACATTTAATTTGACATTTGTAGTTATTCCTAAATAATAAGAGCATGTGGGGATGCCTTGGGAGAGATCCTACAAAATAGGAGCACATGGGTGCCTACATGGGAGGTGGTACCCATCTTGGTTCAATTAACTGGTTGGTGAATTGAGTACACTTTAGAAATGCATCTTAGGTTCCTACAAAATAGGGATTTTGATTTATGCATGTTGAGTTCCTATAAAATAAGGATTGATGTTTACGAGGTTCAGTTCAATTCAGTTATGTTTCAGTTATCTTCAGTTGACTTGAGTTGCATGACAAATAACAAGTGGATACATCCAGTTAACAAATGGAGGATATTCATGCATATTGTTTTGCATGAATCGGTGACAAATATGTTTCAGTTAATAATGATTAACTTGGGCCCACCTTGGGCGCCCAAGTTGGCATCTTTGAGTTACAACTATTGCATAGAAAAGATATTTATAATTCTCAGTTAAGTGGGACCCAATTTGGGCACCTACTTTGAGGATGAGCTTGCAAGAGATATTTTTGACAACTACAAGGTTAACACTTCAGTGTTGGGCGCCAAATTTGAGGGAGACTCTTGTTTGACTTGTTCATGCATGTGTGAACTCAACCTAGAAACCCTAGGCATTGATTTTCTCAAGAGGCTTTGTGATCTTGTATTTGATAACTCTTATGAGTTTATAAAGCAAGAATATTGTCTATTATTGCAGCAATTGTATGAGAGGGTTTTGGTGAGAAAATATTGTAGGTTGTAAAGAAGATTTATTGAAAAATAAGGAAGCATATCAAGGAGAATTGAATCAGTGTTATTGTAATCTTATTCAAAGTTTAAATAATACAAGCAAGACCAATTCTGGTGGAGTTTTTTTTCAAAAGGGTTTCTCCACGTACATGTTGTGTCCTTTCTATTTTGTCTTATATTTCTTCTACAACTTTTGTCTACTTTCTACAACATTAAAATTGATCTAATTCAAGATTAATCATACACAAGGAATTGTGACAAAGAATACTAAAATTGAATCTACAATTACACAGGATTTACAAGTTTTAAGCTATATTTTTACTATAGTTTTCCCTTCATTTTTAAAAATTATTAGATTTTTGCTATGGGATTTGTTATATGAATAGTTACATAAACTATTAATATAATACTATATGATTTGAGCTATATTTAACATGCTACATGATATAATTGATAGTGATCATTAATAAATATAATTTATTAATATTTTCCATATTTTATTTTAAAATTAACTAAAACCTCCAAATCCTATTCTAAACAAATAGATAGTGGTAATGACTAAAAGGATACACATTTTTTCCTCCTCACTTACCATGAAATCATGACTTACATCATAGCCACAACTCAACCAAATATTCCAAGAGCTCGAGCCATGGAGACAAATTGTCTATATCTTTAAAGAAAATGAAGATACCATTATCTACTAGTGGAAAATTAAATTATCAAAAAATATCATTACTCACATGAAGTCAAAACCAAGTTCTCTTCATGACACCACTATTCATCATAGAACATCATCCATCACAAAGTGATAAATCCACATCACTAACAAATATCTCACTAAAAGTAATCTAGAGCCACCCATAATACTGTAATAAACATATCCTATTTAAAGATAACACATGACCCTAACATAATCAAACATCTCAATTGCAACACAAGGAGATCCCAAATGATGAAGTATATTCATGATGTCCAAATAAAGAAGATAATAATAACTATGTAGCTACACATAATTCCTACCAAAACATGATCTAGATCCTCTCATGATACCGTAGTCAACTCCTACAAGTTTCAAAAAGTAAAATTGTTAGATACTCTAAACATCCATCCCTCTACCTCTTTGTAATGAGCATACCAATGCACCATGATAACTAGAGATGCTAAACAAATAAAATCCATATCACCATGAATTCTAACAACAAAAGTATACTACAACAAGACACCAGAAATGCACTAAATATTTGCAAATGCATTCTCCATATAATATATAAATACAAACAACCAACAAAATATACACACATGTGACATCTCAAAGGTAATATAAATCATGATGTTAGAGCATAGTTTTTATTAGGGTCATTATAAATAGACCTAAAATATTTTTATAAATTTATATTATAAGATATAACACCTTATAATTTTATCACATTATAAATTATAATTAATTAATTAGTGACTTATTTAATATAGTTTTTTTTATATTAATTTATTTAATGATAAGAATATTATTTGTAAAAAGGTATAGTAAATTTCTAAAATGGTACTACCTATATTATATTTCTATATTTAAGGGATTTTCACTAGGGATAAATTAATTGAGAAGTATTTAAAATGGTAAATATTAATTAAAAATTCACTTTACACTAGTGATATATGTAAGATCATTAAGAAAGAGAATGTGATTCTCTCATTTATAAAGGTATATAGATAAATATATAAGTTTTATGTTTTGTAAGGTTTTTCATCTTTGTGTTTATGTGTTTTTTCTCTATATAAATATTTCTTTATACATTTATATTTTATTATATGCACAATTCAATTAACTCTTCTAAAGAACTAATAACTCTTACATGGTATAAGAGCCACCATTAAGGTGTTAATTATTTATTAAAAAATAGATTTCAAATTTAAAAATTGAAAAACTAGTCTAGATAAATTCTAGTTTCTTATAACCTTTATAAAAAAATATTATATTTTTACTTCTTCCTTGTAGCTATTAGGATTTTATTTTTTTAAGAATATTTTTATTGAAAATATTATTCTTAAAAATAAAATTTGAGAAATTAAACCTTAACAATAGGTTTTATAAAAATGTTTGAAATTTGATTACTTAACCTTTGGTTATTAGACTATAGAATTCAATTATATAATATTATATATAATACTCTCAAAGTTAAAACATTTTTTATTTTGATTAATAGAGTGAAATTTTAATCTTAAATTAGAATAATTTCTACTTAAAGAGTGAAATATCAATATTTAACTAAAATATAAAATTACAATCATAAAATAATTTTTTAATTGTTTTTGATTAATTAAGCAGGGAAAGGGCCATGATCTCTAACAAAAAAAACACATCTGTCCAACGAACAACAACAAGACAAAACAACAAAACTAAGGAAGCAGAACAAGAGGAGAACCACTTCCACAAGCCCAACTAACCAAAAATAGCATTAACCTATACCAACCGCATCAAACCATATATATCTATCAAGTATCTAGTACTGAAATAACCAGTGCATATTATCAACCATCCACAAAAAAAGGTTATATAAGCATAACTATAACGAGTACCCAACAAGTTACCAAAGTTTAGAATAGAAATAAAATTTAACTTAATACAATCCAAGCTTCTAAATCCATTACCACTAGAGCTCCACAAAAAGGAATGATAAAATCACATGACAACTAGCAATAGAAAGCAGGAAAAATAAGAACCGAGGATTAAGCATCCTCAATAAGGCTCCACGCCTTCATCAGGTCCTCTACCGAATCTTTAAATATATCTTTGACCTCTATCTTCCCTGACAAATTTGCATCTTCCTTATTCTCCATTTTCCTTTGATGTTTCTTAATTTTTCCCTGACCCAAGATGGTTGTCATTACAACTTTTTTCATAACCACATCCATAACCCTGCAGATGTTCTGCACAACACACTCAAGAGCCTGAAACCTATTAGCATTATCATCATTCTGCTTCTCAAGGAGTGCCAAAATTTCCTCTAGCCTTTGCACTCTAGTTAATTCCAGACCCGTTTGATAATCCTTCAAACACTCCAGTTCCATAGTAGTTGTTCCTTTATCCTCAGTCATATCAATATCCTCCTCAACATCTTGCACATCCTCCTACTAATTGATACCCTCTTCCTCCTCCTAACTCGAGTCTTCCACCTCCTTCGACCTCGAATCCTCTTCCTCAGGAGATCCAACTTCACCCATGCTGTCTGACACACATTCTTTAGAGGAAGAATCATTTTCCTCCCTAGCACCCTTCTTCCCCTTTTTGTCTAGATTCTCTTCTGAATTCTTTTCCTCCAAAATTTTAGATTTTTTACTGTTGTCTGACCCCTTGGACGCAGCCAAAGCAAGGAGAGTAGATCTTCGACCCATCGGGGTAGTGGACCCACATTCGGGGTTATTTTCATTACTATTTGGAATAGTTATAGTGTTAGGGTCAGCACCCAGCTCATGAATCAACAATTTCCTTTTCTTATTTGAAATAAAAGAAAGGGGGTAGCCTTTCATTTTTCTAGGGTATCTTAAGGAGAGTCGACCAAGTAGGATCCACATCATTAGGTGAGGCTTTAGCAGGTTCTTTGGTCGGGGAGTGGGGTTGACTCTCAATTAGTTCAATTTTCACAAAGCTCTTAGTAGTGGGATTTCTAATCAAATTATGGAAAACATTTCTTTGTGGGGTGGTAGAAAGGACGTATTTGTAAATGGCACGAATCAAACCTTGGTGTAAAGGATGGTTAGCTCCATTGGTAAGGCTTTGTTTTAGGGATGAGATGAGGAAAAAGGGTAAATTTGTTTTTTCCTGGTGCCTAATATGATTCAATATTGGAAAATGATAACCATGGAAAAACTGAAAATGGCCTTCTAATGTAAAGCACTTCATGACAAAAAAGAAGACATTGTGGTAAGGGGGTGGCAGCAAAACCCTAGAGTAACCATTTTGGAATCGTTGGGCTTTTTCTTTAGCTTCAAAAAACTTATCAATATAAGTTTTGTGATTTCCAGTACTTACCTTTGCAATCTTCTTCCCTTCATATGCAAGACTCATCGCTTTGGCTATAAGCTTTACATCAACTATAAAACAGAGACCACCCAACTCAACTTCACCGTCTTTCCAAGCACTCGTAATTTTTTTTAATTGTTTAAATTATAGAATGAAAGTAATATTTTTATCCTAATACCTTTTAAACAAAGAAATCGGTTTTATTATTCTATCATGCCACATAAATATTTAACTTAGTAAAAAGTTAAAATGCATAGTATATTATATAAATATAAAATGATTCTTCAAAAATGGAAAAGAAGATTTAATATATTTTGTATGTATTAAATATATCAAGTTTAATAAATTTGGGTAAATATATAGATTTTTATAAATTAATTTATTATATTAATTTAATTATTTTATTAATTTCATTGTTTTATATTGATTAAAAAATAAAATATATATATTATAATGCACATAGTGTTTTTTGATAGGTTAATGTGATTGCAAGGCCACATCCATGTATTGATATCAATTTTTTTTTACATCATCAGCCCCTGTGTGGGTAATAAAAAATTATAGTAAAGAATTGAACCACAAAAAATGGATCACACACCATACATTTATAATACTTCCTAAATTCACCTACCATTATATCCTTCTGCTAACTACTATCCGTTAAACTATATATACATATGCCATAAAGCACAATCTTTGGAGTTTTAGAGTTACCCCTCATTGGCGTCATCTTACTCATCTCTTGCATCCTTTATTAGGGTGAAAGTCCACTTCCCATCATGGGACACTACCCCTTCTATGCATCCTTTCAAGTAATTTATGCCCATTTGTGCCTAGATTTGTCTCCCAACCACATTCATGCCTGTTCTCTAGACTATAAACTACTATAGAGGATCATCTTCCTCATCACCTAGTTTTGGTCACATCTTTTTGTCCGATATCAATCCTCTTCCTGATATTGCTTGTCAGAGAAACCCCTTCAAACCTTCACACCACCGTGCCCACACTAATTTGACCATGATGATCTCCACCAATAACTTTGATTCCCTGACATCCAACAACATAGCTATAAACATGAATGCAAGGTCCGAGTTAACCCAATATTATGCATTTGCATTCAATTATTCATCACATAACACCATTCACAACACATGAATGACCACCCTAAATCCGGTCATAAAACTTCCATGAGCCTCCTCTCAGAAATGTCATCAAAGAAACCCATCTCCTACTTTCTTCACATTAGAAAAATGCTAGTATCCATATTCTTCTTTACTTGTTACATAGCAGCGATTCCTAAATGTTCACTACTAAATGGGCCAAGAATTATCATTTTTAGGTTAGTTTTTGTACTCTCCTTCACCACATCTATCATTCCATGATGGTTTCCATCTCATTCGCTTAGCTTATGTGTGGTAGTGAGCTTCTAATCTATTGGGATCATTGTAAAAAGTGTGTCAATCATCCATCGACGTGACTTCAATATCCTTTGTCATCATATCTACTGCCATATTTGCTACGTCATCAACAATTTCATTTCCCTCCCCATATATGTCTTTTGTGGAAAATTCTTCAAACAACTTAATAACCTCCTTAATTTGCCCAAGCTAATTGCCCAACTTCCAATTTGGCATTTGTTTTGTTTGAATTTCTTTGACTACAAGTTGCAAGTCTCCTTCTAGGAGAATTTTATTGTATTAAATTTACTTCTTGTTAATAATCCTAACAAAGCTACTAAGAATTCAGATTTGTTGTTGGTTGCCCTTCCCACCTTCTTCCCCACCATCCTTAGTATCCTCCCTTCATGGTTTCTGATGACACGCCCCACTTCAACCATCCTCGGGTTGCCACATGCTACCCCATTGAAGTTAATCTTTAACCAACCTTCCTCTAGAGGATCCCATTTAATATCCTTCCTAACACCCATAGATAAGTTAACCTATCCAATCCCATAAACTGAGGATAATGCACATAATGTTTTATATATTATATAATAAATTGAAAATGAAAAAATATAGCTAAGTTAGATCAAATTTGAATGTTTAAGGTTTAAAAAGAGTTTAATTTTTTAAAATTCTTGCCTTTAATACTCTTAAGAAGACTTACATACAATATTTTTCTCACAATGAAAATAATATGAGTAATGTGATAAAAATTATATATATTACGAGAATAACACATGGTATGATTATCGTTAGATCATTAAAGACTTTAGTTGATTATCATTATATACTTACATTTACCTTTACTATTTATTATCAATTCTATAATCTCACGGGAAAGCAATAGTAAATTTTATCAAACTTGCTTCTTGGAGCAATATATGCATTCTTATACATGGTATCAAATAGTATATTCTTGTGTAAAGTTGAGCCTACCTAGATTTTGTGTATCAATGCATTTGTTTTAAAATATTTAAATACATATGTTAAGTATAATGATTTTAGACACCTAAAAAAAACTAACTCATTTATTCCAAAACATGATCATTTATCTTCATCACCCCTCATTAACCCCTTTATCACTATTTTTTTTATTCGTAAGCACTTTTGATTGGAGCTATGAACCAGTGAGGTCACATTTGGGGAACCTCATCCCCGTCATCTCTCCTTCATCTCCTCTTCTCCTCCATCTATCCTCTTCCTTTGGATCCCCTATCTCCACTCCTCTCCTTTCTCCTCCAACTCACCTCCACTCTTTCTCTCCTCCTCCTACTCTGTCTTACTTCCTCCTCCTCTCCTCTACTCTGTTGCCTCCACCTCCTTGCCTCCTTGCATCCACTGCTTAACTCCTTTCTCCTCTTCTATGCATCAACTCCTCCTTCCAACCTACCGCCTACCACTCACTCTACACACAGATGTCTACTCCTCTATGAAGGCTCCTCCTTTCCCTCTACCACCTATAGCCTGATGGGAGCCATCACTCTGACATCGATCGTTGTGCATACTCTTGCACCTCCCTATCTCTATTGTTATTTGCCTCCATCTACAAACCTCCAGCTACCTTGGTGCCAACAATCAATCCACCAACTCCCACACTTGGTGGAACTCAAACTCCTGAAGTAGTGAATACCATTACCATGCAACAACCGTTGCACTGCGGGGTCATCCCCAACCCCTTTATCACTATTAATTATATAAAATTTTACTTATTTAATTAAGCTAACACATTTCTCTCATAATTTAATTATTTCATCATTTTCTTTCATCGCTATTAATTAAATATTTTTTAATTATTTAATTAATTAATCATTTTCCTCCAACCACTTTAATTAAATAATTTTAATTGTTTAATTAAATTTCTAACTATTCCTCCTTCCACATTGGTTAAATAATTTTTAATTATTTAATTAAATCATGCATTCCTCTCATCCAATATAATTAAATAATTTCTAACTATTCCTCCATCCACATTCGTTAAATAATTTTAATTATTTAATTAGCTAATATTCCTCTTTCTTTTTTTAACTTTTACACTCCTCTAAAAATAAAGAAAATCAATATTTTATTTATTTTCTAAACATATCATTCTATTTATATTCCTCAATCTCTAAATTTAGTGACCATCTCTAACTTTAGTGAGTTGATTGAAAAGCAACCTTAGTTCACTCTCACTCACTTCCACTTTCTCTACCCATGAATCTACTCATCTAATCCATACCATTAATTAACTCCATTTCTTAGCCCTTCATCCTAAAACATGCCACTTGTATGTTCATTATGATCTCTCAAACAACTTCATCTATTGATCCTCTCTAATCATCCTACACCATTGATCAAATACCAATAAAAGCTATAAAACACTCATCATTTAGCCATTCAATCTCTCCATGAATTTTGACAAATATTGCATCCATATTATACTCATTTTACATCACTTTTGTTAATAAGGCTATGCTAATGTTTTATGAGCAATCCATGTACTATCAAATTAACATTATCACATTATCAGCTAGTTGAGCTATGAAGCATCTGATAGATTGTAACTTTCCTTATAGACTTCTCAATTGATTTAGATTGCATGGCGGGGGCATGCACATTATTCCCTTAACCTTTGTTGGATCTACCTCTATACCCATTCTAGATACTATGAAGCCTAACAATTTACCCGATGTGATGCCAAACACACACTTCTTTGGATTTAGACGTAGCTTGTGTTGTTCTAGTTGTTCAAAGATTTTAGTTAGGATTGCGGGATGCTCTTCTCTTGTCTTAGATTTCCCCAATAGATCATCAACATAATATTCCATTATGATATGGATGAGGTCATGGAAGATGATAGTCATCACATGTTGGTAAGTTGCCCCCACATTTTTTAGACCAAAGGGCATAAAATTATAGTAGAAGGTACCCCAGGGGGTGGTAAAAGCAGTCTTATGTTGATCTTCAGGTGTGATTCTAATTTGATTATAGCCAGAAAACCCATCCATGAGGGATAGCATTGCATGTCTTGCTATAAGGTCTACCAACATGTCGATGTTTGGAAGTGGGAAATCATCCTTCGGGAAAGCTTTGTTAAGATCCCAAAAATCTATACAAATTATGATGTTCCTATTTGGCTTGGCCATAAGCAATTTATTGGATATCCAGTAAGAGTATTCAATTGGTCTAATAAATCTAGCCTCTAGCAGTTTCTCTAGCTCTTTCTTGACAAGTAAGGCCACTTGAGGATGATTTTTTTGAGTTTCTGTTTAATTGGCTTGGCATCCGGGTGAACATCTATATGGTGCACAACCAATGTTGGGTCCAATCTTGGCATGTTTGAATAGGATCATGCAAATTTAACGATCCCTTCCTTGAGCAAGTTGACGATATTGGGGTATTCTTCCTCTAATAATGATTTGGCTACATAAGTGATTTTAGGCTCTTGTTCTATTCCCATATTAACCTCTTGTGTTTCCTCGATCAATATTGAAGAACTTTCAAATAGGTGAGCTCCAACAAGGGGAAGATGAACATACCCATCTTTTAGTGCCTCATTTATGTTTTCACTAGAAGATACACCCTTTATTTTTACTTTTGATGAGTCAGAAAGTGCCTCGAAGAGGTTTTCACTAGATGAATCTTTTTTTTTTTTGCTTCTTTTTTAATTTTGTGGTTAGGGTGTTCATCTTCCCCCAATCCCATTATATGTACATAATAATCCTTTGAAGGATAGATATATGTAGATGTGCTCCTTCATAGGTCCCAATCAATTAGGTCGGGGTGACGGAGGGAAAGGCTGATGGTAAAGATTGATGTGGAATCGAAGAGGGACAAGATATCTACATCATTATACGGGAGTATGATGGTTTCTTCTTTAGGTATGCCATTAAGGAAATTGTCATCCATATTGAAATTATTCTAGGTACTAGAGGATGATGCGAAACCCTTCTACTTTTTTTCATAGACCAAGCTCACACATCTTGGTCACACAGGTGTCTCAATAGGCTATATTCGTCCTTGCTCTTCTACGTCAAGACCTCCCCCTTGATAGTTATATTTTTCTACCAACTTGGATGTATGGGGATAGACCTCCTAGAAATATTCCACAAGGGGAGGTGATGGCTCGGGTTCTTCTCTATAAACTCATTAGTTGATATCATCCTCCATCTGATCTTGAAGTGTTCCTGGAGATTGGAAGGTTATCGAACCCATATTCTTATAACCAAGGGTTTTAGTCTTCACTTATTCCTTTGGTGTTGACTAAGAAGGCTTCCCATATGTGCGAGGAGATGGTGGTATTGTTTCCACATTAAGAGTTGTGTGCATCTCGTATTCTCCACAACCTTTATCAATGATCTAGACCTTGGTAATGGTCGATTCAAATGTGGTGGATGGCGTGTTAGATGATGGATGAGAGGATGAATTGGAAGGTGAAGCTTGAGATCCCCCCACTTCTACTCTTGGATAATATCGGGAGTGGGGGGAAGAAGCCTCTAGTGCATGGCAGTACTCAAAAGGTTGAGGATCTACATGAATAGTCACTTCGACCCCATTGTATGGTAACTTCAGGCACTAATGGTAAGTGGATAGAATGGCCTGCATGGCATGAATCCATGGGTAGCCAAGGAGAAGGTTGTATAGTAAATCCAGATCCAAGATGTGGCATGTGGTGTATTGCATGACTGGGCCAACTTGAATGGGAAGACAAATAATTCCTTCTAAATCCCTCTTTGCATTGTCATAAGATTTTATGGTGATAGTCTGATTATCAAGGTCAGCATGATTGTATCCTACCTATTTTATGAACTTCAAGGTGCATAAATTGAGGGTTAAGCCATTATCTACCAAGACTTGTTTCACTTTATGGCGGGCTATGATAATCTCGATGTGCAAGGCGTGGTTATGGGATGAGTTGATAGGTGGCATGTCATTTTGGATGAATCCTAGCTGGTATGTGGATGACAGGTTTCCTACTAAGGCTTGAAACTAAGTAGGATCTATATCGTTGGGCATATGGGTATTTTGAAGAGCTTTCATGAGGATTTCTTGATGAATTGGGGAAGACTTAATCAAATCCAGAATGGATATTTGGGCAGGAGTCTTTCCAAGATGGTCAAGAATATTGTGCTATGAGCTCAAGGGAGGTTGTTGAGATGAATTGGAAGGCCTAGGAGTGGATATGCAGGTGCGATGGGTAGTAACAACACATTGTGGATCTTTCCCTTTGACATGGATCATGGACACACATGACTCTGCTTGACTAATCACATGATGATGCCATCATAATTATAAGGCATAGCCTTATAAATGATATTATTGGTGTTGTTATTTTGGTTGTTATTGCTGGACCTTGTATTTGTATTTGAGGTACTAGCACCTTGATTGTGTTTTGGGAAGGCATTTTGATATATTTTCAGTTGAGCATTGGACGATGAAGCCTAATTTGCATCCACTATAATATCACCTCGATCTATAAGATCCCGGATATATGTTTTAAGTCCTTAACATTTATTAGTGGAGTGGCCTTTAATTTTGTGGTAATCGTGCAATACTCATTTTCCCTATACCAAGCAGGCTTGCATTTGGACTCATCAAAAGGATTCATCACAAGATAAGTGATCGAATAATTAGCTTGCAACAACCTCTTGAAAACAACATCTAAAGATTCTCCCAGAGGAGTGAAGGTACACTTATTATTCCCTTGGTTGGACTAATTAGACTATGGAGGATGAGGTGCACCATGTGGCACAAATATGACGTTAGAGAATGATTGTGGACTGGGGATGTAGTGTGATCTTTGTGAAGTATTGGCTACTTGGACATGTTTAGTGTTGGTGACACTATCGTTGACAACATTTTTATTCTTGTTCCAGTATTGGGACTTATCCCCAAATGACCTATCCTTATCTTGATTGAAGATTTTGATTTGGCCTTTAGCAATAAGGTCCCTCTCGATGGTAGTACCCTTCTCGATGACCTCTGGAAAAGTGGTTACACAATGGAGGCATAGGTTATGGGCCAATTCACGATGGGCATTCATAACAAAGATGGTTACCAATTCCTTCTCATGGAGATTGGATTTTATCCGACTAGCCATAGATCACCAACTTTGCAGGTAGCTTACAAATTTTTCTCCTTCACATTGTTTTTCTTTCAGGAGATCTCGAGTGTTTGATTCCTTTTCCATATTGAAGGAGAAATGTGCAATGAACCTTTTCGACAAGTCTGGAAAGGAAGAAATCGACCCTTTTTCAAGACCCATGAACTTGTCTAGAGCTTGCCCCATCAAGCCTCTAGGAAATAATCATAGGAGATAGTTGTCATTATATATGACTTCTTGGAAATGTGTGTAAAATTCCTACATGTGATTCCTTAGATCACTCCTTCTCTTATATTTATCGAATTTTTACATTTAAAAATGCTTAGGGAAAGGGAGAAGTGAGATGGATGGGTCAAATGGATAAGGGAAAATATCCTCAAATTTAAAGGACTTATTAGAGGTCCCAGCTTGCAAGTCTCTAAGGGAAGCTTTCATCTCTTCCAAATCCTTATTGACTGGTACTGATGAGTAAGGGCATGCTTGATTGGACTGATTGTAAGGGATATTTTGCTAATGGGATGCAGACGCAAGCGGAATGGACTGATCATATGATGGAAAAGGTGGATATGAAGGAACTTGTTGGTATTGACCAACATATATGGATTGATGATTGGCATAATCTTGTTGATATGATGGTGTGGCTTGGTAATATGAGGAAGAGGCACCCTATTGATATGATGGTGGTTGTTGGTAGTAATATGGCTCGGGTTGGTAGTTGTAGGTAGATTTATGCTGAGAAGTGTATGGGGGTTGATGTGGATTGGATTGGTGATTGTAAGAAGTTTGTTGTTGGGAAGCATATGGAGGTTGTTGTTGATTGGATTGCTACTAATAGGTATGTTATTATGATTGATGAAGATTAGTGCGAGATGATTGTTGTGTGTAGGACGGTTGTTGTTGAGGTTGTTGTGGAGTGTAGTAATAGTAATTGGGATTGGGTTTGGATGTAGTGGCTTGTGAATGATAGGTGCTTTGAGGATGATATAAATATTGGGCAGTAGGGTTACCTAGGATTTGTTGGGACGATTGTTGTGATTGCGTCGAGATTTGTGAATGCTGAGGGGGTTGTTGGTAAAGTGGTCATTATTGGTGAGGAGGTTGGGATGGAGCTTGAGGTTGTTGAGGGATGACTTGTGATTGATGGGGAGGTTATGAGGGATTTCCTTGAGGTTGGTGTGGAGGTTGTTAATGATATTGTTGCAGGATTTGAGTTTGTTACAGATTACCTTACGGTTGATACAGGGGTTGTGATAGATTACCTTGCACTTGACGCAAGGGTGGTTGTTGAGGTTGTGATGGGATGGTAGTGTGAAGTGGAGGTTATGATAAGGTTTGTTGTGATGGTATATTTCCTTGAGGTGGATGCTAGGATGTAAATGGAGGCAGAGGTGGTGTAGCAAAAGGGGTATAAGTATTGCCCCCAGTATTCCTAGGTAATTGACCTGCTTGATTTGGTGGGAGAGGTGGTGCAGATGGTATGGAGATTGTACCTTGCAAAATTTTCATGCCTTGAGGATTAGAAGGATCTAGCGGCATACCAAGGCCAAGAGGACTGTTTGGATTGGGGCCTTGGGGATTGTTAGGATGGGGTGCAACACCCATTACTAAAATCGAGATGTGGGTGGGTATAGGTTGATAGACCACATCATTACCAAATCTTGGTTGGTACCACGTGTCTTGTGGCATGACTGGGGGGACTTGCATAATTAATGAAATGGGCTTCGAACCTTGCAGTAGAGTAGGGGGTGAAATATTGACATATTTTGAAAATCAAAATCAGGAAATGACTTGATACCCTTCATGAGCAAGGTGGCAAGAATCTTATCTCCACGCTCATCAAGAAGATGATCCGTCATTTGTAGATCGGTAGGGTTCCTAAGGTATTCATCAACTATGAGCTTAGGTTGGTTAACCATGCTTTTTTTAGGAGTAGGTTATATGAGGACTTCAGTATTGGATTACGACAAGGCATCGTTGGTGGGTTGATCCTGAGGAGGCTAAGACTGAGCACCTTGAGGTTTTTTTTTGTTCCATTATTTTCTTTGCTTGCGATCAAGTAATGGGCATGAAAATGAAAAATGGCTAGGTAACTAAGATGACCCTATGCCTTAAGATGCACTTAGATGATGTTGTAGATGATGACTAAAAGGATTTCTAAGATGATATATTGATCGATTGGATGATTGATGGGATGACTTGGATGATTTATAGGATTGGATTGGATGATTGATAGGATTGACTCTACACTTAGTTCAAAGGGGCTTAACTTGATGATGATTGATGACGACACAAAATATGCCTCACAATGAGAGGAGATTGATAAGGCCACAAAGGATTACTAACTCAAGATGGATAAAAATCCTAAGTGAGTGTGGATGATGAGGATTAGGGTCAGTTACCTAACTCAATTGGATAAAAAGCCCCTAAAATGAAGTCTAAAGGATATGCAATCTAGGGATGTCCTAAGATGAACCTATTCAATTGGATTCAGGATTCGATGACTTTTGAAAAATGTAGACAAACTAAAATGATGATTATGGGTAGATGGATGGTGATAAAAAACTTTGACCGCAGGAATGGACTAAAAAAACAACAAACTTTTAGTGGTTAAGAGGATTAGCTTTTGGGATTTTTGTATGGGAAGTGCATACGCCTTTGTGTATTACAGGATATCCCCTCCAAATAATGGACTTGTCTATGTAAGGTCACAAAATCACTCCTATGGGTGACATGATTGCCCTTGTGTATGACATGATCGCCTATCTAGGACAAGCAAGATTGCCTATGTCTTGAACTGTACGAACAGGGCCTCACGGGATCGCCTATAGGGTTAATGAGTTCACCTATGTCTCTAATGATATGGACATGTATGGTATGGATGGATGTGGGATTGCCCCTATGTATGACAGGATCGCTTATATCTTGAACTGTACTGGCAGGGCCTCACATGATCACCTATAGGGTTAACAGGTTCTCCCATGTCTTGAACAACACAAACAAGGATGGTACAAACAGACGCAGGATCACCCCTAAAAACAATATGTTCACCTATTCTAAGGGATGTATGGACGAGGGAGAATCATACAAGAAATAAGATTGCCCCTATGGACAACAGGATCGCCTATTCAGGGAACATACAGGTGGGGATGACACAAACTCGCCTACAAGGGAAGCAGGATTGCCTATTCTAAGGGAATAGGAATAGGTGGACACAAGGTTGGCTAATGGAGGGATGCACAGGAAAATTCACCCTTGAAGAGGACGAGTTCCTCGAAAGGATGACCTAGACTAGACTCGAGACACAAAATCGCCCCTGTTCAGGACAGGATCGCCTATCCACAATGCAAATTCACCCCTATGGGAAGAAAACTCACCATTGAGGGTAGGCATAGACTATGAAAAAGGAAAACAAACTTGACAAACAAAAAGAATTTTTTTGACTAACTTGGATTGACGATAAGCACTGGTATCACACGAGAAAACACTCCAGTCAGCATAAGCCTAAAATTAGTGATAAAGGGTTTACAAACTTGATGTAGGCCCACCACCTTAAGGGGACACCCCAAGGTTAATACTCTGTGATACTGAGGTGGTTCTCTGGATCACCCTTTCCGCGAAGGCAGATAGCTAGAGATCTAGTGGCATAGGGTCATCAACAGACGTCACGAGCTCACCTTCTCTCTCTCACTCTAGGACTATCATAGTCCACCACACGGATTTCTATCTCAACCCAAGGGAGTACATGGTAAGTAACTTCGGGGTATGGTGTGCATCCATTGCACTACACCAACTTGTGGCTAAAACACAAGTCTCTATCTAGGTTGAGCAAGGCTATCTCATGTGTCCTCAATACACCAAGAGGGTGTGTGAGCCACAACCGTGAACATGAACCTCTCACAAGCATGGATCGAGAGCCCTAGCGATGTATTGGAAACTCAGACCAAACCTGCACGTCTTATCTAGGTGTCACCCTAGCTTCGACGCTTCGTTAGACATGACGTGACTCGATTGGGGTACAACTTTCATTCTCCCCCTTTATATACCCTTTCGGTAACACATGGTTGGAATCGTCCCTTAGGTGATGAAATCCCTAGAAGGTCTCGCTAAAGGAAGGAGATACTAGACACTTTGGTGGGTCCCCAGGTTCATACGTAGTGTAAGGGGAGAGCTTAGACGCGCTAGCACTTCCTGGGTAGACTGGACTAGACTGGACTAGACTGGAACAAATTGTGATTTCTCATCACCCAAGATTGTTGAAAGGTGCAAGGGGAGTGGATATGTCAACAATTTTGTCCCAAAAACAACAAAAAAGTTAATTGACCCTTTAATTAATCTACGTGTTTCTATATTAATATGGAAAAAAGACACGTAAACAGATCTACACTAAGGGTCTTTGATCGATCGTCCTGCAGAAAATGAATTAGTAGTTTCGATCTTCGATCTTGAGTAAATGATTTGTTGTAAGAAAATTAGTAAAATCAAACACTCACAGAAAAAAAAGTTAGTTGGTTAGTATCCAAAATCAAAATCAAATTGTAGCCCAAATTAAAAGATTCAAAGGTTTTGGATTACCACAAATTCGCCCCTACATGGAGAAAATTTCCTATAACTATGTTGTAGGATTGTCTGTTTGTTGAAAAGGTGAGAACGTGATCACCTTTTGGATGGAGGGGCGGATGCACTTTCATCCCTCTAATTTGTGCAAGTTTTCCTCTGCCTTAAGCAGGTATGCCCATTTTTGCATTCCTCGCGTATCCACCTCTAAGATTGGTGGTCTGGATTAGGTTTGCCCCTTCTATGGAAGGGAAATGGTGAGTTCGCCCGTGTTTGTCGTAGGTCTACCTCTGTGTCTAGTAAATTCGCCCATTGGGGCGGATTTGCCATTGTGTCAAATTTGAACCTAAAAAAAATCAAACAACAAGCATACATAAAATAGACTCGTGACATGGGTCCCACCGGGCGTGCCATAAATGTGTCCAAAGTGTTTTACCTACCCTAAGATGCAAAACCAAATGAAATACACAAAGGAAAAACATAAAACAAACACTCGGATTAGGCCTAGTTGAATCTAAATAAAGCACAATAAAGATGGAACCTTTTACCTTGTTCAAATTGTTGGTTTGGTTGGCCCTTGTTGATGTTTGATTTGTATGCTCCTTTGTTGGCAATATGGCTCTAAATGATGCTTAAAATGATGCTAAGAGGATGAGTAATGCAATGGTGCAAATGGGTGTTTGGATAGATGCAATATGGAGGTTCAAAAATGTTGCAACAATGGTGATGGCTTGAATGGCTAAGTGATGGCTTGAGTGCTTGAGAGTGTGGTTGCTAAAGTGGATGATTGTGTGTTAGAAAAATGAGGGCAATTCCACCATTTTTAGGGGAAGTGCCTCTAAATGAATGGAGGGTTAGGATTAAGCCATGGTGGAGAAGATCAAGGGCTAGGGTGAATTGAGAACTCACAAGCTCTCACAAATGGACATGTGGCGGATGAGTGGAAAAAAGGGGAGGTGATGTGGAGGTGACATGGAGGTACTTTTATGTACCTTGGGAAGGGACAAGATCTCCTCGTAAAGGAGGTCCTTGTCCACATGTGCTTGAGAGGACATGTGGGGAATTAAAAACTCCTCACAAATCCTCATGGGGATGGGAGAAGGAACTTAAAATTCCTTAAAATGCATTGGAGGAATAAATATGAATTAAAAATTCACATAAGGAAGGGGATGCCTTCTCCAAAAAGAGAAAGCATTTAATGTGGGTTGACTAAAGACACATGCCACAAATGGCATGAAGATTAGGTTAGCTTAAGCAGGTAATTAAGGTTGTGCAAATGTGGGGTTAGGAAAGCTAATGAGGGATTAGAGGCAAGTGGGAGATTATGGAGGATGTGACCCTGATGATGATTAGGGGTGTGCACATCCTAATCAAAGATTTATTAGATTAATCTTGATTAAAGAGGATTATGGAGGATGTGACATGAGGAGAGAGAAGAATATGAATTAAAAATTGACTTAATTCATTTGGGCTAATGACTAGATTAAATAAATTGGTCTATTTATTTAATTTAGAGATGAATGAGGTAAACTATTTAATTGATTAATTAAATACCTTAGGGGACATTAGGCTGGAGAGAAATATTAATCAAATAATGAAGTATTCAATTGCTATGACTTAAGGGTGTGGGATAGAAGAATAGAAGGGTGAATTTGACCATATGGAAGTGGTCAAATTCCAGGTGTCTACAAAAGTCTTGGCTACTTCTAAGTTAGTAAATCAAATATCATCTTTAATTTTAGAATTAGTAGTCTATTACAAGTAATAAATAATCTAAATCTTAGAACTTATCATTAAAAAAAGATCTAGATTTAATATAAATTATTGAGGTTTTATCTCACATCAATCAAAAACACCAAATTCACTTATCCAAAATCATCACATCCTTTTGTACAAATTTAAAAATGTATCTTTAGTAGAGTCCATTAGAAACAACACATTCATATAAAATCACCCAAATTCTATCTCACATCCTCATATCATAAGGTCTTCAAATTTGTATGCCTACAACAAGGTCTCAATATAATAAACTCATGGATTCCAATCAAAGTGATTCAAACATTACCACAATCATGGGTGGTACACAAACTAATTTTGGTATGCCTTCTCATGTGTACAAACCTAATGACTATCAAACACCACAATTTCAATCCCCAGATATTTTGATAGAAGGCATCACACATGAGTTTGATGAATTGACACAAGATAAAATATTAGAGATACAAAAAGATTTAGAAGTAATAAATTTAATGGATAGCCTCCTTACTTTGGAACCATACAAATATTTATTACACTAGCACAAAAAGGTGCTAAACTACCTTCATATTTTGACATTACCATGCTTAGGCAACAATCCCTCACAAGTATCATGACATAATACATATTATATAATCCAATCATACCCATACCTCAATATATCAACTTATCCATGTCTCAATCTTCCATGCCAAATATGTCAATTCAACCATCCATACTTCCTCATGAATTAGATTTCATACCATGTTATAAATAATACATTAATCCACTCTATCAAAATACTTTCACATCTAATCACACAAACATATCTATCCAAAATCCACAAATTTCTTCATCCATACCTTATAGCACTAATATTCCCCTTGGTTTGCAACCCATCACATCAAATTATATAAATAACCCATTTGCTTCACAAACTATAACATCTCACATTCCTAAAAACATTACATACACTTCACAAACATCAAATATATCCATGAGCATATACAACCCAACTCATTTCCACCAATATTCTATTTCACATAATTCACAAGGTTCCTAATTCAACATTCTAAATCACTCTTCCAAATATTTAACATACCTATGAATGCAAAAATTCCAAAATTTTCATAATTATATTCTCAATATGTTTCATTCACTATCCCCATAAATACACATATACCTCAAATCCATAACTACTCATACAATATCATGCAACAACAAACCATCACACAAATTCAAAGTACTTCATTTAATTCATCAACCATCCCAACATCAAACATATATTCCCTCAAACCAAACACAAATCAACACAACAAATGACTTGGCATCACAAATACAAAGTTTGCATAAAAAGATAACTGACATGCAATTAGGACATACAACGAAAATCCATGCACTTGAAGATATGTGTCCTTATCCATTTGATCGAACAATACCTATATTCCTTTCCCTCACATTTTTGAAATTACATAGTTTTAAAAGTACAAGAGAAGAGGTTATCCACAAGAACATATATATGAGTTATACATAACATGCTTATAGATCGCTTATAATGACACATATTTGATGCACCTTTTTCTCCAAAGTTTAGGAGGAAAAGCAATAGAATGGTTCTCTCATTTACAACACAGTATCAATACCTTCCATGAACTAGCTGAAAATTTCATTGGTCACTTCTACAACATTGAACATGAGATATCTATAACTAATTTATGTAACACCCAACAATGAAATGGAGAATCATTTGCTTCATTCCTACAATAATGGAGGATCATTTGCTTCATTCCTACAATGATGGAGAAACATGGCTAGTAAATTCATATGGAATATACAAAAAAAAATCGTGAGAATTTTTGTTCAAAATATTGATCAAGAAATAGGTTTCCACATACAAGTGCAATGCACTAACACATTTGATGAGATTATAGAGAAAATTATCGCAATTGAAAAATATCTCATCATGAAAGGATATGTCAAAATTTACAAAGAAATGAAAGACAATGTGTCACGCTCCAATGAAAAAACTCACCTATGGGCCATGAATAAGAACATTACCAATGATGGTGTAGTTGCTGGGATATGGTGTTGTACACCATTGCATAAAATGTTATATTATAATGTAATTAAATAATTATTTAGTTGTGATGCGCTTAAGTGGTTTGGTTAATCACACTAGGTAATTATTTGGGGACCACTTTATGTTGTATTGTAACATTGTATTATTATTTAATGTGTGAGAGACATGGGGTAATAATTTAATATTAGGAAAATATTAAATAAAGTGAAAACTTAGTACCTAATATTAGATAAGGAGTTAGTGATTTTATTCTGTAAAAGCAAGCACATGTTTAGTGGTTAAGGTTGGCTGGGTGAGTGGACTATCATTATTGAGTCTTTTTTAGGAGTGCATATGTGAAGCATGGAATGGGATGTGTGGATTAATGCTTGGACACATGAGGATGCATTGGAGAGGCTTGATTTTTTTGCAAGGTGTGCGCCTTTGGTCTCCTTGTGTTGTGCAACACAGTGCTCGAGTTCATGACATGACTTAACAACCTCCTGTTGATTCATTAACTCTGGAAATTGTATCAGGCATTAACATGTCAATCTTTTGGTGCAACAACAACCATCTGTGCAACAATTGGTATCAGAGCTTGGGTCACGGGTTCAAACCCATCACTTGTGTTGGGGGGATTGTTGCAAGGTGTGTGCCCTTGGTCTCCTTGTGTTGTGCATCACAACGCTCGAGTTCGTGACATGGCTTAAATGCCTCCCAAGATTCATTAACTCTAGTGATTGTGTCAAGCATTAATAGGTTGATCTTTTGGTGCAATGGAAACCTTCTGTGAAACAAATGCTTCAAAGATATTCATTGTAACTCTTGTATTTCTTTATTGATGAATAATAAGATGAAGTATGGATGCTTTTGGAGGCTGAATTTTTACGTCTTGAGGGTTTTCCTAGGGTACATCTTGTATTATATTGTGACTTGTCTATTTGATCTATGCATTATGGTTACTTGCATGCATTCTTTTCTCTCTCTTGGGGTTATGTAGGAAATGGATTAAGATTTTGGGTTATGATGCATTATTTCCTAACAAGTTGTATCAGAGCTATAATGGTTGATGGGAGGTGTGAGCTTCCCATATTTTTCGTTATAACCCTTGTTTGAGTAGATTTTTGTAAAGTTGAATCTATGGACATGCATGTTAGATATGGGGCATTACAAGGTATGGAACACATGTTACACGTGCTATTATGCAAATTTGGGGTTTTTGATTGTTAAAATTTATTGGATTTATTGCAAATCTGAAGCTTGAAAAATATGGGTCAAAAGGGTTTTCTTGGATTGAGTTTTCATATGAGGGTTTTGTAGAGGAAATTTTGTAGATGACCTCTTGAGACAAAACATACCTCACCATTAGATCTAGGATGGCCGAGAGATGAAAAATGACATAAAAATTTACCTATTTCAAGGAAAATTTGAAAAATTACAATTTTTTTACCCATAGCCCTACTCGTACGACCGTCTAGATCAACTGTAAGTTGTCAGAATAATAAAATATATTTTCAACGTATGAAAAATTTAAAATTCCTGCAAAAATAAATTAAAAGGTTAAAATCAAAAATTTATTGAAAAACCTTTTGAAAATAAAATCAAAGAAATATATATAATAGTTCGAGGGCACAAAGTCTGCAGACCTGTACCCTCCTTGCATCAACCTTGTCATCCTATGGTCTGATTTAGCTATCAGTCTGTAATATGCTTATAAACCACCTATTATTAGTTCTATTGGCCATTTTCTTGAATGATTTAAAAATAAATAAATAAAATTAAGATGGTTGAAGTCTTTTTAAGAAAATATTTATACTTAAATCTAAATCACCACTCCCCCTCCTTATTAAAGTTTGATTTTAAAATATTAAAAGAAAAAATCACCACATTTAAAGTTTTAATATTTGAAAAAATTAAATTGGTTTTTATTTTGGGGTGGGGTCTACCAAAAGTTGTCTATATAGTCAAATTGGACATTTTTTTCAAACGGGCATAACTTTCATTCAGGGAGTCGGATTTTCGACTTCTTATACTCGTTGGAAAGGTGTTTATGAGAACTAAATAGTGGTATAGGTTTGGTTCCATGATTTTAATATTTTGATCAGTTTGGGGGCTTGGAAGTCATATGTTCTCTTGTACACAGTTTTGAGCATAACTTTTGCATACGAAATCAGATTTTCGATTTTGAATAAATGTTGGAGAGCATGAAATTTTTTTAAAATAGTGGATAATTCATAATATTAGCTTGTGGTGTAAAAAAACTATGGTACTTATTTTATCACTTATAGGATCTTGAGATTCGGGGTGTGATTGCTTAAGCATCTAGACAAGTCAAGAGGTGAAACCTTGAGGGAGTAAATGTTTTTATATGATATTTATGAGGGTAAAACTAATTATCAGTTTGGTGCTTCTTGGTACAAGTTTATAGATTTTTTTTAGAGTTGGAATTTGATGGTGACAGGTACACATGTTATCTTCGTTTTGAGGACATGGGTTGACACGAGTGGTGACTTAGAGTCTTGTATGGGTGATAGTTGAGTGCAGGTACAACATTAGCTATGATTATGGTGTTATGGATATGTAGGTACATTTGAGAATTGACACTACATGATCATGTATGTGGTTTTTTGGTGGTGATTTGGTTAGATGTTAGGAGGTTGTTCTTATCTCCTTGATGCTTATTTGGTTCCTTGACTATGGTTACTCATTTGTGGAGGTGTTTGGAAAATAAGATATGTGGTTGACTTGGAGTTTGAGTCTTGATTTCTATAGGATTATCTTATTTGATATCTCGATTTTTAGGTTACTAATGTGATGATGAGTTTGCATGCTTCATTGTTTTGAGTTATGGTTACTCATTTGTGGATGTGTTTCACAAATCATATATGTGGTTGATTTGGAGTTTGAGTCTTGATTTCTATAGGATTATCTTCTTTGATATCTCGGTTTGTAGGTTACTAATGTGATGATGAGTTTGCATGCTTCATTATTTTGATCACAAGTTATGCAAGTTTGTGGATTACCTACCCATTTGCTTGCAATGGGATGACTCAGTGTGGACAGTTTATATCTATGAGATTGGTTTAGTGTTGATGCATATTTTGTTATTTGGCCTTATTTGTGGTCATTTATGCATTGGTATGATGTGTTGGGATGAGAGGATGGATGATTTGAGTACTTGATTAATTGATAATTGGGACTTGTAGCATGTGGTTTTATCATGATTCCATGATAGCTTGGTACATTCATTGGTTATACACTTTCATTGGGAGCTTTTGACAGTGATGATTTGGCGGTGTAGGATTGGTTCTTGATGGTTTGATGGTAGTTGTATCTTCTTGGCTTGGAGATCTTGGTTTCACTTATTCTCTAGAGTTGTTGGGATTGCAGTTGAGTATGTGTGAACTTGGATGATATTCATGGTGGAGATGGTTGTCACGATGCCATATGTAGCTCGGTATCATGATTTAGTGGGAGTTGTTGGTAGTGACATGGATTCATCATTGGTGATGGTTATCTTCATGTGATTGGAGATATGGTTTCTTGGTTTACAGTGTGTTTATTATTATATCATGATATACTCTTAATTCTAGATTAGAGCTTGCCAAGGTACAAGTTCTTTTGAGACCAAGATGTATGCCTTAGTGCATGTGCTCTCTTAGGAGGAGATGGTTATATAATGATGTCATGATAGGTTTCTAATTCTATATTTGGAGCTTTGATATTGATCTTGGTGGTTCTCTTTGTATTGATTACATGATCATTTTCTTGATCACTTCATGATGATGCTATGTTGTATGTGGAGTTTTGTATGTATTGATAAATTATAGGTGCTCATGGATACTTGGAGACATGGGTGAGTTTGGAGTTCTCTTATGATTAAAGACATTTTCTTGAGACAATTACTCTTTGGAGGTTTTAGTAGAAAGACCAAGGAGATTTCACCTAGATATGGACATGAGTTCATGATGGACCTATAGAGGAGATTGTTCTTGGAGTGAGTCATGATTACTTGGTTATCCCAGAGGAGCATTCTCATTTCCCACTCTTGGTCTACTTGATGGTTTATCATTTGAGAGGTATTTGCCCATTATTTCTTTCAAATGTGTTTATGTTTTGTGCTTTGATTTATCATGGGAATGAGTTGAGTCATGGTGATTGATTTTTCAGAGACTCATTTGAGGATTGTTTAGTATGAGTTTATATTGATTTATCTTTCATGGATATGGATCTTGAGCTATGGATAGTTAGTTTTGGAGGATTCATTTTGACAGATGTTTGGCATGGTTATCTCCTTGTGCATTTGAGTTTATGCTATCATTGATTGATGAGGAGTTTAGGAGATGTTTTATGGGATGATTTCCTGGTTTGGAAATGGTTAATTTGAGTTTGATTTTCTTGATTAGAGAAGCTTACATCCATGTTGGAATTATACATGATTCATATGTTGTACTTGATCTATGAGATTGAGTGGTTGGGTGTTGCTAAGGATTTTCATTTGGGACCTTGTAAGGAGATCATACTTGACATATCGTTGCACTTTTGAGGTGTTGGTAGAAGGAAATGTTATGGTTTACATATTTTCTCTCTTCATTTATATGGTTGCTTCTTGGAGGTTCATGTTCATATGATTTGGGAGGAGGGTAGTGACATGTTGTGAGAGAGTAAGAAAATATTTGTGTTGCATGTGTGGATCATTGTGATTGTTCTTGGTACTTCATTGTTCATTTATCACACCTTGATATAATGTTGACTGGTATACTTGATATGCTTTGACATTACCCATGCAATGGGAGTTCCTGGATATGTATGTTCTTCATTGACAAGTTTGATACAGGGAGCTTGATTGTGGTTTATGGGTTGCATATGTTGTTGGCATGAGTTTACTGATGTTGTTGATACCTAAGAGGTATGAATGGTTGGATGTGTTGGCATGTGTTGTGGATGTTATTTCCAATCATGTTGGATTTTACTTGAAAACAACTTGTTTGGAGCCTTTGTTATCTCTTGGATTTGATGCTTGTGTTCTTGGATTGGTGCATCTTCACCATGGAATATTCCTTTTTCTTTCATAAGTGGCACATTGGAGGATGAGAGGATTTCTTACTTGAGATTGTGGTCACTTTTGTTTTATTGTAGGTATCTTGATGTAACACGAGAGCATGTTGGAGATTCATGTGGTTTCATGTATGACTATGATAATGTATTTCATTGATTGATCCCTTATGTAATGTATATAACAAGTGGGAGAATGTTGGGATATGGTGTGGTACACCATTGCATAAAATGTTATATTATAATGTTGTAATTAAATAATTATTTAGTTGTGATGCACCTAGGTGTTGTGGTTAATCACACTAGGTAATTATTTGGTGACCACTTTATGTTGTATTATAATATTGTATTATAATTTAATATGTGAAAGACATAGGATAATAATTTAATATTGGGGAAATATTAAATAAAGTGAAAACTTAGTACCCAATATTAAATAAGGGGTTAGTGGTTTTTTGTTCACATGGTTTTATCTTACCACTTGGTTGTATTTGTGTGAGCTTGAGTCTATAATTTCAAGCACATGTTTAGTGGTTAAGGTTGGTTGGGTGAGTGGGTTGTCATTATTGAGTCTTTATGAGGAGTACATATGTGAAGCATGGCATGGGATGTGTAGATTCATGCTTGGACACATGAGTATGCATTGGAGAGGCTTGATACTTCAGAGGTGTTCATTGTAACTCTTGTATTGTTTTATTGTTAAATAATAAGATGGAGTATGTATGCTTTTGGAGGTTGGTTTTTTCCCCCTTGAGGGTTCTTCTAGGGTATATCTTGTGGCTTGTATATTTGATCTATGCATTATGGTTACTTGCATGCATGATTTTTTCTATTGGGGTTATGTAGGAAATGGATTGAGATTTTGGGTTATGATGTATTATTTTCTAATAGTAGGGTGATCCCACAATAGCGGTTTACATTTTTTGGCCAAACTTGACATTAAACTGATTTTTTTTTAACTAAATCTTCACTTTTGAGCACCTATAGTTGCTAAACCATGAGGAATTTGAAGATGATGCAAACTAGTAATTTGTGACATTTTTTTTGTAGATTCTAAATATATATTTTTAAAAAAAAGTGGAATAAAATTGAATTTCTTTTTCCATCTCATTCAAAAACTAGTTTTTAACAGTAAACAACATTTTTAAAGAGTGATACCTGCTAACACATAACTTTTTTTTTTCTATGAAGGATAAAATTCTATTTTTTTGAATTTAGATTTGTAACTACGATATCTAGTGCATGAAATTGGTTTCATAGCGTTTTATTGAAAGTTTTTTTCTTAATTAAGTTTTGAAGTCAAACCAGTTGCAATTTAGACATAGGTTTACTTGCTAACTTATAACTTTTTTGTATGTATTGAATTTTTTTTTTTTGTTAGATCAAGGACATAAATATCAAGTGCATAGATAGTTTTTAGATTTTTTTTTGATAATCTACTATTTTTCCACATGTGCAGAACAAAGAGCTTGATTTTCGGCGAAAAACCTACATTCACAAGAAATAAAAAATAAATATAATAATCAAATTAAATATATTTAAAGTTTTACTTTTTGGGAAGCTTATAATAAGGACTACATATTTACAAAATATAAATTTTAAATGAATTCATTTGATCCCCCATAATAAAATTGGTTTTTTATCAGTGTTTTGGTAGGTGTAGAGGAGACTCCATTATAGTTATGGTTTAAAACTATCAGGGTTCTATCCAAGGGGGTTCAAACCCTCTTCAATTATAATCTTTTAAATGAAACCTTTTAGTTCTTAAATCATTATATTTTCTAAAAATATGTGATTTCAGCAAAAATCAGGATGTCTTAGAAAGTGTAAATCACTATTGTGGGATCACCCAGTAATGGATGCTAAATTTGTGTAAAATATAGAACCACCACCTAACACTCAAAAAAAGAACCAAAAAATAAATCTTCCAAAGGGTGCACCAAGACAAAACAACAATACTAGACCCAAATACACTCTCTCAAGGGAGCCAATTGAAACAATATTGAAGAAGCTAATCTGAACCAATCTTGTTAAGCTTCCAGAGCTAAGATAATATGATGAAACACAATCCAGACTCTCATGGTACAATGACGATGAATATTGTGAGTACCATAGAATAAAGGTCACAAAACACCTAACTACATGAAATTAAAAAATCTCATCCAAGGACTTATTGATCAAGGGGATGTAAACATTGAGAAATGTCCTAAAAATTCCACCCATAATAATATTGGTATCTACAAGGATCGAATCCTTGACCATGGAAATAAAAATGACTCGGGTAAAGAAAAACATTATAATAAGGTCAACCATTTATATGATTTCATTGTGGGACATATTGAAGTAACAAATAACCATATTGTCACCATCATTTTTCTAAATAAGAATCTTGAACGTATAATTACTACATGACATGTGGAAAATTCACCCTCCAAGAAGCCCCGCTCTAAACAAAAATCCTAACTATGTTGCATTACCATCTAAATATAATATTATAGACCATATGAAGAAAACACTGACCCAAATTTCCATATTAGAACTCCTCTACATATCTCTTGCACATAAAGAGGTCCTGGATAAGGAACTTCAAGCATCATCCATACCCACCAACATAGATACTGAACAATTCCAAGCCATGGTAGGACACACTGCATCCACCCACCACCTCATATTCACAAAAAGACCTTCCTATCGCCTCATATCATAACCAAACATTATACCTAGAAGTTTATGTCCATAAGCACGAAATCAAAAGATTCTTGATAGATGATGGAACTTAGGTTTAAAAATTTGTACACTAAAATTGGTAAAGCAATTGGATAATTTGATGGGGTCATAAAAAAATAAAGAACATTACTATTAGAGCATATGATAATGTTGGTTCTAAGTCAAAAGGAATAATTAAACTACCTATCCTATTTGGTCCTACAATTGCAAAAACTACATGTCATGTATTGGACCTTGATCTCCCATACAACTTTCTCCTAGGCTGCTCATATACCATGCAAGCCATCCTATCCACTTACCACCAATGCATAAAGTTTCCCTAAACTAAAACTAAGGTAAGGTAACCATTTATGAGGACCCTCGCCGTCTCTAGTATTGCCAAAATGTAGTGAAAAGTACCAAATATCCACCAAGTACCAATAATGACATTGCCTCATCATCATCTAATATCAACCCATCCATATTGACCTCATCATCTAAAACACATGATCCCCTTCTTGAAATAAAGGTTTGGATGCATGATAAATGTTGTGGGGAATATGATCTAAAAGGGTTCTTCTATGTAGGAAAACTTCCATCTTTCCTAAGTCATATGGTAAGTCTCAACATATAGACAATACCACTTTAATCATTAGGTATGAACCACGATATTGTAAAAGTGGGGAGATTTTAAAACAAAGAGGTCATAGAAGAAAATGTCTCAAAATGGTCGTATTAGGAAGATAAAGAACAACCAACCCTACTAGTTAAGCATTATAGTAAGGGTTTCTTGATTATTAAGAACATAGGATTTATAGGTCAAGGTGGCTGATGAGCTCGAAATATGCTCATAATTTGAATATTATGATGTATTTTTAATACCCTTACTCTTTTACTGATGGTTGTTTAAACTCTTTGATTAAAGACTTTTTATCTAAAATCAGGTAGTATCCTATAGCAACACATTCCTATATTCCTGCAGCTTAACATCTCTATGTGTCTGTATTTATTGCCTTGTTTGACCTCTCGAATGACTAATATAATGCATGTGGTTTTTGGATAATGAAATGGATTTAATGTGTGATTAATGAATGAGTATCGTGTTATTGTGTGCATGCTTTCTTTCGCTTTTGTCACCATGTGTATCGCAGGTTGTTGAAAGAGGCATGAATGAGTCAAAGCGTAGCAGATCTTGGCCCTACAATAAAGTCCATTTCCAGCACGGCATCGAGGAAGTTGTTCCAGCAAAGACTCTCTGATTGGGTCGTTGGGAGGAAATCTAAATGATCATTAATCTAGGAAGAGTGGAATGCTAGATTCTCTCTAAATCGGTTGAATAGATATGCTTTCATTTATGAGAAGTATGTTCCTCGGTGTTAGGAGGCATTTATGTCCACATCTTTCTCTGTTAGAGTTGGTAGTTAGTTGCTTTTCTATAAATAAGTGTTCCTCCTGCGTGAGTGAAAAAAAATAGAACATAGTGTATTAAGATTAGTGTTATAACGAGAAACAAAGTTTTGTGTAAGTTTTCTTACAAGCAGAATGATCAATGTATATGATTCCAAGTTTATGAATAAAAGTTGATAAAGTTTTGAGTTCAATTCTTGCATAAACTAGTTGATGCTTGCTAAGGGGGCCCACTTGGCGAGTATTTGTAGTTAATTGAGTATTTCCTATTGATTATAAGTTAGAATTTCATTCTTGAAGGTTTCAACGCAAACTCAGTCTTATATTGTTCCTACAACATAAGACCAGTTCATAGTTTGTTCCTTAGTAATAGTTGTCATGATTTCTTCTTTGATTAAGTTATGCTTAAGTTAATAAGACTTTACATTACGTTCTTGTAGCATAAGTAGAATTCCTTCCAAACATTTATTTCTAGTAAATTGTGGCTGAAACTGGTTCTTAGTGCACATACAATGCCGCTCCATTCAAGTATACATTCCCTGGTTTGACAATGTAAATGAACGACCATAAGAAGATGTTAATCACCTGTTGGAATGTCCAATTCCCAGGTTAGGATTTGCCATGAATTTTATATCCTTTTGTGGAATCGACCATCAGTGGCCTTAGGAATTCATTAGAAATGAATATGAGAACCCATAGTTCTAGAAAAGAGACAAAAATATTGGGGGCTTGGGTATGGGTCATTAAGTAATGTTACTCCTAACTTTGAGAGTGTACTTAGGAAGGTAACTAAATTTTTTCCTACATTAGAATCCTCTAATGATGATAACATCAATGTCTCTTTCATACACATCACCAAGCTATTCAAAAACACATCAATTAACACCCAAACATTCATAACATTTATATCTCCCTCACAAACCAATGACCTTCCAATTATTTATCCTAACTTATCAATTAGGACCAACAACGACCACCAATTCTAGACATATTTTAAAACGATGATGCTATTGTTGATTTTATGGGACTTAGATATGACATGCAACCCAGAGATAAAAAATTAGGGTTTGATATAGATATTTATGCACAAGAAAACTTTGGGGAGGAAATCAAATCCTTTAGTTGCAAAAGAGAAAAAAAAAATAGTCCCTATTGAAAAATATGATGTGGCACTTTTAGATCAAGAAAAAAGTAAAAATAAAAGACATAACCAAGGGTGTAAACCTCTTTGAGGCATCTATAGATAAAGGATTTGAACTCCCAAGTATCACTAAACATCAAGAGAGATCATTAGTTTTAGTAGAAGCATCAAATGAAATAAATGTTGGAACAACCAACAACCCTAAAATCACATTCTTTGTTGCCCATTAACACCTGAAGAGAAGTAGGATTTTAAATCATTTATTGATATATGGAAATTCATTTTTGTTTGTCATATGTAGGCATGCCATGACCATATATAGTTTTGGGGGTCCATCATTTGACAGTCTACCCAGAGGCTAAGCTGATAAATAGAAACTATGTAAGATGCATCCTCAGATTGCATTACTAGTCAAGATGGAATTACAAAAAAACATAGATGTTGGATTCATCAAGAAAATAGATTATTCAGAGTGGGTGTCAAACCTTGTTCCTGTTGTAAAACCCATTGGGGGCATCATATCTACATTTATTTAAGAGATCTAAATAAGGCTTGTTTGAAAGATGACTTTTATTACCAAAAATTGACATCACCGTGGATTTGATAGTAGGACATGAGATTATTTCACTCATGGATGGTTTTTATAGATATAACTAGATAGATATATAGCACAAGAAGACCAACACAAGACTACCTTCACATGTTCTTGGGGTACTTATTATTGGAATGTAATGCCTTTCAATCTTAGGAATGTTGGTGCAACCTATCAAAGAGCAATGAAATTCATTTTTCATGATATTCCACAATGGAGGGCTATATAGATGACTTTTTGGTGAAATAAATAACAATAAAAGGACATTTGGATGTTATTGGACAAACCTTTGACATACTAGAGAAATATCGGGTGAGGTTAAATCCTAAGAAATGTGTATTTGGTGTCACTTTAGGAAAAATATTGGGATACATTATATCTCATAGAGGTATTGAAGTTGACCACCAAAAACTGAAATTAATAATTTGGGTGCCTCCACCAAAGAGTCTCAAGAATATTTGTAGTCTCCAAGGAAAGCTACAACCAATCAAATGGTTTATAACCCAGCTAGAAAATAAATGTCATCTATTTTCTTATCTCCTACATAAGTATGTCATATTCAATTGGGATGAGAGCTGTCAACAAGAATTTCAACAACTTAAGGATTATCTGGCTTCACCACTAGTATTTATGCCTCCAATGCAAGGCAAGCCATTGATATTGTACATGTCATTCACCACAACTGTAACATGCCCAATGTTTTACCTATTGATTTTATCTAAGTTTTAACCCACATGTGAATAGTTCATATTTACCAACATAAATCAATATTTTTTTCTTTTCTTATTCAATAACAAGATGCACATTCAAAATAAACCCATTTCAAACTCCCATTGCATTTATAAAGAAACATTAGATAATCCAAGTAACAATTTCATATTACATAATCCCATGTAATGATAACATTTTTCCAATTACAATCTCCATAAAGATAGAGATACATGAATACATACATAACTTCCAAGAGCTTAATGAAACATAGTACAAATGGTCCAGATGTCCCTTCCTATGCATACATCCTCAAATTTCGGCTGCCAACTATATGAGGGAGAGTATCACTTAAGCACTTTTCTGCCAACCACAATCTTACTACGGTCCCCCACACATCTACCTAACTGGTAAGATGGCCCTACCCTTTGATGAAGAGATTGGTCTGGTAACCTCATAATACTAGCCTTCCTAAGCATGGTGTTGTGTCCTACATAACTAGAGCTACCATACATTGACTACAACCTACATGCATGAAATTGCTAGCCTAGCTATGCAAACCTGGGTCATAGTGATTTACATTGGCTACAAACTACATGCATGACATTCCTAGCCTAGTTATGCAAACACTACTTTGGCCAAAGATTTCATATATATACAGTCGCTCGATACTTTGAGCGTAGTCGTATATTTACCACCCCTTAGCTCAATTTGGTAAATGATCACACATACTCTTTTTAATCATAAAATAATTTCAACCTAAAAGGTGATGTACATCTAAAAGATCTAACTGACCAATAGGTTACTCCCATCCATGGATATCCTAACCCCAGGAACAACCAAATTAACCACACATGTACATCTAGTATTGCAAACTAACATCTTTGACATAGTACTTCAAGATAATATTATTTCTCATATTTCATAATCCATGTAAGCATACACATGATCTATGATAACCTAGGTATTATACTAATATACTATGAATATCTTGTTTAGCAATCAAAACCACATAATTCCAATATATATATATCAACCAATGAGCTTTTACCAAAATAATAATTTACCAAAGATCATACAAGCTCAAAAAAATAAGAAATAATCAAAGTTCATGCAAGCAAGCTCAACATAACATGCAATTCATCTTTTCCTCAAACACTTGCATTCATAAACATATATGATTTCAACACAAAAAGAATAGAGAAGTACAATCAACATGCCTAGAATTATAGCTCCAAATGAAGATACTACTTCTTAAGCTTAATTTATATTGTCACACTTACTACTCCTTTTATGATTAGCCTATCTCCAATCCTATCCTTTCTCAAAACTCTCAACAAACTACAATTCACAAAGAAATCTCTCTTTTCTCACTAATGCACTCAACAACCTATTTGCATAAAAAACTACAACAATGAACTTCAAAAGGATGAATGAAAGATAATGAATGAATAACCAAAAGGTTAAGAAGTTTCATGTACTTATACTACAAATTAAGAAGCTTATTGCTACAAACAAGCTCTACAATCTTCCACCTTTTCTCTTCCAACTACCACCACTTAAAAATAAAAACCAACTTCTACTCTAAATGAGTTGACTAAGCCAATTGAAGTGAAATTTGGTTGCTCAAACTGTTGATATGCAAGCACATATATAGCCCCTGCATTTTTAACCTCTCAATTATGGTCGAGTCACCCTCTTTAACTATTAACAACTACTCTTTTATTGATTCAAACACATAAATTTTTACCTACAAGTTTCTTATTTTCATTATAGCTATCACAACAAGTCAACTTCTTCCTTAGCTTCAACCAACTCGTGACTTTTGAAAAAGTCTTATGCTCTAATATGGTTGTGCATGCCTTTTCAACGTAACATTTTAACTTTAATTTGCATTCTATCTCTTACATTGTGTTGCATAATATCTATGAAAATGCCTTACAAATGTTTCCCATGCGCTTCCATCTTATGCGCTCTACTTCACAATAATAAACAATCCACATTTTATGTGCTATTAACAACAATAATATTCTCACGTATGTGTGAGCCTTATGTGCAACATATGGTTTATACTTGTTGACTTTATCCAAGCTATTCACCATTTATATGGTTAACATTATATATGTGCTGAAATTTACTTTATAATATTTCAAATATATATAAACATTATATATTAATATATATATATATATATATATATATATATATATATATATATATATATATATAATATCATTATATATGCATATTAAAATCATTGGTTATCATTTATATATATATATATATATTATATAATAATATCACAATGATAACGTATACAATACACACATATATATATATATAATTGTCAATATATTTAAATGACAACCAATGATTTTAATATGCATATATATATATATCAAAATCATTGGTTGTCATTTAAATATATTAACAATTATATATATACATATATATATATGTATATATACATATGTATACATATATATATACATATACATATATATATATATACATATATATATATATATATATATTAATATGTATGTATATATGTTTTCAGTGACTTGTGGACAATGCATCCATTGTAATTTGGATTTGGGAGATATGGAAGGAAAGGAACAAACACATATTCCAAGAGCGAGAGTTATCTATTCCTCGATTGCAATGTAAGATTGAAGCAAGTATAGTGGAGATATTTAATGTGAGGATATATCAACATGTGGTAAAGGGAAGATTTTTTTTGGTGTGGGATGCTAGAGTCAGGTAGAAATGGTGTGGATTGTTGGTACCTACTTTGGTGGGTAAAGGTGGTGCAACAACTAAGGAGGAGCGAAGTAGAGTCAAATGGATCCCGCTGGATCATGGATGGGTTAAGTTGAGTTTTGATGGAGTGTCCAGGGGAAACCCGGGTCCCTCAGGGGCAGGTTGTATTGTGAGGGATCATTCATGCACAATTGTGGCAAGGTTGGCTGCCCCCTTAGCAGTGGGAATGAATAATGCTGCTGAGTTTCAAGCCTTGATGTTAGGTCCGACTCTCTGTAAAGATAAGAAGTTTATGAATGTGGTGATTGAAGGAGATTCTTTGTTGGTAATAAATGCTCTTAGATCCAGACAGTTGTATAATTGGAAGCTAGGGGTGTATTTGAATATAACTTTGATTCTAATGGATTCCTTTGATCATGTGTTGAGGAAAGGAAATTTTGAAGCAAATCTTCTTTCAAACTTGGGGGAAAATGGTCAAGATAGTAGATTTTTTTAATAAATAAGGCCAAGTGTTTATGGGTGGTTGGGTGGGTAGCCCTCCAAGAGTGGCAGAGGGCATGTGGCAGGTGATGTGGTTGGGGTTGATGTGCTACCAACATGATTCTTTCAATATAAAGCTTTCCCAAGGGTGGTGAGACGAGTTGTCCGCATGGGATTAACTTGCTGGCCAACTCCCATATGACGAGAGACTAGTTGGAGTCTAGTACGAGCTCTAATTACTAGGAAAGGCATGTTGATAAGGTGGCAGATTTTTGGTACCAGTTCACATGTTGATGTGATTTTTCACAATGAAGTTAGCCTAGCATTTGAGGTCGAGGATGACCTCTCTCATGTATTGCATCATGGAATTCATGTCATTATCTCCCAAGCATCGATTAATGATGTGTGTCTAAAGTTTTCTATGGGTTTAAATATTATGGAGCATGTTGTTGCGACCATTGTTAAAATACTTGGCTCTGGTGTTTGGCGTGTCTGTCTTGTTGCGTTGGCTTTGATGGGTGGTTGTAAGCTCACTGTGATGGCGAGGTGTTCTTGTTTCATAGTTGAAGTGTCGGCTGAGGGAGTAGTGGGGTTTGGTGCAAATACGCCCATCTCTCTAGGTGCTAAGACCAGAGAAACGTCTTTTAGAGCGATAACAGACTGACGCCTTAAAATGATAATGATCAATAACGATCATTTGTTGATTGCAGTGGTGGAAATGGTGTTGGGTGATGGGCATGTTTCCAGAATCGAGTTTGGGAGAGACAACACTTATGTCACCTTCAGGTTTCTGGCGTCTTTGTTAGATAGTCGAGTGCCGAAGGTGGAGGCCAAAGCGGTGTTGGAGAAGATTTTCATTAAAGACTTGCTGGTGGGTGTGGATGAGGTGCTAAAGGCGACCATAGTGGGGATTGGCATTCCTTGTCCTGGAGAGTTGGAGTTGTTGAAGGATGCAAACGAGGCGATGAGTTTCTTTCCCTTTCTACTTGATCTAAAGGGTCCGACCCTAATGCGACATAGAATGATTGTTGTCGTGGTTGTGAATTACATCAATTTTTTTTTCAGACTCATGACTGTGCAAGACATAGAATGGATTGTAGAATTTGACGCTTTTGCCAAGCTTAATGGCTTTCTGTGAGTCTGGAATGTCTAGGGATGGCAACTTTTTTTTTTTGCTTTCTAGTTTTTTGGGTATAGGTTGAGGTGGGTAAAGATGAGGTTTGGTTTTTTGAAGTTTTGTATAGATGGGTATATGCGCCTTAATGGTTGGTAGGTAGTAGTGGTTCAGTGGTGGTGGGGCAGTTTTTGGTTTGGGTTGAATTGGGCCTATGGGCCAAGGTCTTCCAGTGTTTGGCTCTCACACATATTTACAATTTCATCGATCAGTATATATACATGTATATGTCTCATATGTCTCATATGTCCAATCGATATTCTCATGCATATGATATATCTGTGTATGAGCATGTGTAAATATTTCTACCTACGTATACATGTGCATGTATATACTCATATGTATGATTTGTCGCAATCACATACATATATACATTCTATGTATATACTCATCGATTAATATATAAGTATAAATACAAGAAGAAGAACTTACACTCAATACAAAGATTTAGTCACGTAATCCAAACTAAGAAACAATCAAGAATTCAAAGACTAAACCAAAACAATTATAAATCATCCCCAAACTATGACCGAAGGTTTACTTACCAATTCCTGAACTTTGACTCAACTTGACCAACTAGGATGTGAGTGTGTGATAGCTCAAATAGGCACATTAAGGGTTACTAAACCAAACTCTTCTCTTGAGCGATACTCCTCTTTCGAAGGCTTGATTCTTTTCCTACATCCAACTTAGTGCATCACAATAGAAGTTAGCCGATAACATTACATTCATATGCATCATATATTTTAATCTTCAAAACATTTAAAATATCATATTGCATTGCACATCCATTCATCACATTTTCCATCAAAATATACAAAACATAATCATGTATTAAAGCATTTTAACTCATCAAAGTAATAGTAAATAAGTAATAACACAATGAGGTGTAACAACAACAACATTAGGAGCCCTTTTAGCACAACATTATGATGCTAGAAATGAGAGAATAGTCTACTGCACCAACATGACATTAGTAAAATACGAGCTTAATTACACTCCTATTAAGTGAGCATTTTTAGTTGTCATCTTCACATCATAAAAGATTTGACACTACATGATTCATCACCAAAATAAGCTCATGTTTTAAAATTTTATCCATTGAAATATCTGTTGTCAAAAGAAACACTCATTGGTTGTATGACTGAATGGGTTATGTTATTAAGGGATTTTCACATTAAAGTATGTAGACCGAAAGGCAATAAAGGGACAAGTCATTGCAAATTAGTTAGCAAAAGCAACTTATGAATGAACATAATATATGCATAATTTAGATGAATATATTAGAATGTGTGTCTATATGGATAAGGTGGGAGGATAAGTGCATAATAAATGTGAGGTAGATGGGTAAAGGCATGGGGGAGAGGATTTGACTTTGCACAATATCACATTATTTGTAGATATGTAAACATATTAAGGTATTCTGTCAAAATGGGGACAAATCTAAATGGAAAATGACTCAGATATGCAAATTTCACCATTGTAAAATGATATTCAATGGTTTTTTCATATGATGAATGCACATTTAATGCCTTTAAATGTCAAAACATAGCAAATATCGCATGAAAATTGTACCAAGTTGACTCATGGTGGGAATGAAATAGGTGGGAGTTCACAAATTAAATTCAAAATTTTAAATTTTAAAAGTCAATTTTGTGGGTTGCGAGCTTGATTTGGCACTATAGGATTGACTTGGGACAAAATAATGCTAATATTAATGCAATGAGCGTATGTCTAAACATAGGGGTAAAAAAATGCCTAATAAATATGAAATGCATACACATGTGTAGAAAAGGATGGGATACAATCAACGATGTGGAAATGCGTGTAAATGGATCAAGGTGATAGATTAGAAAATGATCCCAACTTTACATAAAATTCTACCATTTGTCAATATGTAAATATATTATGCCATTCCATCAAAATGAACCCAAATATAATTGGAAATTGACATGGATATGCAAATTTCATCATTACAGAAAAATTTATTAACACGTTGCATTAATAATTAAGCAATTACCTTATAGATACTCAATTAATGATGATGATGATATGTTACTTGAAGACACCATCCACCAAAGTTCAAATACCTTAAAAATGTGATTAGACTAGATTTAATCTATGTGTAACTTAGATAGATTGAATAACCCTACTCATAACATAGATATATACTCTTTCATAATATTATAATCTTCTTAATTTAAAAAAAAAAAATCAATCATAAAATACAGTATCATGTTGCCTAAATATGAGAAACAACAAAGCTACTACTAATCTAACTAATCTTCACTCTGAAACAACATGATGTAAATACTTCCGTTTGTAATTTTTTTCCCGCACCAACAGCAAATAGCCATTGACAGGGAGCAGGTTTCACCCGGAAAGTTGTCACACGCCGGAGAAAACAACTTTCACGGGCCTGAAAACAAATTTAATTTCGCAACCAATATTTTGGTTAAAAGGCTGCAAAAATCTTGGCTCGAGCTCAACAACTTAGTAACTCTAAAACCCCGCTATTTTTACATCTACTTTTCGTTTATTGCGAATAGATTGAAGTAACAGCTGTTGGGGGATTGGTTTTGGTTCGTCTTATTTACAAAAAAAATTCTGCTTTGGTAGGGTTTCGTAGTAATGTTCCTGCAAACTCTGCCCATTTTTTCTCGTCGGCATCGTTGACAGCGCAACACAATTTGCGCAGAATCTTGAGGTACGTTACTTGCCATGGTTTGTGAGTTTTATTTTTTGGTTTTGTGGTTTTATCTATGTTCTCATATATGATATTATTCAAATACCTAGTATTAGATCCTTTTTATTTCTTCACGTAGATATATTTTGAAACGTGAAATGAATTTTATGTTTATTTGATGGTTTTAATTTTTGTTTATTTTGTTTTCTTTGTTCTTGAGGCTATTTTAAAATTTTTTTTTACAACTCTTGTTTGATTTGGGGTTTGGGTTTTTTTTAATTTTTATTTTTATCAGAAGAGTTTAAAAGATATTCACAGCTGTGTGGCAGTGTTTCCTTTGCTCTCATTCTATTGAATTGAAGTTTCTATTCGGCGAAAATTATCAAGTTTGCTTATTGATTTTTTTTAGCTTTAGATAAATTGTATTTGATATTTCCTGCAACTGGGACGATTTAATCGAAATGGATTAAAATTTGGAGTTTTTGTTTGGTATATATTTTATATCTACAGACAAGTTTATTTAATTTTTTTGTGGTGACGAGTATGTATCCTTGAGTACCTTGCAGATTGGGTTTAGAAAGAGAATTAGGGTGGGATATTTATTAATCTGTTTCTCTTTTCCTTGCAAGAGGGACTTCTGCATTGTAGTTTGGTTTTTTTGCCTTTTTACTGTCAGTATGTAGGGACCTGTTCTTTGATTTTTTGGTTTGTTGTTTAATGCATTTTTTGGGTCTTCCCTTATTAAGGTCTTATTTAGGATTCAATTTTTCGTTGATTTTTTAAGATGCAAAGGTTAGCTTTTGTTTTTGGTTGGTAAATTTCCCTTGGAGGGGTAATGCTGGACTAGTATTTTGACTGAATTTTGATCCTTCGTATGTCTGCCTGATATGCATAGTAAAAAAATCAACGAAAAATTGAATCCTAAATAAGACCATAATAAGGGAAGACCCAAAAGATGCATTAAACAACAAACCAAAAAACAAAGAACAGGTCCCTACATACTGACATCAAAAAGGCAAAAAACAAACTACTATGCTGGATTAGTATTTCGACTGAATTTTGATCCTTGGTATGTCTGCCTGGTATTTAAGCTCATGGTTCTACTCCTTACTTGTTGCATTTCAAAACTGCAAATAATAGAATTAAAAAAAATAAAAATATTATGTAGTGATTGCCTAGGAAGGGTAATCTCAATCCCAGCTAGCGGTGGGGTATTGAGAGTTTGCAGCAACTTCAGATAAGTTATTTTGTTTATTCTATTTGCAAAATACAAGTGTGGTTATTGACTTGCACATAAAATAGCTGCATGTACTCTCAATGGGACCACAAGGCTTGACTCACTTTTTTCAGCAGATCTTGATATATAGATTGTGTAGAATATTTTCCTAGAATTTAATTACTTTATTCTATATTTTTTCAAGTCTCGTGCTTGATACATTTGCAACTCAATTCAAAGGTTCATCTTATCCTTGAAAGTCAATAATTGTGGGCATGTATACGAAAAATAATGTATTCTTGTATAAGGTTCATCCCATAGAAGGGAAAAAGAGGAACCATAATAGATTACTCTTGAAATTGAGAAAATGATGGAAGTTGTTAATCTTGATTTGAAATGGTTGTAAGCTAAGTCACCAGGTTCGAATTTGAATTCGAGTTCAACAACATTGAAATTCGGATGAAGTTCGACAAGGAAAAAATTCAAAAAGTATAAAATTCGCCTTATGTAATTTTTTTTTTTATAAATATAAGTAATATATCCATACAATTGTCTAAATAGTTTAACTGTTTAACATTGATAAATAGATTTGAATCATTATAAAAAGATGACACATTTATAAATTATAAACCATAAGAAACATGTGAAATCACGATTGCGAAGATGAACTTTCGTCAAAAAAGGTACAATAACAGTAAATAGAACTTCAGAAAAGCTCCAAGTCATCAAGAGCACTTGGCTGAGATGCTAAATCATCATCATTTATATCACTACTCAATTCATCATCTACAAAGTTAGACTCATTTGCAACTGACACTGCTATGTCTTCAAGAATTTGTTGCAAGGAAGAGTCCTTTGCTGATTTGTTCATGAGCAATTTTAAATTGCTGTGAACATAGAAAAGATCTCCCAACTTTCTAGACAACAATTTATTTTCCTTTTTGGAATGGATGTGGTCAAAGCAACTCTAGTTCCTCTCACAAGTTGATGAACTTGCTGCCTGACTCAAAACTCGAATAGCAAACCTTTGTAGCTCAAGAGTTTGTGCTCCATAGTTCATCCACTATATATACCCAGGTACATGTGCCATGTCATATTTGGCTGCTGCCATTCCATACAACCCTTCTCCTCTCTCGTATTCCCAAAATTGTTTTCTGATTAGTGTTGAAAAGCTTGAAATTGTTTGATTTGATTCATACTTTTCAATGGCTTCTAAAAGTTTTGCCATAATTTCAGTGTCACCTTGTCTATCAATAGAAGATAACTTAGGCTCCAAAAAGCAAGCTGTTGCATGTAAAGGTGTATGCATCATTTTCCATCTACAATCAACTATCTCCCATATCTCCATATTTTCTGCTTCTGCATTATTTAGTGCTTTTTGAATAGCTTCCTTACAACAGTCCATGCTTTCATAAATGCCAAGGCAGGAGTGTCACCATCAACCATACGAAGCATGTCAACAATTGGTTCACATATAAGCAAAACCTTTTCTGCACTTTCCCATAAATTCCTGTTTAGAATGATTTGCTCTATGTTCTTCCCCTTAGGACCTTTAGAAAGCACTGAATGTTCCCACTCATTGGAACAAATAACAGACCTCAAAGCTGCTTTTTCTTCAACCACTCTTTTCAAAGTGATATAAATGAAGCAAATCTTGTTTCACAAGGCCTCAACAACTCCCTGGATGCATGCTGCCTATAAAGACTCAATGTGAGACGATGATTCCGTATGAAATTTGCAATTCCTCTCCCTTTGTGAATAGCTTCATGTACCCATGGGAATTTAGCCAAGTTATGAAGCAACAAATCGAGACAATGGGCTGTACATGGGCTCCAATATATTTGTGGGTACTTCTCTGCAATCAGCTTCCCAGCTCCCACACAATTTGCTGCACTATTAGTTACCACTTGAACCACATTTTCCACCCCTACTTCAAGAATGGCTTCCTCTAATATTTGAAAAATATACTCAAAAGTTTTCTCGTGGTTAATGGTGTCAATCACTTTCAAGAACACAACACCCTTAGGACAAGCCACCAAAATATTAATCAATGGCCTTTGACATATATTTGACCATCCATCACTCGATATAGTGCAACCTGTTGTCCTCCAAGAGGCTTTGACAATAGCTAATTTCTTAGTCACTCTATCTTTTGACCTATGCAAAAGAGTTGTCTTGATAGCCTCTGAACTTGGGGTTGTGTACTCTTTGCCAAACTCTGAATTTTGTGAACTGCATTATGAAAATGTGGATTTCTCGCAACATCGAATGGAATAGCACTTGTGTAAAACAAATCAGCTACTGCATCATGTAGTTGGTCATGAATCGATGTAGTCGGCCGAGAGTGTACTTGGTCAGCTATGAGTCATAAGTAAATAAGACATTAGTTAATATTAATAATCCATGTACTTATGTACGTGTCATGTTGGTTAGTTGTCTCGGGAATTAAGTTCCTGACGAAGTAATTAGTTATAATGAAGGGACGCGATGGTTGGTACCTCAACCACCGCCAGTGTACTATATGTGCTTGAGTCATGTAGTCGGGAAGGAGGAGGGATCTACTATGCTATGCTATATTATGTCTGGAGACATTATGATTTAATTGCCGAATATTGAATAAAGAAATATATCTATGTTCTGTGCAATTGCCATGTGATTATTATATGCTGTCAATGTTATTTTATATCTCTGTTTACTTTGTATGTCATTGTACCCGTAGCGAGTAAACATTTGGCGTCGTTGCCTAAGCGAATCCGGTAACCACCTAGACAGGAGAATGGCGTTGTGATGGGGCAGCCGACCGAAGGGCCGGTACAAGCAACTGAGGATCGTGAAGATGCTCTGACGGAAGACCTTTGCAGTATGTGGGAAATCTCGTTAAAGGACCATGTACAGAGGGAGGCTCTCAGGCGAGAGATCACTCAGGCAGTCATTTGGGATAGATTGCACATCAACGAAGAGGTCGACCATCTTCTTACCAGACTGCCAAGACTGATAGCACACCACTACATTATCTTACAGGATCTTTGGGCGGAAGAGGATCAAGAATGTTGAAGGCAACAAATCTTGTAGCGGTACTATTACGCAAGTAATTGGTAAATTAATTGATGTATTAACAATGAGCGAGACGCTCAATAAATAGTTTACAAGATATACAAAACTGGAAAGTTTCTAAAAAGAAACTCCAGATAAGATCGGAGACGATCTTATCTTTATCTTACAATATCTTACAATATTGAGCATTAATAAATAAATAAACATTATTTTAATACCCTCAATGCTCAATCTATCAACTACACCAAGATGCCCCTTGAATTTTACAAACTTATCTGTACTGAGCGACTTGGTGAGAATGTCTGCTGTCTAATCCTCTGTCGGAACATACAGCAACTGAACTGATCCGTCTTCAACCAGCTTCCGAATGAAATGACAATGAGTTTCCACATGCTTGGTTCGCTCATGGAAGACCGGATTCTTGGCAAGTTTGAGAACTCCCTGATTATCACAGAACAAGGGAGTCGAACCTGCTTGAGATATTGGCATATCTGCAAGCATTCGGCAAAGCCAAACTGCCTCACATGCTGCTTTTACTGCTCCCCGATACTCTGCTTCTGTCGAGGAGAGAGCCACTGCCTGCTGCTTCTTACTAGTCCATGTGACTGCACCGGATCCCAAACTGAACACATACCCAGATGTTGATTTCCTGTCATCAACTGAACCTGCCCAATCTGAATCTGTGAACCCACTGAGTTTAGGATCGTGACTCCGAGTGTACAAGAGTCCAAAATCAGGAGTGCCCTTCACATAACGCAGCACACGCTTCGCTGCTACCCAATGATCAGCCTTGGGGGCTGTCATGAAGCGTGATATGTAGCTCACTGCAAAACTCAAATCAGGTCTAGTAGCAGCAAGATAGATGAGGCTGCCTACTAGTTGCCTGAACAATGTTTCATCTACCACAGGTGAATCGGACTTAGCTGACAACTTAAGCCCTTTTTCCATGGGTGTAGAGGCAGGTTTGCAATCCTGCATTCGGAACTTATCCAGAAGACTTCGAGCATACTTGGACTGGGAGATGAAAATGCTGCTCTCTGTCTGCCAAACCTCAACACCTAAACAATAATGCAGGAGGCCCAAGTCTGTCATGTCAAAAGTTTTGCACAAGTCCTGTTTGATCTCAGTGATCAAATGTGCTGAGCTACCAGTAATGATCAAGTCATCCACGTAGACAACAACAAGCAGAATCTCATTACCAGTATTCTTGACATACAGGTTTGAGTTAGATGGACTCCTCTGAAAACCATGATCTGTGAGGTACGTGTCAATCTTAATGTACCAAGCCCGAGGAGCCTGTTTTAGGCCATAGAGTGCTTTAACCAATCTGCATACCTTCTGTTCTTGACCAGCAACTTTGAAACTTGGAGGTTGCGTCATGTATATTTCCTCCTTCAACTCACCGTTGAGGAAAGCACTCTTCACATCCATCTGATGGACCTTCCAACCAAATTGGGCTGCTAAGGCAAGGACAAGCCGTATGGTACTCATTTTGGCTGTAGGAGCAAAGGTCTCCTCATAGTCAATGCCTTCTTTCTGTGAGAACCCCCGTGCAACCAGACGAGCTTTGTACTTGTCAAGGGTTCCGTCAGCTTTGTACTTCACCTTGTACACCCATTTGCAGCTAATGGGCTTCTTCCCTGAAGGAAGATTGGAAAGGACCCAAGTGTGATTCTTCTAAAGACTCTGGTATTCTGATTCCATTGCCTTTTCCCACTCAGGTATCCCTTTTGCCTCTGAATAGGTCTGAGGCTCATAAACACTGTGAATGTTGGCCATGAGAGCAAAATTCACTGTAGATTGCTGTTTGCTCTTGTTTCTGGATGATCTACCCTCAATGAGCTCATCAGCACGAAGATCACTGATAGTCTTAGCCCACCATTTCAGTCGGAGAGTAGATGTGCCAACATCAGATGCAACAGGAGGAGCTGGACCTGGTTGTGGATCTGGAACAGGTTCAACAGGGGGATGTTCATTATCATCTGGAGGAAACTCAGGTTGAGCATCATCAAAGACTAGGTCTTCGTCATCCCTCCCATCAGGTGGACCTAATGGAAGTCGGACACTCATATCAGGACCCTGTAGAGGCTGATCCTCTGAATGCTGAACAGGTGAGGAAGAGTGAAATGGACCTCGTTCCTCATCAAAGACAACATCTCGACTGAAGATAAGACGATCAGTGTCTATATCAATCAGCCTATATGCCTTGTGATTGTCACTGTACCCTGTGAACATGAGTTTCTGGCTCTTGGAGTCCAGCTTAGTGCGCTTGGCCTCTGGAATCCAAACATACACAAGGGAGCCAAAAACTTTCAAATGATTGATCCTAGGTTTGCGACCAGACCAAACTTCCTCAGGAGTCTTCCCCTTAACAGCATGAGTGGGTGACCTATTAAGGAGATATACTGATGTATTGACTGCTTCTGCCCAAAACTTGGTAGGAACACTCCTGTGTTGCAACATGGAGCGAGCCATCTCAACAATCGTTCGATTGCGTCGCTCTACAACACCGTTTTGCTGAGGAGTGTAGGGTGTGGTTAACTGACGTTTTATCCCATGAGTATCACAGAAGTTGGAGAATGCACTAGAACAAAATTCCCCCCCATTATCTGACCTAAGAGTTATAATACAAGAACTGGACTCTTTTTCAACTAAGGCCTTAAACTTCTGAAATACATTTAAAACCTCTGATTTCTGTTTAAGAAAGTACACCCACATTTTCCTACTATAGTCATCAACAAAAAGTAGAAAGTACTTGCAACCAGTTACAGAAGAAACAGACATAGGACCACAAATATCAGCATGAACTAATTGAAGTACCTTAGAAGCCCGCCAAGAGTCGCCATCCTTGAACGGTGTGCGATGCTGCTTCCCAGCTTGACAAGCACCACAAACGCCCTGATGCTGAGTCTGAATGTCAGGTAAGCCATCTACAAGTCCCTCCCGAGCAAGTTGAGAGAGATAGTGCATGTTCAAGTGCCCGTACCGCTGGTGCCAAAGACTGGTGACAGCTAAATTTTTGGCTGCCAAGGCTAACTCCGGAGAATCACCAGTGTCCACAAGCCTGTAAAGGCCATGATCCTCTATCCCAACGGCCACCGTTGTGCGAGTTTCTCGATCAACAATCGAACATCTATGCGAGCTGAATACCACATCCATCTGGGGAGAATGCCGCATGATCTGACTGACTGAGAGAAGATTGAGCTCGATATCAGGTACATAATATACGTTGAGGAATATGAGATCCCTCCCGCCAAATTGAACCTGAACAGTGCCTGTACTGACAACTGTGTATTCCTCACCTCCTCCAAAGATTACTGAGTCAGTGCAAGGGGAAAAGTTTGTGAACCAATCACGCCTATGTGAGAAATGACACGAGGCACCAGAATCTATGTACCAAGCAGAGGTCCTGACATGATCTGCGGGCCTTTTTGCCATTAGTGCATAAAAGGCAGATTCCTTCTGCTCAGAGTGCTCGGTGACATTCGCTTTCTGAAACCCTCCCTGCTTCTTTTGCTCAGAAGCCAAACGAGCACGACAATCTTTCTTGATGTGGCCAAATTTATGACAGTAGTTACACTGAACATTTTTCTTCTTCGGGCTGGTGGAGCGCTGACTTGAGCCTTTCTGCTGTGAAGGCTGACCTTTGCCATGATGCTTCGACTGAGTTTTTGCTGCAAAGGCTTGCTCCGTGGAGGATGATGATTCACTGCTACCGAACTGTTGTCTCCAGCGATCCTGCTGCAACAGGATAGTGTACAAATTCGGAAACTTGAGATCAACATTAGCAGACGTAATGTTGAGGGTCTCTATGAAATGTTCATAGGACTTCGGTAAACTCTTCAGGGTGATCACAACCATGTCTTCCTCCTCCATTTTCCGACCAATCGCCTCCAACTGATCTCTGATCTCCTGGATTTTATTCAAGTGCGCTTGCAGAGTTGTGTTCTCATCCATCATGATAGAAAACAGCATATTCTTCAAGAAAAACGCACGGCTTTTGTCGGAAGTTTCATGCAAATCCTTCAAGTGATCCCAGATCTCCTTAGCTGATTTTCGCAGTGGAATCTGAGGGAGCTGATCATCAGTAACCGAAAGCTTAATAAGCATGACGGCTTCACGATTCTGCTCATCAAACTTATCTTGATCCTTACCCGCCGCTTCAGGACGAGTAGCGTTGCCGAGGATCATCTGATCAAGGCAGCGGTATTCAAAAATTGTTAACATCCGCTGCTTCCAGGTGTTGTAATTTTTGCCATTAAATCTCTGGCTGCCCTCCAGCATTAAATTGCTTAAACTGGCCATCTTCACGCTTTTCGAGGCACGAAAAACGAGGTACTGAGGAGACGTTGATGCACGAAACTCGAGGCACGAATTCCAATGTAGAAAACAGGGACAGATTCAGGTACAGACTACAGAAAGTACAGTGTACGGATGGCACAAAATTCGAGGCATGGAAAACGATGCACCCAGAAAATTCGGAGACCAACCTAGTTGAGCTCTCGAAAAACCCACCAGGAATCTGTGATCGGAAAAATATTCTGACTTCGAAAAACGTGTCAAAACCCTGGCCGAATTCGCAGGATGCCCTAGGCGGCCATGAGAGCTCCAAAAAGTTGCAGAAAGGAGCTCAAATCTGCACACAGATGTCTTCAAATCGCGGCTTCAGCAATTCTGAGAAACGTGTGCAAAAGGAGTCAAAAAATCGCGTCTTAATAGTGAAGAATCGCAGCCAGAAACACTGAAAATCGCGGCCAAAAAAAAACATGTACAAAAATTGTTCATAAAACGCGACCAGCAAAGCACAGAAAACGTATTTGAAAGACCACGCTAGGAAGAAGAAGCACGCAGGGTTTGTAGAAGACAGAAATCTGAGACAAGAAGAAACGCGTCCTTCAAACGCCCAAGCCACGCGAGCTGAAAAAATCCGCGGCTCACAGAAATCGCGTCAAACAGAGAAGAAATCGCGTCCTTCAGATGCTTAAAACAATCCGCTAAAAAACTTCCTTAAGAATTTTTTTCTGAATAATACAAATTCGAAAAAATTTCGAATTTTTTTTTATACTCACAAAAAAATCTTCAAAAAAAAGATTTTTGAGAATTTTTAATTCAAAAAATTCAAGAAAAAATCTTAAACGATTTTTATATGAATTAAAAATTCACAGTTGAGCAATCTGGCTCTGATACCATATTACGCAAGTAATTGGTAAATTAATTGATGTATTAACAATGAGTGAGACGCTCAATAAATAGTTTACAAGATATACAAAACTGGAAAGTTTCTAAAAAGAAACTCCAGATAAGATTGGAGACGATCTTATCTTTATCTTACAATATCTTACAATATTGAGCATTAATAAATAAATAAACATTATTTTAATAGGTACGAAGAACGAACGAAACGGGAAGAGGAGGAACGAGACACTGGCCGAAGACGTACCCCTGACAACCAACAATGATCGCATGAAAGACCTGTAATGCTCGTACGACCGAACAAGGACAAGAACCAAATACCATTCGGGCACGAAGCGGAGGAGGAAAGAATTCGACAATCATTGAGAGTACAAGAGCAAGAAAACCGGTGACAAAGATTAAGTAGAGCACATCAGAGTTTTGTGGAAGGGAGGGACGAGGAACCCTCCATCACCCCGTACGTAGAAAAATATAATAACTGAGAAAATGAAGATGAATTGAATGGAGAACTTGAGAATAGCATCCAACGCATTCAAGAGTTGTCCATATCGGACGACGACGAAGGGTTGAGGACAAGGAGATCTGAGCCCAAGACCCCTTGGCAGAGGGAGCACCAGAGTGGGACCCAGGAAACTCAAGGTGTAGAGGACGTTGACGGAGGACGGGAAAGTGACTCGTATGTGGCCGAGAGTGCAAGTGACGTATTGGAACGTAACGGGGAAACCGGTCCAGTTGGGTCCAATATACAAAGAGAACAGCGAGGAAGAATGGTGACTCCAAAACGGCAAAAGCTGCCGAAGTTTACAGGGAATGGGTCAGAGGATCCAGTTTGACATTGCAAAACATGCGAGACAATTTGGATAGCAAGTGGAGAAGATGACCCGGATCATTAGTTGAAAGCCTTTCTGACGACACTCAAAGATAGTGCCATTGACTGGTACTCAGAGTTGGACCAAGCACAAAAAACTATATGGAGATTACTCAAGAAGGTCTTTCAGGACGAATTCAAACTCCCGAGGGATGACAGTGAGATTGTAGCAGAAATCTACAGTACGAAGCAGGGTAAACACGAGAATGTGCGCACATACAATCGACGACTGAAAGACTTGTTGGGAAAATTGGAGGTTCAACCGACCGATGGGCTAAAATAGTGATGGTTCATTGAAGGCTTGCTTCCGTCGTTGAGGAAGAAGATGAAAGTTGTGCCTCCATCGTCGTACGTTGAAGCATACAATCGGGCGATGGATATAGAAAGCGAAAACAAAACATCCTCCCGAGGGAAAAAGAAGACGGGTGACGGGGAGAGTTCGGACGACGACGACGGTGAATCCAAGACCATACAAGCACTTAGGAAAGATATGATGCGAATGATGAAAGAATTGAAGACCGACAAAGAGAGTACGAGGGAAGCATGAGAACTATGGTGTACAAACTGCAATGGGGAAGGTCGCACGAAGGCGAACTGTCCGAAGAAGTTATTCTGCGATATCTACAAAGTGATGGGACATTCCGTCAAGGAATGCCCATACAATTTAAAAGCCAAAAGTGCACAAGTACTCTTCGCTCAAGGAGAACTGTTGACACCGCCGAACACACCATCGAGGCCCCAGTAAGCAATGCATCCCCTGGAGGTTACCGGAGCAACAGGTATTCGAGGAACATAATACAGTACAACGGTAAAGGATGACCCATGGTCCAATGCCGAAAGTGCAACGAATGGGGTCACTTCGCCAAGGACTGCCAGAACAACCAAGGTTTGAGAGGAAGATTGTGTAAGTGGTGTGGACCAGGCGACCATGAAGATAGTGAATGCCCCAAGCAGAAGGGTATCCATATGCTGGAAGTAGAAGAACAAGAGGTACTAGCAATCACCAGAGCGCAAGCAAAGAAGGCAACCTACCAAGATACACGTACGAAAAAACAAGGGATGAAGGAAGCAAACACTGAAGTGGAATTGGCGATGGCGAAGGAGAACAAAATATCTCTGGAGAAGCCAGAGACCTCTAGGCGGTCGGAGGTGGAAACCGACATTGTACGACAGGTACTGCAGACCACCATATCGATCAAAGTAACTAACCTTCTCCAGACGTTGCCGCAATTAGGACTGGCAATGACAAACATCCTCGGGGATGTCAAGCAATGGCGAGCGGAGAACCGAAGGCAAGAATTGGTACCAGATTCACCACCGTATGGTGAACAAACCATTGATCCTGTACTACTCACGTGGAACGTCGGGAAGATGCCAGCAGTTGTGCAGATGGAGATCAGAGGTAATATCTTGAGAAATACTATCGTCGATGGAGGATCGGGAGTCAACGTATTGCCCGAAGACACATGGAAGAGCCTCAGGAAGCCTACACTCTGGCCACCAACATTCCAACTCGTCGGTGCCAATCAACATGGTATCAAACCGTTAGGAATGTTGATGGCGCAAAAGGTGGTGATCGGAACACAACCATTCCTGTTGAACTTTGCAATCATTCCGTTGTAGAGGAAGGCGTACGATGCATTGCTTGGACGAGGGTGGCTAGTGGCTAGTGGTAGCCAAGGCGAATCATAATTGGAAAAGAAATACACTGTCCATAGAAAATAAAGGGAGGAAGTACGTGATCGACTTAAAAAATCAGGCCATCAGTGAAGAATTGGCATCTTTTGAATCAAAATCCGACGGGGGAGAGCCAGACATGGACGAAGGAAGGAAAGCAATAGAGCCGAACGATGAGGGCATACTTGAAATTGAGAGGTGGTTGGAAGATGAGACAAGTTCATTAAATGGCCTATTTCATTGGCAAATGGAGGATTATTAGGTGTCCCATCGAGAGTGTAACATGCTATAGATCGGAGAAATCCAGGAAGGAGAAGAGAACGGCACGTCTAGCCAAACACTTTCGACCGAGTACAGAGAGTACAAAGAAAGAGTATCAGAAGCGAATGATACGTCAACCCACAAGTCCGAACAAGTACGAGGTGAAAAAATTGTGTTGGAACTAAAAAATGAAAAAAATAAAGTAGAATTAAATTTTTTTAAAAATGAAGAGAAAAAAGAGACAGAGGAGAGAGAAAAGAAATGGAGGAGAGAGAAAACAAAGACAGAAGAAAAAAGTGATGGAGGAGAGAGAAAAAAGACGAAGGAGAGAGAAAGAATGCAAAAGGAGAAAATTAAAAGAAAAGTGTTGAGTGAAGAAGAAAATATTAAAGTGCGAAATGTTGAAAAATTAAAAATGAAATGGCCAGTTAAAATAAAGAAAATGAAATTTTGCCAAGTCCGAGCCAGCAAGAAGACATGACCATTTAAGAAAATTGCCGAGAAAAATACACTTCGGCAAGAAAATAAAATCGCCAAGGAAAAAGTTCGGCGAAAATTCAAAGTAAGGAAATTCATGATAAAAGGCTGGGCCACTAGGACCATACGACAAAACAAGCAGAGGGAAAGTTTGGCAAAAAAAGAGAAAGCTTAGCAGAGAAGGGTGAAGCTCGATCCGTACATCGTACAACCTGAGGGAGAGAGAGAGATAGTAGGTCCGTACGTCGTACGGTTGGAGGGAGGAACAAGAACAGGTGTACGATATGGCAAGGCAATAGAAGACCAAACGCGACCTGGTGAAGAGTTAAGGAAGCACGTACAAGGAGAAGGCCACATCGTACGGCTTGGCCAGAGGACAAGAGGCATCGTACGACCTGACAAAAGAACAAAAGATTACATCGTACGATCTGGTAGTAAGGCAGGTGATTCCATCGTACGACCTGGCAGTAAGGCAAGTGATTTCATCGTACGACCTAGTAGTAAGGCAAGAGGTTCCATTGTACGGCTTGGCAGAGGTTCCATCGTACGACCTGAGAGAACCACAAGAAGGTGCATCGTACGACCGGGCAAAAGCATAGGAAGCCACATCGTACAGCCTGGCAAAAGCTCAAGAGGTTACGTCGTACAATCTAGCAAGGAAACATGAGAACTCATAAGGCTTGGCAAGAAGAAAGGAGAGCACGTTGTACGGTCTGGCAGAAGACTAGACAGACACACTATACGGCCTGGCAAGGGGAGGAAGAACCATGCCGTACGACATGGGAGGAGGCAATCCGTACGACCTAGTAGAAGAGAGGAGTCCGTACAACCTAGTAGAAGAGAGGAGTCTGTACGACCTGACAGGAGGAAGCACTCTGTATGACTAGGCAAGGAGGAAGCTGTACGCTTTGAGGAGGCCGTACGCCCAAGCAAAGAGGAAGCCGTACACTTGCATCAAAGGCGGGCGGTACAGGGGGATCAAAAGGTCATACGGTTGAAACAGAAGGTCGTACACTTTAAACAAGAAGAGGTCATATGCATAAGGAAGGAGGTCGTACACACAATGGAGGAGGAGGCCGTACATGTAAAAAAGACCATACCAAATATCGAAGTTTGTAAAAGGCAGGCCGTACCAAGCATCAACCTTGAGAAAGTAAAGTCTAAGAAAAACAATGCAAAATTTGTATTTTCTAGCTTCATAAGCACTATTCGGAACCTATGGAAGAGTCATGAAAATGAGGTGCGCGATGCAGTTTCGAGTGGTTTCAAAAGTGTTAAATTGGTCTTGGCGGCGGGGGCGTTGCCCCTTGACATCGCCCTGTACCGCGATTGGGAGCGTTGCCCCCGGACCCCATGAGGGTCGTTGCCCCTAGACCCCCGCGAGGGGTGCTGCCCTTCAACCTTGTTGGGGACACTGCCCCCAGACCCTCGCAAGGGGCGTTGCCCCCAGACCCCCATCAGATTTATTGGAATTGCCAAATTACAGTGCCACCAGCCATCATCGTACAGGAGCAGTTGGTTGCCGAGCAGACAAGAGTTGCAGCTCTCGAGGAGAAGTTGGTGGAGAAAGATGGGTGAGAGTGACAATTAGTTGGCAAAAAAGGCATTCTTGGTTTTCAGTCGTCTGGAAGACAACTACTTTGTGGGGGGGATGATGTAGTCAGCCGTGAGTCGATGTAGTCGGCCGAGAGTGTACTTGGTCGGCTGTGAGTCATAAATAAATAAGACATTAGTTAATATTAATAATCCATGTACTTATGTATGTGTCATGTTGGTTAGTTGTCTGGGGAATTAAGTTCTTGACGAAGTAATTAGTTATAATGAAGGGACGCGACGGTTGGTACCTCAACCACCGCCAGCGTACTATATGTACTTGAGTCATGTAGTCGGGAAGGAGGAGGGATCTACTATGCTATGCTATGTTCTGTCTGGAGACATTATGATGTAATTGCCGAATACTGAATAAAGAAATATATCTATGATTTGTGCGAATGCCATGTGATTATTATATGTTGTTAATGTTATTTTATATCTCCGTTTACTCCGTACATCATTGTACCCGTAGTGAGTAAACACATCATCCACCTCCTATTTCTCTACTGGTTTCCAAAAGCTTTTCAATGTTCTACTCTCTTTTGATACCCTCACCGATTTGGATAGACCAAAAGAGGAAGACATAATAGATGTTGTGAATCAAGATTGAGACATATCCTCTGCAATTCTCTTTTTTTTTTGTGCTTTCTTCATCTTTCCTACAATTGAAGAGGACTGTTCTTTCTCTAAAGCAGCTCTCATTTTTGGGGTAATTGCAAGACATGTTGAAACACCTCCTCCTACACCATTTGTAATACCAAGTAAATGGTCCATTGCCCTTGTCAAACTGCCAAAAAATGGTTTTTGACACTTGGTGCATTTGAGTTCAGTACCATTGCGAGTGACATATTTCCATGCCTCGGCAATTGATTTCTGGGAGCCAAAATTTGTATTTTTGAATGACAAAATAATATTTAATATTTAAAAGTTAAAACATCCACTAAATTTTATTTCAAATAACACTAAGACAAAATATATAGATTTCTTATTTTAAATCTAAAAAACAAAATAAAAAATGCTAAATTTTATTTTAATAAATATAAAAAATTTAACATATTTTTAAAAAACAAAATGAAAACACTAAATCTTTTCTTTAGAACATAAAATAAAAGTATATTTATTTTTGATTTTGATCAACTTCAAAAAACAAAATAAAAAATACTAAATTTTATTTAAAAAATCAAATCAAAACAATATTAAATATTATTAATTAATAACTAATAAGTAAATTTAGAAACTATATCTAATAAATATTAATTTATTAATATAAATTTAATATAAATAAAACTTAAAAGTAAAAACAATAAACTATTAAATACTAAATATTAATAAGTAAACTAAAAATCTATAATTTTATAAATATATTAATAAAATTTACAATCAGTTGAAAGTCTATAAAATACTAAATATTAATAAACCCTAAATATTAATAAAAATACTAAATATTAATAAAATTATAAACTAAAAGTCTATAATTTTATAAATATATTAATATAATTTACAGTAAAGTGTAAATTGTAAACATTAATAAATAATAAGTAAACAAAGTACTAAATAATAAAAATATTAAATACTAAATAAAATAATAAAATATTAAATACTTAATGAAATAAAAAATATTAAATACTATAAACTTGTTACTTATAATTAATATTACTAACATTTTCTATAGGTTTATAATAAACAAACTGAGCCCAAAAACTTAAAAATAAATAAATAAAAACTTCTGTGGCCTACCTCCTTCGACAGAGATGGCTTGTCCAGGTGAGGCAGAAGATTGAAGGTTTATGCAACGACTTTTTTGGAAGATTTTGCAGGCGACAAATTCCTTGGATGAGTTGCAGAGAGTGACATCGCAGCTGAGACTTGAGAGAGTGATGCTGAAGTTGCAGCGGTGCTGAACCTGAAGTTGCAAAGAGTGACATCAACGCTGAAGGTCGAAGTTCTCTGAAGCGAAAGTTGTAGAGAGTGACGCCAAAGGCCGAAGTTGTAGAGGCCAGAGACGACATTGAAGAAATGAATCGCAGATTTAATTGAAAAACAAAATGGAGTTGCATAAAATTCATGTGAAATAAGAGGTGGTTTGATCTCAAACATCACTACTAGTTTTATAACAAAAAAAAGCCTAAAAAAAACCCTTAAAAAAAACACTTAGTGAGATTTTGAAGCACAATTTTTTTTACTGTACAAATATGTTTCGAATATGAATGAATTTCAACCTTTTTTTTTGAAATTCGACGAATTTCGAATTTCATGTTCAAATTCGGTCGAATATGGTGGCTTAGGTTGTAAGTGTTATTGATTGTTGTAAAGTTATTATTGCTTCCACCGCTTACCAAAATTAAGATAATTCCAATGGCATGCTTGAAAGATATTTAGTTTATGGAACATTAGTGACCTCTAAATTGTTGAGATGGTTATGTTTTTTCTTGTGACATTTATGAACTTCTAGTATGGATTTTAGTTCAACAAAGATTCAAAATCTATATATAAATTTATGATAGTGTGGTAAAGTAACTTAGTTTAAATGCCAAATCATTTTGAGATGCTATTTGATCATTTTGTGCCAAGTTCGGCAGAACTAGTGAGCAATTAAAGGGCCCTTGTAAAAGGCCGTTTTTTAAAATGTTAGCTTGTTTGACTGTTTTTTTTGGTTAACTCTGTTGGTTTTTTTATGTCATGTTACTAGTAAAAAATATGATGTTAATCTAAACAATTGTGGCTTGGAATGGTTTGTCAAAATAGTAATGGACATTTTCATATTTTCTAGATGTAGGTATAGTTTTAAGTTCTACGGGTGAGAACTATTTATATATGTTGACATGACTTGGTATTTCATGTATTTCATTACAAAATGACATTGAATGATATGTTTTAGTTGTTATTTTTATAGGGGTCTAATTATTCTGTAGTTGTATGTGCTTATTTTTCAGGTGTAACAAAATACTTTGGCCTGTGACAAATCCTAAAGGAATTAAGGATGAGGATAATAATAATTGGATTTAGGGAAAAGAAGATGATAGCATTCCCTTAAATTTCCTATTGGCACATCTCTCACACCTCCTATGCAACTGCTATTTTATCAGGACACGCCTTTGGTTGTCTCAAGACTCTCAGCTCACTTTGTTGGAGGAGCTATATTCTAGCAATATTCAAATTTGCTCAAGTTTAGAATTTTTTATTTCCTTTTTTATGTGTGGACTTGAGAATATTTTTCTGCATCTAAATTTTATATAAATTTAAGAGCTGGTTTTGGTTTTAACAATTAGATCAGAAGTGGGTCTTGACAATGTTGTTTTTGTCAAGTAATTTGGTAAATATGAGAGTATATTGTCAGTTAAAACATAATAATCCACTTAAATTCACCTCCATTGAATTGAAAGATGAAGATTTTTTTTGAAACCCTATAAACCCTGAAAATCCAAAAAACCTTGAAAACTCTTAACGCAGAGGCTAACTGAAATGTTAAGGCCCGAGTTCGAGAATAACTCAGTGTGTCTGGGCTTGGGCTTCTGTTCGATTGAAAAACAAGAGTTGGGGTGGATTGAACTATAGAGCCATTTTATATACATATTGAGTGTAATGTCCCCGATTTAGCCCTACGCTCTACAATTGGATTTATCCTATTTCCAGAAACTCGTAGGCTAAGTAGAATGGGAACACTTACTATTTATAGTAAGTCATGATACTGCTCAGTTGGCATACAAATATGGTTTTGGCAAACTAACTATTTATAGCAATATGCTATTTTTGGTAAGTATATTTATAGCAGTATCACTCTAGCAGCAACTCAATATTTTGCAGTTCAGTGTGGCTGATCAGTTTGGCTTTTTGTTGAGTTGAAGTGAATTTACTATTTTTGGCAGTGGCTATTTTTAGTAAGTCTAATTTTGGCAGTATCTTCATCTGCAGTTCAGCTCAGGTCATCATGCTATTTGTGGTAATCCTTCAATTTCAGTATTGGCATTGGTTTTGGTTATCTCCTTGGACTAAGTATTATACGTAGTTAATTTCATGTTTTTAAGTTGTACCCCCATGCCTAGGAGTAATAACTTCATGTTGTTTTAAAGAGGGGACATTAAGGGGTCATGTTGAGCATTTAATGATTTATTAAAATGCTTTATTGTTGCAAATAGAAATGGACGCCTAAAGGGAAGGGAAATAATGTTTTATTATTTCACAATAAAGTGAATGGTTGAAGGTGGCGTCCCTTAGGAAGTTGAAGTGATTCAACTTCTTGGAATTCAAAGCGTTTCATTTGCCCATTGAAACTTATATATTGCTGCATTGTGGAAAACTGATTATGTTATGTTTTGGAAAGCAAAGTTATGCTGCTGGTTTGAAATCCAGAATCCGGTTAAGGAAAAGCTTAGCAATTCTATTCCACTCTTCGGGCCTGGAACTATGGTTCTCTAGATGATGGATTGAGAGTGTGCTTCATTCAAAAGTGCACATTGAGCCTCAATGTGAAGATTCAGATGTTATTTCCAGATTTTATTGTTGCTGATTCAGTCATGGCTATAGGTGAAAATCATTAACAGCTTTAAGGGTAATGCTAATTTGATTATGGGTATTTGTTCATCATGATTCTATGCTTGAGGCGACCCCACCTTGAAGTTTGCAGATTTTAGTTTGTTGTTTCTAATTTTTAAGTAGAAAATCGCCCCTCAAGAAGGCTGTACCATGTAGGGACTACTTTGGGATTCGTGCCTAATCATTCTCTAAGCTTTAATGCAGTTTGTGGGTTGGAGATTGGGCGCCTACCTCTTAGAATACTTCTACAGTTTATTTTACATCATTTAGAGGTTTATTTGAAGAGTTATGAGCATTTCATTTGATTTACATGTTTGCTGATTGACATTTTCAATCTGCTGTTTATGCATATCAGATTGTTAAACATTCAGATTTTGGCTTATATCTTGGTGATTGAGAAGATTATATATTGTAATAAACATTCTTCAGGAGTTTGCATTGATTATATTATTGTAACACATGGAAAATGCAGATTTATGTCATTGTAAGGCTGAGATTTAGTAGTACTAATTCAGTCATTGTTCTTACTGCATTTACTTGTGATTTCCAAATGCAAACACTTTAACCCCTGGCTGGTTTACCGCCAGTGTGGAGAATAAACATTTGTATCTCTCTTTCTCACCCACTGTCAAGTGGAGAATTCCCACTGTTGAGTGGATGCCCGCCGCAACGGATGAATTAGTTTTGAATTGTAATCTTTTTCCCCCCACTGTTTGGTGGTAGTGTGGAAAGTTTCTCATGGCTGGTTATCCGCCTATTTCATTTCAATTTCAGTATTAGTACTCCACCATATGTTAGCACCTGGCTTGTCAAAGGATCTTGAGTGCACATTCTTGGTGTCGAGTTTATTCTTTCTCTTTCAGTGTAATCATTGTAATATTTGATTCAGTAGATCCTAGGGATCCTCTGACCATATGCCCGCCCCTCCTCCTTAAGTGGTTTTAGGGCGCATTCTTGGTTAGAGTTCTTTCATGCAACGTTTTGGGTTATGCTAACCTTAACGGGTGCTTGGTTACGTTGTAAATGTTCACTAAAAACAAGAAAAAATTGAGAGAGAATATTTCATTGAGTCAATTTGTTGGTGCTCGATGGGAATGATTCTTGGTTGGGATTAAAATCCAGTGCCATTTTCTGGTGTATGTTTATTCAAAAATGACAATATCAGGTCTCTGGTGTCACCCCATCGTTGTTGTAAGATCAATTTCAAGATTTTAGTGTAAATTTGTAAAACCATCCCTTGCTTGTTAAACTAGAAGCTTTTGGGTTGATGTTCACACATTGCTGTTGAAGTCTAGGATACAGTGGTGTAAATGATGAGACACATTGGAAGCTTTTGCCAATGAGCTTAATATGCCCTATGTTGTTTCTTGCCTCTACTGACATCAGCTGGATTGTCTGTGGTTCTGTGTAACCTTTTCCTTGGCCTTACCATCCTATCATTTGCTATGGTTATGTTTGTTGGAATAAAAATGTTGGACAGATCTATTTTGGTGCCATGGGATTATATCTATCAAAATAAAAAGATCCCGTCTTTCCCTTTCCTCGTTGCCTTTGCAGCCTGATGTTTGTGGACTCTCTCTCTCTCTCTGTGTGTATACGCACATGCCTGTACATATATGCATGTCTTACCCATATGCTTCTTGTAACCCACTTATTCTCTTCTGCTTTGCTATCCTTAATTTTGGACAAGGGGCCTTCCTTTCCCAAGATTATTTTGTTGGAATAAAAATGTTGGACAGATCTTTTGGTGCCATGGGATTATTGAAAGATCCCCCTTAAGTTTTTTTCTTGTAAATATCAGCACAATTTCACCACAGTTAGCGTTAGTTCCAAATATAAACTAACAAGAATAGTAACCCTTCACCTTTTGATCACCAAGATCTCAATGCGGGTGAGGTGAGAGCATACAGTATCGGTGATCGTTAGCAAATTGGAATGTAATTACAACTGAACATAGGTGGTGAGCCAACCATAGAACGAAAGGAAATTACAAACTCAACCACTTATGCAACGAGAGTGGAGATATTAACAATTAATAAGGCGGCAAGCCAGCCATGAATCCACACTACCACTTATTCAGCAAGGGGAATTAGAAAACAAATGCTGAAAGTAAAATCAGACTCAACCACTTCTTCAGTGGGAGTATAAACAAGAATATAAAGTGCAGATTATAAATAGCTGTTAGTACTACTAAACCAGCTTTACAAAATAGATAATCAGTTGCACAACAATTCAATTTTGAGACTAATTACATCAGAATGTTAGAGACATGTTCTCTAACTAATATAACATGTAAATGATTAGCAAATAAGCTCATAACAACAATAAATCAGATCTGATAAGAAACAGTAATGTACAAAAAATCAGACCAGCAGTATAGAATTCACCAAAATGTTCATATCTCTCTCCAAACACTTCCGATGAAGATGAAATTGAATGCAAACGGAAGCTAGGAGCTAGGCGAAAAAGTACCAATGGGGAAACCTTGCCAAAGATATATGGATTATTTGTGCACGCTTCTCAATGCAGCTATAGTGAAAACCTCAATCTTCTAAGAGGGGCGACCAACTCTAGAAATTCATAAACACCTTCAAAAAGTATTTAACTTTGTGCAAAGGGGCGCCCAAGCAAGGGAAAACCATAGAGCTAATACCCAAAACCGAGAGAAATTCGCCCAATGAGCTTTGAATGAAAACGTGCTACAAGCAAGCACGAACCAGCAATTGTTAAACAGATTATACAATAGCAATCTGCTTAGATAAATAAAAAATTGGAGCTCAATCTGCACTCTTGAGTGAAGCATAGTTTTTAGTAAGTCCAGCTAGGTATTATCTCTCAAGCACGAAGACTGGAAGGAAGATACTAGAAGGTATGTGTTCCTCCAAGCAAGCTCTGAAAATATTTCAGTAGCATAACATTATGTTTAATTTCCAAAAAATGAGAAACAATGAGAAAGGCATGAATAATAGACTTCTCCTTCAAAAACTAACCAACCGTAACCTCCAAGAAGAGAACACGAAACACTTCAGCTACTCAAGGGGGACGCCCAACCTTTTTGGAGAATATAAAATATTAATCAACACACTTTATTCCTCTTCCTAGGTGTCCATAAGGAACTTTAGCAAATATTTTAACTTTAAAATATTTAATTCTTCACTTTAGGCGTCCAAGACAAGTCCCCTCTTTAAAACAACTTGAAGTTGATCGCCTAGGCACGGGGTCCAAAAAGCAATACTGAAAAATGACTAAGTTATTAAAACTTAGCTCCAAGAGGAATGAAAAAGCCAACGCCCAAACTGAATTGCCTCATTGCCAAAAATAGAATTATGGACTGAAATGACTGTCTTGCTGCTAGGATGACACTGCCATAAATAGAACTTACCAAAAATAACAAACTGCTATAAATAGTAAGTGTTTGCAAATTTCATTTGAACATCAATTGAGCAGTTATCATGACTTACTAAAAATAGTAAGTGTCTGGAAAGGTTGATAGAATCAGATGCATGTTACACCCCTTTAGAGATCTTTGAAAACCCAGAAAAACCTAGAAACCTTTCCTGCATGCAAGGTACCAGATAGAAATGCATGTCATTTTCATAAAATACATGTTACTACACCTTGAAGCTCTCGAAAAACCCAAAAAGCTCCAAAATGCTCAATGCCAAACTCTTGCATGCAAGCCATCAAAAGCTCAACTAAAACTTCCTATAAAATAAGAAACCCTAATTTGCACTTCAGATTAGCCTACAGGTTTCAAAAAATAGGCTAATAGACACCGAAAAGTGTAGAGCTAAAATGGGGACATTTCAATTATATCTAGCAAAATAAAAGTTTTTGTATTTCCCTCTCCTCCTTGCCTTTGCAGCTTGATGTTTGGATTGTGGCTTGTTTGATTTGAGGATTCTGTCTCTCTATCTCTCTCTTTGCATACACATATGTATATATCTTTACCCATATGCTTCTTGTTATTTATCAGTCCGCTTATTCTCTCATGCTTTGTTATGTTTGGATTGTGGTCTGTTTGATTTGAGGGCTCTCTCTCTCTTTCTCTCTCGCTCTCTGCATAAACATGTATATATCCTTACCCACACGTGTCTTGTTATTTATCAGTCCGCTTATTTCTCGTGCTTTGTTATCCTTGTGCAACTGAAAATTGAAAAACTTTGATTGGATTCACAAAATCAAAATCATGCATTCAACAACATATCAATAGAGCTTTTCCAAAATGAAAATACCTTGCAAAAATAAAATACTATCTTCTAAGAAACAAAAGCAAATGCATTCACAAGGAAACATAACTCTATTGTCATCCTCTCTACAACATCTTGTCTTTGCTCTCAGATTTTTTGCAGCAAAAGCACAAGAGGTGATGTAGAATTGGATTCGAGAATTATGAAACCGGAGTTGTTCAAAGTGAGGAAGAAGCAAGCTTTTTATAGATGAATTCATGGGGTGAATTCAAGTTGGGAGAGATGTGGGATTAAAGGTTGAGATGGTGAAATGCGTTTTGAAATTAATTGAAATGGATTAAAATGAGAGAAAATGGATGAGAGGGTTTATGATATAAGTTTAGAGTTATATTTATATATGATTTGTGAATTTAAATGATTGATTCAAGGAAAATGGATTTAATGATATGAATAAGGCCTATAAATGATTTAATGGATAAATGATAAATGATTAAAATGGTTAAGTGATATGAATAAATGCTTATAAATGGTTTAATGGATAAATAATAAACGATTTAAATGATTAAATGATATGAATAAATGCTTATAAATGATTTAATGGATAAATGATAAATGATTTAAATGATTTAAATGATATGAATAAATGCTTATAATATATATAATATTTTAATGATTTTATGAATATGGCGATATGATTGTGGATGATCAAACGAAACGTGCAATGGATAAAAATGATTATGAGGACATTTTTATGTATCTACATTTTGCTCCTCTTTGAGACAATGCAGCCTGTCGTGTTGTTTCAAAGAAAAAAATATGCCCTAGTGTAAGGAAGAATGATGAAGGATGACGAGGAGGTAGTGGTATGCCCCCTCAAGAGGACATGCGGGTTCCAAGAACACAAGTGTGCTCAAGAATACGAGTGTGCTCTCAAAATGGATGAGAGAAGTAAAAGATGAAGAAAAATGACAAAAGAAAATAGATAAGGATAATGAAGAAAAGAGGAAATGATGAAGGAAATGGATGATGGGAGAAATGTTAGATGAAAAAGAGATATGAAGGATAATGAACGTGATGAAGCCTCTTGTGCATGTCATAGTGCTTTATCACCATAGAGCGGTAAAATATGACAAATGGACAACAAACACCATGGTAGGACATAGACCAAGGTTTGCAAGGTCATCCATCTGTAAAATAGACAGCCACAAACAAGGAATGTCCTAACTCATACGTAGGGCAAAGTTGCCCCAGTCTTTTTGTCAAGACAAACTGCAGACAACAAGCAATAAAAAAAAATAGATCACGATCCATCATCGACCCTCTAAATCCATGACAGGACATCCTTGAGGTAGCTAGGAACATGACTTTGAAAGACCAATCAGAAGATAAAACAAGCCTAGACCAACAATGTGTTTGCCAATTAGATAATGTTTGCCAGTTGTGTTGACAAGAGTGATTTGATTAGGTTAATTTTGTGAAGTGATTGATGGTTTGGTTGATAGGGGATTGACAAGTTGACCAGGTTTGACAAGTTGACCAGTTGATTTGATTGAGCCTAATTTCAGGAAGGACACATCATGATTAAGGCAAGATTGACCAAAGTGACAAGTTTGTTTGATAAAGATTGACCAATGTGACAATGCCTAATGGCAAAAAAGACATATCTTGTTTAAGGCAAGAGACACATCCAAGGAAGTTGACTATTTGACCATTTTGATAAGCGCCTAATTGCAAGAAAGACATATCCCACTCAAGGCAAATGACCAAGTTGACTGATTTGACAACGTCTAATCTCAGGAAGGACACATCTTGATAAAAGACAAATGACAAGACCGAATGAGACAAACGACATGATGCCCCATTCCAATATAAGACCAAAGATTTGATTGATTGATTGTTTTGATTGATTAATGAAGTGATTGTTTTGTTGGATCGGTTAGCTTGCTCTGATTTGTGATTTGGTTTGAGTGATGATGATTGCTTGCGGACAAAAGAACATGACTAGACTCGACAAACCCTAAAGGACTGACCTAGGTGGCCTCGGGGGCTCATCGATTGATGGCCTTGCCTACGTTATACACGCAGAGACCTTGTAGTTCGACACAACTTGACTTTGCTTTATTTGACAAAGACTAAGTCATGATTTTATTGTTTGACCAAACCTAAAAGGGCTGACCTAATGTCTATGGGGCTCATTTAGGAAGAGCCTTGCTTACGTAGCAATTGCGTAGAGACAACGTAGTTCGACCCTACTAATACAGAAATAAATCAGACTCAGATTCAAATGACTCTGTTTTTGGATTTGTGACGATTTTGCGTTTTTGGATTTTGATGTTTAATGGTTTTTTTGGATTTTGATGTTTTACGATTTTTTTTTTCTTTTTTGGAATATTTGATTTTTTTTTTCCACAGTATTTTCTAGTATTTTATTGTTATTCACAATTAAACTTACATAAGGAAAATATTTCAGTATAATAAATACAAAGTATGGCCTTTTAAACTCATAACTCTGCATCATGCTCTTCAGATATTCTGAGCGTTCTCTCAAATTTCTCTACCAACTGAAATGTTTCACACGAAATTTCCATTCTCCTTTAATAGCATTGTATGACATAAATTCTGCCCCCTGCTCTTCAGTTTTTCTTTTCAACCTTTTCTCAAATTTGTCCACTTCTGCACCCTCTGTACAATACTGACCTGTCTTCTTGTCAACACATTTAACATTTAACAAGATTATCTCTCCCGGTTTGTTAAGGCCCTGTCCTGGAGGTGGCTTTTTACTTTCATCCATATAGACAAGAACCTCACACTTATTAAATTGAACTATACTGTCTAAATCCAGCCGCCTAACGTCAGTTTCTCCAAAAAATTTAATAGAGCCATAGCCTTTCCTTCCAACAACGAAGTCCTTAACCTGGAGGCAATAACCTGGTTCAGCACGTTCTTTAGCCGCAAGTTCTTGTATCTTTGGTTCAGTATAGTAGTCAAAATTTCGAAGTTTGGGCATCAGGGCTTCAATGTTTGCACTGTGCTCATAAACAATAGCAGCTTCACCAGCTCTATGGCTAGAGAATGGTATATAATCATTTCCTCTGTGATTATGCTCCTCCCTAGAACCATTCTGTCTGGAAGATGATTTTGCAGGACCATCAACTAGCTTTGAGGACACCACATTGTTCTGAATGCTTGCATCCTCTACACCACCTGGCCAATTTTCTTTGGCATTTTCAGGTTCCTGTGCAAATGCATCATTTTCAAATAACCGAGTCCCGTTGCTATCTTGTCCCATAGTTCCATAATCATTAATAGGCACAGCCAATTCCTTCAAGTTAACAGCTGGCTTGAGCACCATTGAGGGAGAAGACTGCTCAGGTTGTTGAATAAATAGTGCCCTTGGATTTTCCCTGGGGATGAAGAGCATGGCATCTGCCTTTGGAGTGCATGGTACTTCTTCACCATTGCTGAAAAATGATACCATGGGACCATCCTTTTTAGGCTTATATCTTCGTGAATGCATGCGGATGCTTGACCTTGGAGCTATATAGCGTGGACATAACAGGGATGACCTTACTTGAGTACGTTTTTCTTTTACAGCAGGCATGCTAGAAATTCCATATTGAATAGATGGAGCAGATCCTGCACTCCGGCCAATAAACATCTGAGGCATTGGTGGGAGAGTTCCAAAAGGATTACTAACTGGCTGTGGTGTCATAACCATCATGTTCTGTTGAGCAGGTTGTCCAAAAGTAGTCTGCCCAAAGGCTGGAGTTGATTGGATTGTAGACATGGATCAACAAATCATATCTCAAGAAAAGAAATAAAACTCCATTGTCATCCTCTCTACAACATCTTGTCTTTGCTCTCAGATTTTTGCAGCAAAAGCACAAGTGGTGATGTAGAATTGGATTCGAGAATTATGAAACCGGAGTTGTTGTTCAAAGTGAGGAAGAAGCAAGCCTTTTATAGATGAATTCACGGGGTGAATTCAAGTTGGGAGAGATGTGGGACTAAAGGTTGAGATGGTGAAATGCATTTTGAAATTAATTGAAATGGATTAAAATGAGAGAAAATGGATGAGAGGGTTTATGGTATAAGTTTAGAGTTATATTTACATATGATTTGTGAATTTAAATGATTGATTCAAGGAAAATGGATTTAATAATTAAATGATTTAATAGAATATGATTAAATGATATGAATAATGCTTATAAATGATTTAATGGATAAATGATAAATGATTTAAAATAATTCATAGCAACAAAAATCTTTTGGGGAATAAATCGGCAAACCAAAAGTATAAGATTTTTTGAAAAAATCGGGGAAAAATCGGATTTAAAAAAAACATAAAATATTGTATAACAAGAGATAAAAACTATTTTTCGTGAAATCGAAAGGCATTTCCATAGCATAGAGATATAGAGAGCAAATAAAATAAAGAGTTTAACTAATGAAATGTAGAAAATAGATTTTTGTTGTTTATATTCATGCATTGCACATCTTTCAAACTCAAAGCATCATGTTTGCATAACGAATAACTAGATGTTGATAGATGACAAAATTTCAATTACAATATAGCTTTTTACAAAGTCAACCTAAGCAGTTATGCAACTACTTCACATTGCATAACTAATAACTAGGAGCAGCTGCCAATTGCTTTAGTTTGTCATGGCATTCCATGAGACCACATTTCTTTGAGGCATTTTTTCTAACGGTTCACTCCCTTGTCTATGCTACGACATTTTTCATACATGTCTACCAAAGCATTTTATCAAACAGTTCATTGCCTTGTTGCTATGGCTAAAAGCCTAAAACAGATGCTTTCGAACAAATTATGGATGCTTGGAAAAAATCTATTAAAGCATAATAGTAAGCAATAGCATAGACAAGGCAGTGAACTTTTTGAAAAAATACCTCAAATAAATGTGGCCTCATGGTGATGGAATGCCATGACAAGCCATAGACAAGGCAGTGAACTGTTTGAAAAGATGCCTCAAAGAAATGTGGTCTCATGGTGATGGAATGCCATGATGAATGCCTATGGTGATGGACTGTCATGGCATTCCATCACCATGAGAACACATTTCTTTGAGGCATCTTTTCAAATAGTTCATTGCCTTGTCTATGGTATGAAATTTTTCATACATATCTACTAGAGCATTTCATCAAATAGTTCATTGCCTTGCTGCTATGGCTGAAAGCCTAAAACAGGTGCTTTCGAACAAGCTATTGATGCTTGGAAAAAAAATTCAAAGCATAATAGTAAGCAATAGCATAGACAAGGCAATGAATTGTTTGAAAAAATGCCTCAAAGATATGTGGTTTCATGGTGATGGAAGGCCATGCCAAGCCATAGACAAGGTAGCGAACTATTTGAAAAAATGCCTCAAATAAATGCGATCTCATGGTGATGGAATGCAATCACCATGAGACCGCATTTGTTTCAGGCATTTTTTCAAACAATTCACTGCCTTGTCTATGCTACCACATTTTTCATACATGTCTACCAAAGCATTTTGTCAAACAGTTCACTACCTTGCTGCTATGGCTAAAAGCCTAAAACAAGTGCTTTCGAACAAGCTATGGATGCTTGGAAAAAATCTATTGAAGCATAATAGTAAGCAATAGCATAGACAAGGCAGTGAATTGCTTGAAAAAATGCCTCAAGAAATGTGGTCTCATGGTGATGGAATGCCATGACGATTGCCTATGGCAATGGATTGTCATGGCATTCCATCACCATGAGACCACATTTCTTTGAGGCATTTTTTCAAACAGTTCATTGCCTTGTCTATGCTACGACATTTTTCATACATGTCTACCAAAGCATTTTATCAAACAGTTCACTACCTTGCTGCTATAGCTAAAAGCCTAAAACAGGTGCTTTCGAACAAGCTATGGATGCTTGGAAAAAGTCTATCAAAGCATAATAGTAAGCAACAAGCTATGGTCTCATTGTTTTTTTTCACATGAAAATCAGCACAATTTTATTTGCAGGTTTTAAACGCATTTTTTTGCCGATTTTGCAGTTTTAAATCGGAAAAAATCATTGACCAAAAAGTCAAAGATTTTTTAAAAAAATCAGAGAAAAAATCGTCCAACCTGCAGATTTTTTTAAAATCGTGATTAATCAGGTTTTTTTGCAGATTTTTGTTACTATGATTTTAAATGATTAAATGATATGAATACATGCTTATAATATTTATAATATTTTAATGATTTTATGAATATGGTGATATGATTATGTGGATGATCAGATGAAATGTGCAATGGATAAAAATGATTACGAGGACATTTTTATGTAACTACAATCCTTACTTTTGGACAAGGAGGCTTCCTTTCCCAAGATTATTTTATTATACAACTTCTTTAGACATGTTTTTTCTAAGGTTTAACCCACTTAGTTTTCATACTACACCCTTATTTTAGTTCTTGTATTTCTTTTATCTGTTGAAAGACAAGATATTCAGTGAAACATCAAAGGAAAATATAACTTATTTTTTCATAACTTATAAGTCCAATTATTGTCAAAATATTTAACATCTTACAAAGATGATCACAATAAATGCAAGGAAGTGTAAAGTGTAAACTAGTGAAAGACACAATGAGCTATTGACAATACAAAAATGAGGTTGTCAAAACTTAATTTCATTAATTCCTGAACAGTAAAAAAGCAGATAAAAAGGACCCTCTAACAAAACTGTATTATCGGTTGAGTGATTTTTGTGGAATGTCATCTATGAAACTTTATAAGGAAACAGGACACAAGAAAGTCCTTTATGAAACAGTGTTGATCCGGGTCTTGCTTGGGCCCAATATCAGTCTGTATTATATATTCTTCCTCATCTAGCCCAGTTTCACATTTACACCTGAATACATTCTGACTAAAGCATAGTATTGCATTCCAATTTTCATGACATATGAGGTGACTAAGTGCAACTATGAAAATCTCCAAGATCATGTTTATCTTTTTTCTTATGATATTTCTATAAAGACCAAAAACTGTTTAAGATTGATACTTGTCATTGCTTATAGTGAGGAGCAGTTCTGGAACCTGTAGCATTAACTTCCAACCCACTACAAAGACATTGGATTGGTCATAGTTCTCTCTGATGGCGGGAGTATTTGGAGGTCCATACACATCTATGCCAGGTCAAACACAGAATTCTGGGCAGATAAATGGTCAATCGAATATTGGTGGGAACAGTGGCAGTGCAGCTGGCAATGCTTCTTTCTCTCACTTAGCTGGCATGTCTAAGAATCAGCTTTATGATGTCATGTCTCAAATGAAGGTACCATCATCCTTATTTCAATTCTTGTTGCATCATATGCATCTGCCATCTACTTCTAGTGATGTCTTTTGCTTGGATGCCACTTTAAAAATTAATTTATCTGTTTGTAGGTTCTCATTGAACAAAATCAACAGCAAGCTCGTCAGATATTGGTTGCAAACCCAATGTTGACAAAATCTCTGTTTCAGGTTCTTTTCTACCAATGTCTTGAATTGACGTGCTAATTTCTATATTTATCTTGAACTTTATTTATTTATTTTATGATCCAATACCTGGTTTGAAGCACAAATTTTTATATATTGCTTTGAAAGTAGAGGTATGGATGCGGTTGAAAAGGCCAAAACAAGATCAACAACAAGGTGCAGCAGAATTCTCAATGTAATCTATCTAAAAACAATCTGAGAAACTACTAAAATACTACCCAAAACCTAACACAAACAATTTAATTATAAGCTGTTTGTCTTTTCTTAGAGAAGGATAAAAGTACCTGTAGAGCAGAAAATATTTTTTTCTTTTTGAGAAGGTAAAAACTAAAAAGAGATCAAGTTCTATATAACCAAGTTGAAAAAAGGAACGTCTACAGCTTCCACAAATTCTTCATGATACCTAATCCTCAGATTTTAATATTTTATGCATGCATAGAAACAAAAACCAATGGATTTCTCAGAATAACTAAGTATCTACCAGTTGAAGGGAGATATTAAATCTGAAAATATAATCCTGAATTTTAGAAGAACAAAAGTTACAATTACAGTGTAACAGTAACCACTGCCAAGTTCCAAGAAGCTAAGTTCTGACCAGAAACTTACAGAGGTCATAAAGGGCATGACTAATATAACCAAAAAGCAGGAAACAAAGAGATATTAGGAATATTTCAGATAAGAAATGACAACTGTGAAACTCATATTACCATCCTGATTTTCAATACATGTGAATGGCTTTTCTCCTGCTTCTGCTGCCAACGAGGAACCTTGCTTCTTTGCTAAATTTGCCATGAATGGATTTGTTATCAGGCACAGATGGAGACTGTGGAGCGTTACCCACAAATGTGTCCAGCAGCTGCTAATGTTATATTAGCATAGCAACAAAAATCTTTACTGGGAATAACTCAGCAAACCAAAAGATAACGATTTTTTCAATTTATTGGGATTAAATTGGGAAAAATGGGAAAAAATTGGGTTCGGGTTAGCATTAGGATTAGGGAAAAATAGAAAGCAATTGCCACAGAAATCAGAAAAAACCTAGAAACCTTGAAATTTTTTGATCCAAATTTGAGAAAATCAACAAAAAAGTGTGAAAATTATAATTTAATTGCAAATCATGATTTTATTAAGATTTTTTGTAATTTTATTGGTCAAAATCTTGTTTGACCATTTTTTTCGAATTATTGTGATTTTTCAAGGAAAAACTGTGTGGTGGTGGGGGAGGGGGGGAAGAAAAGATAAGTCAGATGTTATAAAGATTATTGCTTCTGTGGTCATAAAGCCCTGAAAATCTGATTCATAGTGTTAGCAACATTGATCTTAAATTCATAAAATTCCAGGGTCTCTTTGGGGATAGGAGCCTTGGAGAGTGATTAAGAGGTTCCCTCACAGCATTACCAGAGTTGTTTAATTGATCTTGCAGTTGTATGATAGTGGTTTTCAAATTCTCCATCTAATTGCTAAGGTCTGTAGTCCCCAAGAGAGAGAGACATGGTGTTGGAGAGCTCGCAAGGAGGAGTATCAGAGGAGTTACTAGAGACAGGAGCATTTCTTCTCAAATGCGTTCAATGTGAGACAATCCTTATGATGGCTATGTCCTGAGAAATGGTTTTAATTCCATCCGAACCAGTTAATGTGGGACCCCTAATCCATGCCTAATTAAATTGGGTAATGACAATTGCATTATAATAAAAAGAATGTCTAGTTCTAGTTCATGTGGGTTGTAGGGACAGAGTTGGAAACCATAGTGGTTTTGAGAGACTCAAAGTTCTTGAGGACCTTGCTGCCATAATGCCATTTATAGAGGCAGCCTCATGGTGGTTGGTGAGCCAATTAAAAAGCTTAAGGGAGGCATTGGCATGAGGCTTGTTAGGAGTTTTTAGACATTCAGATGCAAGATGTTTGATAGATTGTTTAGGATTTTTAGGCCCATTCTGCTGAGAGAACTTGGGATAGAAAATTGCATTCCAGACCACCATATAGGTAGCAGAGAGAACCAAATAGAAAGCTGCATTGAGAAAGAAAGAATACAATCAACTGCAGAAATATTGAGTGCAAGAGAATGAAATATACAAGAAGAGGAATAAACGTGAACCTCAGAAAGCGTGCAAGAGAAATTAGCAATTGGAGGCAACAGTAGAGTGAGCCCCCAAATGAGAGCATTTGCTAGATGAAGGTCCTAATTATCTACATTAAAGCTGAAAGGAAAGCAAGATCCCAAAGAGTCAAGTTGTAATGTGAACAACAAAGCCAAAAAGAAACAAATTATATAGGCATGCAAATGGAATTGCCGAACACTTCAAAATGAGAAGAATGACTATAAGAAACTAGTTGAATAAATTTTTTAATGACACCTCACACAATTGTCCTTGGCATCATTAATAATCTAATAGCGTGAAAGAGGTGGAATGGCCATTATCGAAGTAAAGGGGTGGATAGAGTGGTAGTTTGTTGCTGGAAAAATAAAATATGTATGATAGTTTAGAAGGCGACGAGGACAAATCAGAATTGTTTCTGCTTGGGGCTAATTTTGATCGAAGGCCTAGTGACAAAGATGAGGCCAGCTTTGAAGAAGAGGCACATGAGATTTGGGACAGCCATGGAGACTTTGATGATAGGTATGAGTCTAATTCTAATTTTTATATGCAACATAACAGCAGTTCGTTACCCATGTTTGATCATGATTGGAAGGGACAATTCTTGGTATCGACTGAAAATGAGGTGCATATTCTATTAAGTTTGGACAGCGAACATATGCATGTGAAAAACTTAATTCAAAGTGCATCAAGAGGGCAAAGTCAGCTTAATATTTCATTTTCTGATTTACATACATTGAAGAGCTCTATGGAAGAATTTAAAACAACTTACTTACACATGATGCATGATAGAGATATAGCTACTAAGTTTGCAGATGAAACCTTGTCTATGTCTAAGCAGTTAAGGGAAGAGGTTAATGATCTCACCATTGAGCTTAACTCTACGAAGTTTGCTTTGAAAAGTGTCCAAGGGGCACTTCTTGAAGCAAATGATCAGCTTTATGAGGCTCAACATTTTATAGAGTAGAAGAATAGAGAAAGGGCTAATGAAATCAAACATGTAATGGAGGAGCTTGATTTCATTCAGGAGGAGTGTGATCTTGCCCATTGTCCTAAAAAATTAGAAAATAGGAACTTGGATCAGCAGGAGGATTGGTTTGATTTGGGAGTTGAGGATAAACTTCAGTATATTGATAATCCTTTGTTTGAGGTAGATGCTGATATGACGTATGACAATCCATTTTTTGAATTGGATGATGGGATTACTCCTAGTTGTAGCATTGCATTGGGTGAAAATAGTAAGGTTTGGGACCCAAGTGCAGTTTCTAGTCATGAAGTGTTGTCTCAAGATTGGAGTAGTGGGTCAACTTCTAGTTTTAGTACCACTGTCCACTTTTCGATCAGCTTGCATATGATTTCGGATTCGGATCCATAGATGAGTGGGATGGTTTCTTTAGTTCAGTAGTTGAGTAGTTCATGGTTGAGCATGGATGGCAATGATGATTTGGTTTTAGGAGATGATTTTGTTGCTACCTCCATACTCATCTCTCCTATGTTTTCATTAGGATTTGAGTTTGATTATTGCTGCCCTTACTTTCTTTCGTTGGTTATGATGGCACCTTTTGGTGAGCAGATTAATTTTGAGTTTGGGTAGGCTTTGGGGTAGTTGGCTAAGAGCGTTTTTTTGGACACAGTTAATTCATTAATTGTTTCCACTTCGGTGAGAGACACTCACTGCAATTGCTTCACAGAGATGATATGCATTGTTTCAGATGATGTTGTTTTGATTTTAGTGGTTTGGGTGTGTTGGGGTGTTCGGGACCTTCCTTTTAACACTTGGAGGTTGAATGTTGATGTTATGATTTTGGCTTGCATTAGCATAGGCATTCCCTGGTTGGTAGATTTCAGAGATATGGCAGTGGTTGACTTGCTTCGTATTTTGGGTATCATGAGGTGTCATGCCGAGGTTAATTTCTTATGGTTGAGTAGGGTGATTTTCATGGTGAGCAGGATTGTGATTGGCAATGAGTTTATTGATGTAGTCTTCTTTGAGTTGCCTTGGCAGGATATATTTCATGACATTGACTTCAATCCTTTCAGGTCTTTTCAGTATGGGCTTTGATTGTTTTTACTATTTGGAGGTCCAGGATAGGAGAGTGCAGTTTGGGCACATTGGGTTGACAGTTATGATCAGTGTGGCGTAGCTTTAGCATGGTGGTTCCTCTTTGAGGCTCACTTGGAACTTGAGAATCATATTGAGCTATAGTGCAGCTACCGTTTGGGATGAGAGAGCCAGTGTTAATTTCCTAAAGCTTACTCCTATGGCACATCAGTTTAGTTCTCTTGAGGGGCATTCTTTTGAGGAGTTGATTGAGTCTTTGTAGTATTTGATTACTCTTCTTACAGGAGGTTTTCAAGAGGTCTCATGTGTTGGTACCTCGCAGGACAAAGATTTGAGCAGATGGTGCTACAGACCTCCTAGGTTTACTTGGGACCCTGGGATCATTTTTGGTTTCAGTGTGGATCAGATTGTTGGTTGCAGGGTTTTATTGGCATTGCTTGAGGACAAGCAATCTTTGGGAAGGGCGGATTGTAATGTCCCCATTTTCGATGTCCTCTTTTAGATTAGTCTGGTTCTGACACACTTACTATTTTAGTAATTGGTTTGGCAGATAGATTAGTGTAGGGTTTCTTGTTTGGGCAATGTGTGGAAGTTGCCTGATGAGTTTTAATGCTTTGTGCTAGTCCTTACTATGGGGTTTTTCGGTGTTTCAGGCGTGGCTTTCTATTTTTGCAAGGCACCAGTCCAGTGCTTACTGTCTATAGTGAACTCATTGGCATATCAGTTATCTTACCAACTCGTGTCTTTGATATTTTTACTATTTTTAGTAAGTGCTAAAAATAGTAAGTCTATTTTTGGAAGTTGGCCTTGGTTAGGCTACTCTCAACAACATTAGTTTAGTTGTGGCTCTTGGTTGCTAAGGTTGGAATATTTAAATATTTGTTCTCCTCTTCAAAAAGTGAATTAAAATAAAGTTATTTTATAATTTTAAGTTGAGGGGTGGAGGGGACATTAAAAAATACCTTGGTGCCTAAGCGATAACTTTGAGTCATTTTAGAAGGCTACAAAAGTGCAAATAGTTTCCTTATGAGCAGACCCCTTGGCCTAGTTGCGCAATGTTGTTTTAAAAGAGGGGCCATGTATTTCAAATGGATGCCTAGAAAAGAGGTTTATTTATCATTTTTAAAGGCTAATGTTATGCCTCATAAGGTGGGATGCCTAGTTTGGGCTAAAAGTCAATTTTAAATTAAAAATCGAAAGTGGAATTTTGGAGGCAAAAGGTTGGACGACCCTTGGGATAATTTCATGACATTTCATAAAGTGAAATGAGAGGGAAATATATTCAAACTCAAATGCAAGTTGCCCTATGTTGGCATAACAATTAGCACCTCTGGAGTGCGAGTTGGTACGGACAACTATGCACAGTACGCGATGACTGTTCTTCAAATTAGGAGGGGAAGCTCCCTCTTTTGCTGATATGCGTTTCTAAAGTAAAGTATCTAAAACCTATCTGTTTCGACTCAACTGGAAGAGGCACAAGGTTAAGGAAACCAAGGATGTTGTAGCTAAGGGTTTTCTCTGGTTTTGCAGATCATTAACTACAACTAAACTAAAAAATTTAAACTATCCAATCTCAAGAAAACATAGCATGATGAAATAGGAGCAGGAATGTGTTACACGATAAACTTCAGGTACAAATTCACAACGTGAAGGCAAGGTGGGCTCAACTATTTGTTTGGTTGGGAAGAAGTTTATTAAAACAAACAAATATACGGTAAACCGGGTACAACTTCACAACATGAAGGCAAGGTGGGCTCAACTATTTGCTTGGCTGAATAGGTTTATTGCTACACACATCAAACAATAAGCTTTGAGTACAGATTAGCAATGTGAAGGCAAGGTGGGCTCAACTATTTGCTCTTCTAAATAGGCTTATTGGAAACGAAACAAAAGCTAAGCAACTAGGACAGCAAATTGTATTAGTGAAACATGCATACAACAAACGATCAAACTAGCAACCCCATTTAACTACGATTGAACGAACACCGTAATAATAACATGAAGGCAAGGTGGGCTCATCTATTTATTATAACAGTAAACGTTCATGAACAAATACAAGAACAACAATATTATAGGCAAGGTGGGCTCAACATATATTACTATTGCGTGCAAAAGTTATTTACGAATGAGCTGAATGCTCTTATTTATAGACATCAAAGGTGTAGGGAACCCTAAAATCACCTTGAGTCAACTACAGTCTCGCAGCATGCAAGATTTTATTCTCTAAGTCTAAATAAATGAAACTATACAGTTAACTGGAAAGCTACCATCAGTTAACCGATACAAACAAGACTAACTGGACATGTGCAACATGCATGTCCTTATTGAAAGGAAAGCTAACTGATAACTACCATTAGTTAACTGGCTCTAACTAAAAGTCCATCCTCCTATGAAGATATCTCCAAGAATGAGATAGGCGTGCCTGATATCAACAAGGAAAGCTCAAGATATGACGTTGAGTTAACTACTACTTTTGACTCATCCTCGTAAATAACTGTAGGATCCAACTGGGCATCTACTACAAGCCCTCTTTGTTTATCATCTCATCTAGGAATCTGTCAATCGTATCATCATCTGGCACTTTGATGCTATCCACGATGATGAACTGCTTGTCCAACTCCTCTGCATCCTTGATCACCCTTTGATTGTCTCTGACTTTTGCAGTTGCCTTTTTGAAACGGGTAGTCATCACTGAGAACTCATCCAACTTGGACGCCTCAGGATCTCCACCTAGGTTATCACGAACCAACTTCTCAAACTTAGTCTACCCAACATCAATTGGCAATTCACTTATTGGTAACTCTGGCGGCTTCGCAACTGGAGTGATGGCCTCTGTTTCTTCTATAGATTGATGCTTTTCTTGATTCCTCTCAATGGAAGAGTGTTGCATGACGAAACTGGGAAGTTTGACTGCGAACACTCTGGTTGTGAGAAATGCACACGAACTCACCACACACGCAGAATTCCAACAACATCAACCCTCCAGATGTGCTTGATGCAAAACTCAACTTTTCTTATGAAATTGTGAATTAAGACCAATTTGGTCTTGAATTCAGTTTGAGTGAACTGCCTTTTGAAAACTTGCCTGTTGACTGTAAACACGGCTATGTTTTGACAACTTATCCGGAAAGCTAAAAATAGCCTATTAACGGGCAATTTTCATGAAAGTTTTTGAGATGTGGGTTTTGTAGAGAAAATAATTCTAAGCAAACCCACAATGTTAGAAATTCGAAAAAACACCTTTTTTCTTGGCATGCAATAGCTTTTCGGTTGAGAGCTGTAATGGCCGTAGGGGGTTCCCAAGAAAATTTTCCGCGAGAAAAACTGGCATATGGGTATTGTAGGCACTGATGAGCCGAAAAGACCCAGATCCTCTATTTTTAAAAAAAATTGAGTTTTAGGCCAGCATGCAAAGGGTTTTCAGCTGAGATTTGAACTGGCAGTTAAGGGCACTGGGAGCAATTTTTTCCTTGAAAATCTGGAACATGGGTTTTATGCAGAACTGAATTCTAAGATGATCGAGATTGATAGATTTTGGAAAAAAGCACGGTGCTCTAGAATAGAGGCAGCGGGGCAATTTTCACAAAATAATCTAAGACATGGGTATTGTTGTTGATGCTGAAATATACAAACCCAAATGCTTTGTTTCTGAAATTTTTGCCGTTTTCTTTGACATGCGAAGAATACCAAAGACGAGAATAGAGGAAAATAAGGCAGAAGATAGAAGTTTTTTGTTTGTTTGTTTTCTCTTCTTCTGTAGAAATTCACTTGTGTTTGAAATGGAGTCAATGAAACCTGCATGCAAACGGAAAATGAAGTTTGAAATATCCTTCCTTTAACATTCTGAATCTGTAGCTACAAGGAATGTTGAATTCTGACACTTGTAGCACCCTCAGATTATTTTTTTGCTCAAGAAAGGCGTGTTTGATCAACTCATAATGAGAAATAATAGACGCCATATGCATAATAAATAAGAATTTATCAATAAAGGCGTCTCAAATGCATGCAAAGTCTTGGAAATGGCGCTCGTCTTGTGATTGGACCTTCAAAGCACACACTTGGCTTAAAACTGGCTCTCAAAATAGTTAACTAAGTGAAAAATACGCCCTAATTAGGGTGCCACTTTCAACACCTCAGTCAACTGATACATCCAAAAAGATCTCGAACAAGTCAAGAAGAAGTCGACTTGAAAAGAGTTGAATTGAAGAGCTAATTTCAGTTAACTGTCTCCACCTTTCATGCACACCACTTCTCTTTGAGTTCAAAAGTCAACCTTTGACTTTAGGCATCCTTTTCCAGACTTAGTCATTTTCTTGAAAATTTGGATTTGAAAAAACCTCGCCGAAGCTCATGTTTGATCACTGATTTCGATTGATTGACATGTCGGATTGATTGGCTGACAGCTTCGTTGAAGAGCATGATCAAATTTGACTAAAGTCTCCTTGAGGTGTCAAACCCTAATTCATCCATTTGAGGCTTCAAAATGCAGGGTGCGTCTGGCCTTTAGGGGCGCTTTTGACCTCAGACTTAGAAAATTTTCAATGCATTTTCCATCATTTTCATTGTGATTCTGACCTCACTTCACTTTGTGTTTCTTGGTGTTCGGCAAAAGCTCAGAAGTAGCTGACTGGCTCACTGCGGAGCTGGCAAGATTTTGAACAAGAGCTCTTGGAGAGCACTTCTCGTAAAAACATCGTTTGACAGCTTAAAAACATGGGCGCCCTTGGCCACTAGGGGCGCTTTTCCTCCCAGACTTAGCCATTTCTCAAACTGGCTAAAATCCACTAAACCTTCGGCTACAGGCTGCTGAGAAGTCATCTGACCCGGTTGAGATATGCAACGAAAAGCTGGAACCAACACGGACAGGATGAGCACTTGAAAGGCTGAAACCATCAAACAGATTGAATTCAAGGCATCAAAACCTTGGGTGCCCCTGGCCTCCAGGGGCGCTTTTGACATTTCTGGACATTTCTGATCATGGTTAGCACCATATGTTTGACTCTTGATCACGACAACTTAGCAACTCGGATTCACCCTTTGATGGACGCGTTGCGAAGCTGGATCAAGTCTGAGACAGACATCCTAGTTAACACTTGATCAAAAAACTTCATCTGGAGCTCCAAAAAGATGGGCACCCCTAGTTGAGAGGCACACTTTTTACTCCAGACTTAATTCATTTTCAATTTCCCCCGTTTTGCGTTCAATCTCTAGTTTTAGGTGATAGATAGATCCGTTGAACTGGTTGGCTGGCTCATCGCGAAGCTAACAAGATTTTGGAGAAGTCCTTCTGGAAGTGACATGCCTGCAAAAGTTGATCTTGGCCTCCAAAATCAAGGGCGCCCCTGGCTCACAGGTGTGCTTTTGCTCCAAAGTTAGAAATGTTTTCATCATTTTAACCTTGTCGAAAATCCCCTCTGAGACGAAGCATCTTTTCAGACAAAAATCGTCATAGAAACATCACCGAAGCATTTTGAGCTTAGCTTTCGACACCTGGCACCTGGCCATCTGCTATTGTTGAGCTTAGAGAACCTAACTTTTCACTTGAAAAAGCCAAAACTACCCACCAGACTTAAACTGAGTTATAATTGAATTTGACTTCACCATTGTGATCTTGAAGCAAAATAAGCTAATCAAAACAAATTTCAGCCAATTTTGACAAGTTTCAATTTTAAAGGTTTTTGACCTAAAACAGGGGTCTAGAAACCTTAATTTTCAATTTTTTCAAATTTTGCCAGTCTCTCCGTGGCATCACACTGACTCAAAGCCCATACTTGATTTGCCCAAAAACTATTTTTTGACATCATTTTAACAAGGTTTAGACCATCTTAAGCAAAATGCCTTAATGAAGCAAAAAATTTGGTTTGGGTACAACACCCTAATCCTTCCCTCACTTTTTAAATATGAGTTTTGGCTCTCATTTGGCATTGATGAATTTGGTTGCATAATGAGATACTGCTGGTTTTTTGCCAGGAGGTCTGAAAGTGAGAGTTGAGGACGAAAACCCTTGAAATTTTGGACTGGTTTTGGTAGTGCAAGACCTGCCCTAGCTGGTGGAGGAGTGGTTTCACCCAAAAATCACATCGGAGCTTCAAGTTGCAGATTTCAGTCATTAGAAATGAAGATATTTCAGTATTTTTCATGAGTTGCAGTTTGGGTTTTTGTTTGAGACTGCATCCTTTCAGTTTGGTGTGGATTTCTAGGAGTTTTGGTATGGTTTTTTATCATTTTCTGGGCACTTCAATACTTGGACCTGAACCTGGTTTTTGGCTCATAACTCATTATCAGAATTTATTTGCAACGTGGGTATTGGATATTTAGTTCCTCCTAGCCAAGGCGACCAAGGACATATATTGGAAGTATTTTATTGAGCAAAACCTGATTTATTAAACCAGGTCGACCCCTCCCAGGTGGCGCCATTTTCAAGGGTGTTCTCAGTTGCAGCCTGCTGATGGATAGGCCTTCTCAATGCAATCTGGGTCTGATTATTGTCAAGTGCTAGGTGTGGAAAGAAGGGGACATTGCACGCTCTTCAAGTAGCTTAGTTCGTGGGATGTTTGATATTCAAGTGTTGTTATCATATGAATTTCCAGGTCTGAAAATACCTACTTTCTGAGTTTGTAATGAGCTGGTTAAATCTGAAAAAACATATTTTCTGAGTATGTCATTGTATCTCAAGACTGGAAAATTTCTGTTATTTAAATCTGATTATTGAGAGTGCTGAAAGTGTCTTTTCCAAATGTATTTGCTTCTATATTATGTACTTGCATTATTTACTTCATGCAATATCAAAAAGAATGAATGGCACATGAAACCCTACACATTAAACTCTCACAAACAAACACAATCAGCAAGGAAGTGAAATCAGGAGAAAAAAAGTTGGGGTCTTATATTACACTTTGGAAGCATTGTCCACTTTAATTTCACCCATTTCTACTCCAACAGTTCCCACTTGATCTGAAAAGTGTTACTAAGAGGTAAGAAATAAAGCTTTAAAGTATGTTTTTCTAGAAAGGAAGAAAAGAAGCTTTAAGATAGGTATAATTGGAATTAGGGAAAAACCGGTATATTATTAGGAAAAGAAGCTCTTAAAGCATGCAAACACGTATTTGTAAAATGGGATGGATTGGTATTATGTTGGGAGACACATTTTTGTTTATGAATTAATTAAAGAGCATTTTAGGATGTGACTTCAATATTAGTTGATTTTCCTACTTTGGCCAGAGCAGGGATTCTTGTGTAGAGTTGAGCTTAGCAAACAAACAAAGTCCTCAACAAAATGGTTCTAGAAGAGTGCACTATTGATAGTTGTTGAAGTTTACAAACCTAATTGATAAGGTTTAGCCGAATTGCTTCTAAGAAGGATCAATTGTTGTTTTTCTAAAATAAGTATTGGAACACAAAAAGTGCACCACAGCAATTGATAAGGTTTAGCAGAATTGCTTCTAAGAAGGATCAATTGTTGTTTTTCTAAAATGAGTATTGGAACACAAAAAGTGCACCACAGCAACTTGAATTAAGTTTGAGTAATTTTTAACAAAAGCCATAGGAAATCCATAGAGAATGGCTAGGTGGGGAGCTCAATCATTTTTTGAAGTAAGAGGCAAGAGTAATGCAGAAATTTTGAAAATTTTGGTGAGGAATTGCCAAGAAGATTAGATGCTCTTGAAGGTAGATCGTGTAGGAAGAAAAAGTCTAGTTCTTGAAGGTAGATTGCATAGGAAGAAAAACTCTAGTCCGAGCAAGTCGGATTGGAAATATGAGGAAGAACCATACTCTTAAAATATCATTTTGAATCAATGGGTTTTTGAAGTAGAAGCATATTTCAAGACGATAAAATGGAGGATCCTTAATGAATAAAATTTGCAGCTTGAAAATGAAGGTAATCATTTGGTAGGGAAAATGGAAAGAAGGGTTAGAGAATGGAAGGATAAAAATTTGATTTTGGACAAGTTTGGTGGGAATGAAGACTTGTTCATAAAAATGAATTGATAGAATGTGATAATATTACTCAAGAGAAGAGTACATTATATAGAGGGAGAAAATTACTATAGACATTAAGTGTCTACCTACCAACTACTGTTGACTATTAAACAAATGTAGAATATAATATTCTAACACCCTCCCTTAATGGTCAATCTACTAACTAGCCTACAAAAAACAATTTGCAGGTCGATTGGTCACAAATTCTTCAGAACACTCTGTTGCTACGAAGACCCTCGCTGGATCTGCAGAATGTGAATGACCAAGAGAACCAAAAAACGTCCAGAAAATGCTTTGCAACAAGAGACAAGAGCCTGCCACTGACTCTGCCACCGAGATGAGTCTGCTACCAACCGTCCCAAAAACTACAGTACGACTGACCAAAAGTCATTACAAAATGTCCAACCTGATGTTGGATAACAAAGCTGTTCTTCCCTGAAACCAGACACACACTGAGAACAACGGACACGATTTTGAAGATAAACCGGCAAATCGTCGAAACTTCTGTAGAGGAGCATGACGCCCGAGAACAGACTGCAAGAAGCCAGTGGTGTAGATGTTCGCCCCAGCAACGCCAAGTGCAACCAATAAAGACTGCAACCAATCACGATTTTTGAGGAAAAAATCGTCAAACCCAAATTACAAATCATCATTTTTTTCGGAAAAAAACGGTAAAAAATAGATATCAGAGAGCCCTCCCGAACAACAGAAACCCCGACTAAGGTATACAGGAAAAACTCTTAATTTTTTAGGAGAAAATTATAAACCCTCTCGGAATTTTTTAAGGGAAAAAATTATGAAAACCCATACAGATTTTTAAATTAACAAAGAGAAAGATTACAATTTATAGAGGAGGTAGAGCACTGTAGACATTTAAGATATCTAACTACCTCAAGTATTAACTACTGTAGCAATAGTATATTATTGACCATTAATAATAGAGAATATAATATTCTAACACCCTCCCTTAATGGTCAATCTACTAACTAGCCTACAAAAAAGAATCTGCAGGGCGATTGGTCACTAATGCTTTAGAACACTCTGCTACTACGAAGACCCTCCTTGGATCTGCAGAATGTGAATGACCAAGAGAACCAAAAAAGCGTCCAACCTGGCGTTGGATAACAAAGCTGTACCTCCCTGAAACCAGAGACACACCGAGAACAGCGGCCATGATTTTGAGGATAAATCGGCAAACCGTCGAAACTTTTGCAGAAGAGCATGATGCCCGAGAACAGATTGCAAGAAGCTAGTGGTGCAGATGTTCGCCCCAACAACTCCAAGTGTGACCAATACAGACTGCAACCAACCACGATTTTTGAGGAAAAAATCACCAAACCCAAATTACAAATCATCGTTTTTTCGGAAAAAAACAGTAAAAACCAATTACCAGAGAGCCCTCCCGAACAACAGAAACCCCGATTAGGGTATATAGGAAAAAACTCCTAATTTTTTTGAGGAAAAAATTATAAACCCACCCAGATTACAATTTTTTTTAAGGGAAAAAGCTTTAAAACCCTCCCAGATTATAGATTTTTTAAAGGGAAGCAATATTAAAATATTGCAATTGTTGGCTGGAAAAACAAAGAGATTGAAACCCTAGCCGCCAAAACAAATCTACACAAAAATCGAGGCACGAAAAACGAAGCACCCAAAAAAATCGGAGACCAACCTAGTTGAGATCTCGAAAAACCCAGAAGGAATCTGTAGTTAGAAAAAATGTTCAATTGATAAGTAGGAGGTTTCTTCCACAGCGTGTCAAATTATGATATTGCTATCAGGATTCAATCGTGTAGTTTTTGAGTCAAACTCATTGACCCATGATTCATGAGTAGTGGTTCACAAGAACCCATCTCTCATGATAATGAATGGTCCACTTAGCACTCATTGCATCTAGGTGATGCTCACAGAGGTGAAGCATTGGTCCGTCCCGGGAGGTCACCCATCCCAGTACTGCTCCAGCTCAAGCGCGCTTAATCGCGGAGTTTCCCCCAAGGTTAAGCCCACTTAGCTTGCCACCCCATTTGCAAAACCTTCAGTAAGTGTCGTGCCTTATGAACCATTCATTATAGAGCCCCTTTAGCTCATCAATTGATAAATAGGAGGTTTCTTCCACAGCGTGTCAAATTATGATATTGCTAAGGGTCAATGAGTTTGACTCGAAAACTACTACTCATGAATCATGGGTCAATGAGTTTGACTCGAAAACTACACAGTTGAATCCTGGTAGCAATATCATAAAAAAGTTCAACTTGAAACAGAGGGTCAAAACCCTAGCCGAAATTTTCAGATGCTCTAGGCGGCCATGAGAGCTTCAAAATTTGCAAAAAGGTTTGAAAATCCGCAGCGAAACCCTAGGCGACCAGAAAGAAAACCAAAACGCGTCCATAAATGCAGAAAAACGCATTCAATTTGAAAAAAATCGCGCCCAACAAAGGTATAACAAAAATGCGACTAGCAGATAAGGAAAGCCGCGCCCAAAAATGCAAACTTTCGCATGTAGAAACGAAAGAAGAGGCGCCGTTGCGGGTTGAAGCAGGCCCGACGTAGGAGAACGTGGCTGCAGAGAGGTCACGCCCAGCAGAAACTCGTCACACATAAGCAAATCGTGGGCAGAAGAATTAGCGCCCTGCAAGCAAAAAACGTGTATGAAAGACTAAGAAATGACTTCTTGAAAGTCGTTCCCGGGAGAAACGCGCGCCTTCACAAAATCACGACCAGACACGTGATCAGATGGGAGGTAAATCGCGGCACCAAACCCACAAACCTTGAAACGCGACCAAAAGAAAGTAAATCGCGCCCAGGAGAGAGGACGGGTTTAGCAGAAAAAATCTGCTACTAGAAACCCACGAAATTTCCAGATCAAAAAACCCTCGATTCAAATGCAGGAGCCACGAATTCGCAGAGTTAGCAGACGGGTCTAAAACCCTTAACGAGTCTGAACTCAGAAAACTTGCTTTTGCGACCTCTAGTCTAAAAATCAAGCCCTCCCAAGATCCTGAGCCCTCCCATGAGGGAGACAAGCTCAGAAATGCTCTGATACCATGTTCATAAAAATGAATTGATAGAATGTGATAATATTACTTAAGAGAAGAGTACATTATATAGAGGGAGAAAATTATTGTAGACATTAAGTGTCTACCTACCAACTACTGTTGACCATTAAACAAATATAGAATATAATATTCTAACAAGACTGACTTTATAAGAAAGGTCAATTGACACAAAGGGATAGATTGCATAAGATGGAAAATACTTAGACAAGCAATAAAGTTGCTAGGATGAAGAAAGATCAAATTGATTGAGCGTTTGGTTGAGTTGTTTATAGATCTTGAGTAAGTGGATTTACTCTATAGAGATTTTGAAAAAGAAGAAATTGTTGAGACTTGGTATTATGCGCAAGATAAAGTTACCAAAGAAGAAGAAGAGTAAAATTGTTAGGATGGGTGTGTTGTACACCTTGTAATCTTAGCAATATTTTAATATTTATAATGTGTTGTAATTTTAGTTCCTCATCGAATGAATTGCCACCCCTTGAACTGTCCATGAGATTTCTTGTATGACACATACTGCCACTTGGATTGTATGTTATGACATGGAGGTTATATTGTAAAATCACAATGGAGGGAGTTACGAGTAGACATGTAAGAGCATCTATGCTGCAGGAAGTTACATGTAAGTTTAAAGATTCTTGGAAGGTGAAGAGTCTTAACGTGAGTGCTCACTTTGAGAAATGACATGTGGGTGCAAGGTCTTGTTGTTCCTTGGTTTATCTATTGAGTTCTTGCTTTGGTATGTGTTGGCACTATTTGTACCATGCTGAGATTATGTGTAAGTTCTTGGTTTTGGGTGTGGTTGCCATGTCTTGTATTGTTGAGTTTTACTTTCCTCAAGTCTATTGGTGCATAGTTTGTTCTTGATTAAAATTTTAAAATTTGGTACTTGCTCACTTGTATTCTTTACATGGATGAGATTCAATTTTGGGTCTCATCTATTCCTAGTGTCTTGTGTGGCCAACTTTTATACCCAGATGATGTTCCCCTTTGCATTTTGCCCACATTCTTTAAGGTGTTGGCTCCTAGTTTTATGTAGTAATCATATTTATTTGGGAAGAATGGTGAAAGGACTAGACGTGGTGAAAAATGGTTGGGCATGCGGTGCCTTCCTATTTATATCTATAGATTTGAAGATTAAATCAGCTTCTTCTCTTCATCTATAGATCAATTGATATTAGTTTGAGCCGTTGATATATTTCAACACGTTGAACAAGTAAATGGATAGAGGTGGTGTTGGAATATCCATATTAGAACTTGGCAAACTGTTAGTAACTTTGGCAGATCTATGGATGGAAAGGGTGGGACTTGCATGGAAGTTTAGATTCATAGAAATGAATTAAATGGTGCCACTTGGAGTTTGTTTGGTATGGGAATGGTGGTGGGTCAGCGTATTTCCAAGGTGCCCTTTTATTTAATTTTGGAGGGTTTTCAGAACATGCACATGGCTGGCTGTGGTTAACTTTTCTAGATTTGGGCATTAACTTGGCTTCTTTTTACTACTCTATAGATCTTCTGAGATTGATTTTGAGCCATTGATATGATTTGGCTTTCTGTTTGGCACTATTGGCACCCATGTGGCATCATCTAGTTGACTTTTGAATATTTAAGGGTTTTCCGGTGTAACATTGAAGGGTCTTGCGAGATTTATATTATGGTATTGCCTAGAGTTTTCTCATTGGTAAAATGCTTTAATATCGTAAGCTTGTCTATAGAAATGAATTAAATTGTGCCACTTAGAGTTTGTTTGGTATGGGAATGGTGGTGGGTTAGTGTATTTCCAAGGCACCCTTTTGCAAGATTTTTAGATTTATAGAAATGAACTAAATGGTGCCACTTGGAGTTTGTTTGGTATGGGAATGGTGATTTTCCAAGGTGCCCTTTTATTTAATTTTCCAAGGTGCCCTTTTCCAAGGGGTTTTCAGAACATACATGTGGCTGGCTGTGGTTAACTTTCTAGATTTAAGGATTAATTTGGCTGCTTTTTAATAGTCTATAGATCTTTGAGATTGATTTTGAGCCATTGATATGATTTGGCTTTCAGTTTGGTACGAATGGCACCCATGTGGCATCATCCCATTGGCTTTTGGATATTTAAAGAAGGGTTTTCTGATGTAACATTGAAGGGTCTTGTGAGATTTATATTATGGTATCGCCTAGAGTATGCTCGTTGGTAAAATGCTTTAATATTGTAAGTTTGTCTAACATAGATAATTGGCATGATACAATTTACTTCGGTAATTTTTTAGTTGAGAAGAGTGGGATCCTCATGAAAGTGCAGATATATAGAAGTAAATTAGATGATGATATGCGGGGTTGATCTGTAAAGTAGATGGTGGGCCCTTTGTGTTTGTTCAAAAGGGATTCTTGCATTAGTTTCTTGTTGGCGGCCTTGTGAAATCCATGCGGCATCTTTGAATTGCATCTATAGATTGGAAGATTGGTTTAGGTTGCATTCCATTATCTATAGATCAATTAATGAGAAGAGTAGGACCCTCATGAAAGTGTAGATCTATATTAGTAAATGAGATGATGTCACATGGTGTTTACTAATAAATTAGATGTTGGGCACTTTGTGTTTGTTCAAAAGGTTTTCTTGCATTAGTTTCTCCTCAGTGGTCTTGTGAAATCCGTGCAACATCATTGGATTGCATCTGTAAATCAAAAGATTGGTTTGGATTGCATTCCATCATCTATGGATCTTTTGAGATTTATTTTAGTTGTTTATATGTTTAATGGGCTGAGTGGATAGATCAAAGGAGACATTCAAACATGATAAGGCAGTGTTAATAGAATCTTCTTAGGGATCAAAGCAATCATGATTGACCACATGTGTTTTATGAGAAGTTAATGGGTGTTTGGTATTGTATGAGGTCACAAATGGGTAACATGCGAGCATAGTTGCTTTCAGATTATTATCAACTTACTATCATCCATGTGGCATCGTTCTGTTGGTATCTACAAATTTGAAGATTTGATTTGGGAAAGCATCTTCAGATCCTTCGATACTACTTTCTAATCATTGATGTGATTTAGTGTTATGTAGGGTAAGGTTGGTAGAGTGGTGGGTGCACCAAGGGCATGGCATATATGTGTTTGGGGTTGTTAGGTTTAATGTTGCATACATATTAATAATCGTTGACTTTAGAGTGGTTATTTTTGAGTTTTTCACATGTAGTCTTGAACATAAAAGGTGAGTTGAGGTGGTGATGCATGATAAGGCAATGCCCTGATGGTTTAAAATGACCATATCTATACATTTAAAGACTAGATTGGCCACTTCTTATATTTGTAGAAGTTTTAGCTGTTTTTTTTTGGACTATTGATCTATTTTGATGAAATGTGGATAGGGTTGGCATGTTGGTGGGAACACAAATCGAGAAATGTGGTTTGATTAGTTCTTTGAGGGGTCGTGTTGAAAATGTATTGTTGAAGGCTGAGTAGGATGGTATCTGTTTTCGAAAAGGCCATGTGGTGCAAGTAGATTTGTATCTATAGATTAATTTGGCTTCTTCTTATCATTTATAGAAGTTCTAATATCCATTTGGGTTGTTGGTTTATTTTGATGTTACATGGAATGTGTCAGCATAATGGTGGGTTTGAGTTGTGTTTGCACTAGAGGGAAGTAAATCCAATATGGAGTGCCCATGTGGTCGAATTTGATTCACATATATATAACTATAAATTAATCTAACCATTTCATGTCCTCCATAGATATTCCAATATTCATTTCAGGCTGTTGATTTGTTTCAATATTGCATGGGGATGTTTTAACCATGATTTGCTTATTCACCTTTTTGAGCTCAAAAGCAAATGTTTTTTGTTATCACAAGACAAATAGAATTGCTTGTGCATAGCAAATTTTGTTCTTTTCTTTTCATGGAGCATGTCCAATGGTGGAAAAATGAACACATGTCATCCATCTGAGGCAAGAATATATGATTTAAATGCACACTCTCTATAGAGAAAGAATCTTTTGGCTGGGTTTGTGAATGCTGAAGCCTACAAAGTATTCTTGAGTGATCAAATGAGGTATGTGAGAGTTGGGAAAAGGTGTTGTAAAAGTTTATTGGAGGCTTGGTGAATTATTTGTAGGTAGATACCACTCATTAGGGTCATATTCACCACAATTAGTGTAGTATTTTTGGGAGTGAGTACTTTTGTGATGCTTCTGGGTGTCACATTTGCTAACTTCTCATATGCTTGTGATTAGTCTCAATTGTCAAGGAGCGATTAGATGCTTGAAAGCTAGTGGCAAATTTACTTTTCCAAACATACGTAAGGGATATTGTGGATCATCTTTGGTCATGAAGAAATCTTACTTTAGTTTATCTATTTTGAGTCCATGGAGTTTCATTTTGGATGAGTTTGTAGCTAGAGTGATTGTATTCCAGAGTTAATTCTAGTTTTCTTAATAGGCTATTCATAAATGTTTCCCTCCTTATCTAGGGTTTTGACTATGTTTCCCATCGGAGTAGGAACTAGTAACAAATGGTCAATTGATCATATTTTATTTTTCAATTGCTTTGTTCTTTGTAAGTTATCACAAGTTAAGTCTCAATTAGTTTGCATAAGCATATAGAAATTCACCTTTGCCAAATATTTGAAGAGTTTACACCTTGTTTGCCCATTTTTAGGGAGTTGTGCATATTTTGGGTTTTACAGGTTGCATATTAATTAAGAAACTACAGATGGCATAATATTTGGGGATATTGATTTGATTTTGAATCTTTAGTTACATTGTAACCTAGTCTCAATTTACTATTGAAGAGATCCTTGTTCTAAAATATTTTTAAGCTAGCAAACCAACATAAGAGGTAATTAGTGACACCATCTTGGGTTATTCTTTTGTGCAAGGTATAGCTAAGCCATGTGACTATTGATTTAATTTCACTTTAGTTGTCTTATAAAATCTTAAAGGAACACCCTCTCAGGTCTAGTAGAGCTTGAAGTGTACCAGAGTTGCTTGCTATTGTCAGTTGGCTCGAACTATTTGAAGCTTAATCACGCATCCATGTGATTTCCTAGCCTGACTTTGATCTTCGGGGGTAGTCTTTAGTGTGCGTCCTCTAGAACTGCAAGGTGTAGTTTGAAGCACCAACAATAAGAACATGAAGATTTTGGTGTTAGGGAACTATTGTCAAAATATTGTTGGGATTCCTCCAAAATCTGGAGATAGGCCATCTTCGGTGCAAATAAATATTGTTGTATTTGTAAGCACACATATTTTGTGATAATAGAATAACTGGTATTGTTTTGCTACTGGGTTTTTTCCTAAAAGAGTTTTTCCAAAATAAATCTGTGTTATGTGTTCGTATTTTTGTATTGAGTATATCTCATTCAGATTAGTTGCTGTTTATTTCTACATTTTAGTGTTCATGTATTGAAGTTTATCTAGTTTTTCAACACTTGGTATCAACTATGTTCCTTGATGATGTGTCCCCAACAATTTTGACATGTCCCTATATTGGGGATGCAGGGAAACCTCGAAAATGCCCCCTCACTGTCCCTAATCAAAGTTTTTTTGGCTCTGAAGTTCCAGAAACATGGGGAATTCATGTCCCTTGAATGTCCCAAGGATGACTAAAATGTCCCGAGGATGACTAGCCATCCCCTTGCAATTAAACTCAATTGACAAAAAAAGAACCAAAATGAATAAAAATATATTTTATTGTTCTTTTGTGGGCCCCCAGATCACTCACAGTTCGAAATGAGAGATTTTGGTTTGAAAAATAACAGATTTTCAAGCTCCTTTATTGTGTATGATAGTTGCATGTTGCTAGGATCAACTCTGCAAGATTTGAAAGCGGTTTTTAGCCATCTCAGTTGACAAAACGGAGGGTTTTCAATAATAAATTAGACAAAACATTGTTAGTGTTTTAATGATCAGATAGTACAACTGAAAGCACTCAGAAAATTGCAACACATAAGACAATAAACACAGCAAGATACCCTGGGAAAACCCTCCTCTTGAGGGAGAAAAACCCAGCAAATATTTCTCTTATATAATGAAGGAACAAGAGCAGAAATCTGCTTACATCTCAGGCCCAGCACAAGACCGAATTTGATACAATGAATACTAGCACCTCTCCTAGATGCGAATATGTTTCTCCTTGAAATTGGCCTGCTGCTGCAAGATGAATAGCTGCTGCTTAAGTGCGAACTTCTGCTTGTATGCGAATTATGCTTAATGAACTTGATATTCAAATGATCAAACATGACCTTGTATTTATACAAAATGAGGTGTCTCCTCAAGTAGGTCGGCCACCTTACATAAATAAAGAATTTACAAAATAGCAAGATAGGTCGGCCCAAAGATAATAATAAATGAACATTAATTAAATGCATAAAGTCGGCCTCCTCTTCAAGCAGCATATAAAATTGAATAGCCATAAGGCTACATTCAATTTTTGTTGTCTTCTTGGAAATCGTGTGCCTGGAAGTAGACTCCTGCGGCTGCATTATCATCAACAAACATTACATAGGATTTCAAACTCCATTTGTACCTCTCAAGGTAGTGTTTCAGTCCCAAGATGGTGGCTTTCCATCATTGAAAACAACAGTTTTTAGTTGATTTTGCAGTCACAAAATTGCAGGTTTGCAACCTATAATGGTAGAGATTTTAGTCCTAGTGAGGCAGCCTCCTTTCCAATCTCCTTACAAAGGAACTTGTTGTCACTTGTGTCAACCACTGCAATCCTAAGACAAAGAAGATAAGCTCATTGGTAGCAACATATTTTCTATGTTTTTGTCATTTTGTAGTTGGAACTTGCAGCCTTTGGGCATTTTGTTGTAAATGTGATGTATTAAGGATCTATAATGTATATGATAAATGCTTTATCAATGTCATCCATAAAAATATTTGAAATTTCCTTCATTTTAAAAATTTCCCCTTTTTTAATAGCCGTTCCCTAAAATTGCCTTAAAAAAATTCATCCTCAAAATGTGTCCCCATGTCTCCATCCTAGGAACTTGGTGGTGTTGGACTAATCGCCAGTGTCTCCCTTCTGATTCGGGACATGGACTAGCTGCCTCCTGTGGCTCCGCTTATCTCTGTTGTTTGTATTAGGCGTTAACAGGTCGATCTTTTGGAGCAATGGCAAACGTGTTCCAACAAATGGTATTAGAGCTGGGTCGTAGGTTCGAATCCCCTCGGCTGACGTTGAGGGGGGGATTGTTGGACTAATCGCCAACGTCTCCCTTTAGATTCGGGACATGGACTAACTGCCTCCCGTTGGATCTGCTTATCTCTGGCATTTGTATCGGGCGTTAATAGGTCGATCTTTTGGCGCAATGACAAATGTGTTCCAACAAGTGGAACATTGGGCATCAAAACTTTATGTTAAGCTTGACTTTTGGAGTGGACACTCTCCTTGTGTGGTAACCTTTGGTTTTAGCGGGAACTCAAGATGGAAGATCTCCTCTTCAAGAAAGATCTTTGGGCTATAGTTGTCAAACAAAAATCCTCTAGGATATCGATAGAACACTATGCAAAAGTTGCTAAGAAGCCAAGAAGCTTGGTTTGGCAATGCCTTGCTAATTGAATGCTTTTGAATGTATTAGGAGAAGATGCCACCAACAGACTTTGGATTAAGTAAAGGACTTCGCATTAGATGAAGGCTTTGGTAAATAAACTTTTTCTCTGGAAGAACTATTTCTTGTGGATGGGAGTTGGTGACTCCGTAACTGAATGTTTGAATGCTTTCAATATTGTCATTAGTTAGTTGGCATCAATTGATGTGAAAATGGATGAAGAAGGCTAGTGCATTGCCTCCTTGTGTTCATTGCCAAATTTATGGGATAACCTTGTGATGGCAATTAGTTCTATCACTTCTAAGTTGAAGCTTGAGGAGGTGATTGGTACCACATTGTTAGAGGAAATGAGGCAAAAAACTTAAAAATCTATTAAGGATACCTTGGTTGTTGGAGGAGTTTCAAAGGAAAAGGGCAAGAAAAAGGGCAAGAAAAAGAAAGGGTTCAAAATAAGATCTAGGTCTAAGAGAAGATCAAAGTCTTTTAGTAAATCTAAGGTCGAATGTTGGAATTGTGGGAAGATTCATTATATCAAGAACTGTAAAAAAATAATGGCAAAGGATTTTGATGATGATTAAGATGCAAAGACCTCTAGTATAGAATTTGGAGATGTGATCTTGGTAGTTTTTGCTACTCATACATGTGAAGATGCATAACTTATTGATTTTGTTGCTTAGTTTCATACAGTATTGTTAAAATAATAATGACAAGAAATGAAGCTAAAATATAGTTTCTCCATTTGTTGATCCTATATAAGTTCATTGGCTATATTTTTGTTATAATTATAGCACTATCCTTATGCTATTTAATGTAATTCTAGTAAAATTACTGGAGTTCCATGAGTTCTGGTTCACTGCATGATTTAGCGAAAGCAAACCCATAGTTTTGTTTTTTCTGTTGTATCTGTCTTTGCATCTGGACAACACATGGTGTGGGAAAATTAAAGCAAATATTTTCAATATTTTGAGAACAGCAGCTGTTACTTTGCCCTCCCTGTAGCATTGCTAGTAGTATGGCATTTATGTTGGAACATTGCAAGCTTTTACAGTTTGAATATTTCTCTCCATTTGTATCACCAATTCTAATTAACAAAAGAAGTGCCATTATTATCTATACCTGTAATATTGAAGATAACTTTCCAGAGCAGCTAATGTGTACTAAGTTCTGATCATGAGAGTATTAGAACAGGTAGAAAACATTCTTCATTATTTAGTGCATTGGTATTCTAACTTCTTAAGCAGTTCACTGGTTGTGGTATCAGGAGCTATTTGATATTTTATTTCTCTTTTAAGAGTTTTGAACTTCTTTGCCTCAGTTGTGAAGAAACTTTCTTTTGTATTTCAGGCACAGATAATGCTTGGTATGGTGCGGCCTCCACAAGTGGTATGCATTTGGTTATATATCAGTACATTTTTGATACGGTCTTTGCAAAGTATTGAATATTATTTGACATGTGCAATTGCTGTGTTGATTTCAGATGCCTAACATTCAGCAGTCCCTCACTCAGCCTCCTCAACAACAGATGCAGACTGGCCAACAGGGACATGTTCAACCCAGGCAGCAGGGTCAGACAAATCCAGTGCAGATTCAATCACAATCCCGGCAGCAGTCACAGATGCATGTGGGGCAGCATGGTCAGATGCCAGTGACAACACAGTCACAACCCCAAAGCACAATGCAGCAACCATCACAACGGCCTCAACATGTTCCTCCACATCCTCTAATGCAAGGAGTCCAACAATCTCAGCCTCACATGCCACGTCAACCAACATCACAACCTGTGCAGCAACCACCTCAGGGTCGGAATTTGCCAATGCATCTACCCATACATTCTGCTCCACAAAATTTGCCAATGCAGCCTCAACTTCCTACAGTTCTGTCAGGTCAACCTCAACATTCTTTAAGCCAATCAAATGCTGGGCCTCATCAACCGATGCAGCCACCATTGCCTCAACAGCCAAGGCCTCCTCTTCAGCCACCTATGCATCAACTGCAGAATCAGCAGGCTCAGAGTATTGGTTTTCAGCCATCGGTTGTTCCACAGCAACCACAGTCTCAAACAAAATTTCAGGTATGGCGTCAGCCATTTTGTTAACGTACTGAATGTTTGCAAATTTGGAAGTCTGTCAAAACATTTCTGTAGTATTGATCTGCCTCGGGTATAATGTTTGTTTTAACAAGGCTATAAACAAAAGCAATATGATATCTTTTCTATTTTTGGAAACACAATCTTGTCACAATCATTATATATTGACAAGTCATCTGGGTATTTCAATTTACAGCACTCAGGAAGCAATGCACAATCAAGCATGGGGGCTCCTTTCCAGCCACATGCCCAGCCTCCACTGCCAAGCCATCCACCTCCACAGCAACTCTATCAGGCAAGAAGATTATATCATTTTCATCTCATTCAGAACTTCCATTGAACAGTTAATTACAAATGGTGATCCTGACTAAATTTCTTTTATTCAAATAATCACAGATGAATTCAGGGAGTGTGGTTGGGCCTGTTTCACATGCTGGATCAGACATCAGTGGTCATGGTATGGGGCATGGTAACCTGCCAACTGTGGGCCATGGGATGCAAACTGGAAGAGGACCTAACATGGGTCAAGGCTTGAGTGGCATGGGCCCTGCTGCATCATGGCCGCCAGTTCCTCCTGAAGGTGTTACCAACAGTGTTAGTGGAGCTCAGCCTTCAAACATTCAAACTGGGATGGGAGGGCCAACGGGTTTAGGTGGGGGTATGATAGCAGGCACAAGCGAATCTGTTGGACCATCTACTGGAAATATTGGAAGTGGAATGAATACTGGACCTCCAGACATTGGAGGATCTAATCTTGCTCGTCCTCATGGAATTGGTGAAATGCAAGCTCAAGCAGTGCCACAGCAGCAGCAACAACTTTCTCATGTGAGTTGTTGTAAATCATTCTTTGGTTCTACAATGTACAAGGAATGGTGTTTTTTTCTGCTACTAACATGGTCATTATTTTAAATCAGATGCAGTTATCACCTGATCAGGAGAAAGCCTTATTGCAACAAGTGATGAGCCTTACACCTGAACAGATAAATTCTTTACCTGTGGAACAAAGACAACAAATTCTCCAGTTACAGCAAATGTTTCGTGGAGCTACAAGCAATTGACAGGACATAAAGAAATTCTGACTGTTCATTTAAGAGTGCAGTAAATACTAAAGCATGAACAGCCTCAGAACTGAACCAGCAATTTTGATGACAAATTCAGTGGTTGCGAACAAGAGTATTTGATTCTTGGCTCTTCAAAATTTGTGATCGAATGTGCTGCAACATTTTATCATATAGAAATACAGGAATTAGGTCTGGCTCTGCTATGTGTGGCAAATTCCATAATTTAATTTGAATGCTCAAAAGGCTTCTACCATACGTCTTCTCAGATAACTTTCTTATTGCCTCACACATTTTAATATTTCATTGCTCAAAATGAAGAGTTGTAGGAAGAGCTTAAAAAAGTCAAGTTTTAGAATGTTGCATATTAAACATGTATTCGGGAATTATTAAATGTATGCCACCCCTGATCTTATTTTTATTCCTTTTGTACCCACATCCCAAGAATCTATTTTGTATTTTTTATTAGGTTAAATGTGTCAATTATTAGCACATTATACACCAAGCTGCATAACATGGGTGCATTCCTACCAGGTATTGGCTTAGAATACAGATTGCCCGACAGCATCTAATGGCCTTTGCAATTGATGCATTTGTGATTAATTGCTCTCCAAGTTTCACAATGTTTTGTTCAAAAAAGGGAAGGGGGCACTGCTCAATCATATTCTGATGAAACAGCTGCTCAAGAAAACTTATAATTTTGTTCTTGGTGAAACTGAATAGTTTTGCTTTTAAAGTACAATGGAAATGTTAAAAGAATAATAAAATTTTATACACGGGAATACCATAAACCTCTTACTAACTAATGTGCAGTGAAAAGCTGGAAGATCTCATACTTCTGTCTTTTTATTGCTATGCCACATTGTTGTAATTGAGAAACTGGTGGTTGGTACGTGGTGTTTTTGTAATTGATGATCTGAAGACATGAATCTTTCATTCTAACCTCAAGGGCATGATACACATTGATGTTCGTCTTACCATCTATTTTTGTCACATTGTTTGGACACTTACTTTGAATGGCTTTTGACGGGCCCCTCAAAAGACAGTACATTTATCATATCTTCTATTAGGCCTTTATTAACAACAAAGGAAGTTTATTATTAGGGCAAGGAAGATCATCACCAATGTCTTCATGACTTAAAGTTAGAGTGTGCCTGGATGAAACATCTTTAATATATCATTTTGGATAACATGTTACTTGATTGCATTGTAATAAGATTTCTGGATTAAACTGTGTGTCAGTTTTTACACCAACGTTTTGGATTATACTCCATGATCCATCATCAGGATGTAATGCAGATAGAGAGAAGAGTGATGGATCATGGAGTATGATCCGAAACGTTGATGTAAAAACTGACACACAGTTTAATCCAGAAATCTTATTACAATGCTAGCATGGACTGTGGAAACTTCATGCTTTTAATGTTACTTGAATGTCTTTCATGATGCCTCGTTTGATTGTTGCTTTTCTTCTCTTTTAGAGTTACATTTGCCTATAGCTTTGCTTGGACTTATTAGCTGATTTTTTCTCGTCTTTGATATATTGTTCGAGATGCATTAGCATTAGGCAATCTGGTTGTATAACTTGGCTATTGTGCTAAAAGTCCCTTTGCCCATTCGTATGTATTCAGAATATCACTGCTATTAAAGGCTCTACCCAAAGTGTATAGGAAATCATGTTTTTCTTTTTGATACATGATAATGTGTTGCAATTTTATGATTTATACAATGTGATGTATTCCTTTTTATTTAAAAGTACGATGAAAGAGGCAGAAGTAAGGTTTGAAGTTATGCTTGCTGAGGAAGAATGAACTATTGCCGATGTTCACAAGGCTTCCACAACCAGAAATAGAGGTAGAAGCAGATACATTGAACAAATGCTAAAGTCTGATCTTGAGCCTGAACTAAAATGTGAGGTCCTAGATGTCTAAGGGATATATAAGATGATTAATACCATCACCCAGATGAGGTTGAGAGGGGAGAGAAAATTGCGAATGAGGCACCTACAAGTGCTAAAATGGGCACCCTATACACCAAAGAGGGCATACACGACTTATTGGGGTTATGTGAGAGCAAGCTGTTAAGGTTTGCTTGATATCTCAAAAAAGAGATTCATGATCAGGCATCTAAGATTACATTGGGAAAAAATCAAAAAGTAGGAACATTTAATGGGAAATGTGTCTTTGCACTCATTGACAAAATGGGGATCCCCCCTCTTTTTCGTTTTGCGTGTCGCTGTTTCCTTTCATCTTTCTTCCTTTTTTCTTTCCCTTCTTTTCCTTTCCTCCTTCGTTTCCTTGTTTTCTTTCTTTCGAGTGCCTTGTCGGGGTTCAGGAGATCAAGCTTCTCAATATTTGAATACCTACCACGTTGGGCTTGATCCTTGACCCTTACTTCGGCGTTCGTTGTTTGTTTGTTTGTTTGTTTGTTTTGTTGCCCTTTCAGGCGTCGGGCCTACAACTTATTGGATGCTTAGCCCTCGATTTTTGATGGTGATGCTCCGAGCCCTATGCACGTCATATCAATCATTCAAATTGAATGTGCTGACATAGGTAATTGAATGCTGAATTTAATGTGCCATTGTGGGATGTTAAAGAGTTTACTGAGTAAATTTGGGCTCATTTTTGCATTCACCCTTAGCTATTTTGTGCGAGAGCTCTACAACTTTTGTGCTTCCAGTGCGAATTCAAAATTCCTTTGCTAGTGTGATCCTTGCCTGTGCTCGTGCGTGTTGTTGGTCTATGGTTGCTTGCACATTTTGGGCGTTTTGTGTCTGTGTGTTGCGTTCCTGGTTTGGGTGTTTGAGTTCGTTGCTGCTCGAGTGTTGCTCGTTCGTGGTGTGTTCGCACGTCGTACTTTCTTTTTTTCGCCTCCTTCGCACACTATTCCTAGGTCAGATTTAAAATTCTACCAAAGTTTTATCTCTTACTTTTGAATCCTTGTGTTGGCATGTGGTTTGGCTTTTGTTTGGTCGGTCCGATTTTGAGCATTCTCGTGTTTCTTTGCCGTCTTCGTTTGCTTTGTTTTTTCCTTTCTTTTGGACCTTTTTTCGTTTTCCTGCTCTGTTAGATCGACTATCCCTCCAGCGTGTCGGTCGAGGATGTTTATGATGTCATTGATCAGGCATCGGGTTTATTGAGGTGTTCTTTTGCCTTAGGGTGGGGTCCTATGGGGGGCTTCAGGATCTACTTTTAAGGAGCGAGAGGTCTCATGAAGCAAAAATAAATTGCTATAGGATTATTTGGAATCTTTTCTTGAAGAATAGCACCTCCTACCTTTTAGGATTGCAGATTTGAGGGGGTGAAAATGAGGTGGGGCTGGAGATTGCCCCTATAGTTTAGGAATTTTATATGCCATTTGTAAATCATCTCAACTTTTAAGCTTCCTTAAATTTCGAAACTTAAATTTTAAGCTAAACTGCACAATAAATAAGTTGATGAGACCACCAGCTTCCTTAAAATTTGGAGCTTAATATTTTAAGCTGAATTGTGTTACTAAGTTCATGGGATCACCACCTTTAAAAAATGTCTAAAAATTCTCATTAGCACCCTGAAACTTTTCAGGAAACCCCCCTCCATGGGACCCCAACCTTAGCGTTGATCAACCTTGTCGGGCATTGGGCATTAGACATACCGCTTACTTGTTAAGCCAGGAATATCACAAGCCAAATGATAGGTCCAACTCTTGATCCTCGACCCTTTAACAAAATTGCAAGGTTTCAGTTCTATGCTAGAATGATAAATGAATTGATCAGAAATCGAAGCTTTGATTGAAATTCAAAATCTTGAGACTTAGAAAACCCTTTTATCCATGTTTTGGGTTTCGGCCATTGGGCGTACCACTTATCGCCTTTCTTATAGAGGTAGAAGCGTAAGTGGTATCCCCGATAACTCAAATAAAACACTTAGTGAGGAATCTTTGTTTTAAGAACCTTTGTCGGCCATCAGACGTTGGGCATACCCTTTATAGATAGACTTATTAAGGTAGGAAGTATCTCAAAAGCTGAACCCTCGACACCCAAAACCATAAGGAAAATTGCTTCTACCTTAGTCCAATGAATAATTTTAATAACATGCCTTTGAGAAATCCCTTTGAAAAGTTCAATCAAAGTCAAAGTAATGGTGATCGAATGTCGGGTCGCGAAAGTTTCATTTACTCGATATTGAAACCTTAGGACAAGTCTTAAGAAGCATTCCCGATACTTGACTTTCAATAAACTTGAAAGCTCTCGAGTGTCGCTAGTTGGACATACCTCCTAAGCCTAATGAAACGCTGCAAATAAGAGGTAAACGATGAACCCGACCCTCGACCCCCAAAATGAGCTTTGGACGTCGCTAGTCGGAGATATTGCTTAAAGTGATGATACTGTTAAAGACGGGATAAGAGGTACACTTGAATTCCAATCTTCGAAGGGCTGAAAATGTGTCTTAGACTAATGAATGAGTTGAACCAATTGATAAGAGTTAAGGGTTAAGCTCGATACCCGACCCTTGATGGATCGAAATTAAGAAAGTTGAACTCTTAAGTGTAAACATTTTAGTATGAGGTAAGGGTAGGCCCGACGATCGATCCCCAAAAGTTTGTATAAACTTTAATCTTCTTTGAAACAAGTTATGATTTTGTGATGAGAGATATATTGGCTAACATAACTAGTACCGCAGGGTTGCTTTCTTTTGATATATGTAAATGTTAACACATGGTATTTGTACATGCATGAGATATGCCACCCAAGGATTCTGTCGAAATGAAGTATCAATACAAAAGGATATCATCCACCATCGAAGATGTTTTCCTCATATATAGAGATTGGAGATACTGACTTAGGTCATGTGAACCTAGAAGAATTCAAGCAAAGGATCAACGATGAGGAAACAAGAACATGCATGGCCAAAGCATTGATCAATTCAAGATTAGTACAAGCCGTTGCCTTTCCAATAACAGTTCAATCTCTCGAGTTAGTTCTCACTTGTGCCTGGTACTACAACCATAAGACCATAAAGGTGATGGGATCATTAGGAGAGATTGTTCTTGAAAGTAACAACATACATGATTGAGAAGATTTTCAGGATTCTTGCCCAACCCGAGTATGAGGCAATAGATATGAAAATGGCCATCAAACATTTTGATGAGCATGAGGTAGAGAACCTGAACTACATTAATATTAACATGTTGGTCAACCCCAAGACAGTAGCTATCAAAATAGCTAGGGTCTAACATATAGCCAAGTTCAAGGACATCAAAGATTTGATTGTCCTATTAAGCAGAGTGTTTGGGTATCAACACGCTTGAGACTTCTACCCATGGATGGTGAAATTCATCAAGACCATCAATGATGCTACCAAGAAGAAAATTGATTGGGACACTCTCACAAGTGATGCCATCCATAACCAATTGAGCACCGTCCTTACAACTTCTAAGTTCTATGACCTCCTACTTGGTTAATCTGCTATCTGCTAATGCCTCCTTCCTAGGATTTGACAAAATTGGTTCTTTTGAGCTTGGAGAAGTTACAATCCATGAACATTATCCTCAATTGAAGCTGGAGGATAGTTATGATCATTTCTACGTTGCCAATGATAACTTCATTTATGCTGCAATTAAAGGGCAAGAGGGAGATTTCTTCAAAAGAATGTCAAATGAAGCCATAAAAGCATTGAAGGGTATGGGAAACTGGTACATCCAATTTAAAACTTTCTCCTACATCAGAGTGGTAGGCTTTCACAAGATGCCATACAAACTCCCAAGGTACCCCTCAGACAAGATGATCTTGTTGGACGTCTATAGGTAGGTAACAAAAATTCACCAACTCATTACTGGGAAACATAAGCCTTGGTACAACTTCTCCATTCAAGTAGGGGTGTATTCATGCATCAATATGCAAAATGAAAAAAAGTGCATATGTGGAGATGTCTAAGTATAATTTGGTGTTGTACAATGATGCCAAGCACCAATTTGATCCCATTGGTAAGATCAACAAGGTGATATGCTGCTTTTTTGTCCATGAGCCTAAAATTGAAGGCCATTGGGCCAATTGTGAAGAAGAATTTGAGGTGAGGATGAAAGATTACTGCCAGCTGATAGTAAATTTGATCAGGCATTGTACAGAAGTCCTTGTGTCCAAGGAGACAAAAGATGATGAAAAGGTCCTTGACCTTGCCTACCAAAATCAAAAGGTGTATAATCAACCAATTTTTAATGAAGATTGCTTGGAAAATGAGAATGATGACATTCAAACAAGAGCACATGCTGTTATAGCACTAACTCTCCAATGGCTAAGAAGACTTTTCCCAATGATGAAATTGCTAGCACTTGCAAAGGCAGTTGAGAAGGCTAAAAAGGGAGAATGTTCATTTGTTGTTGCTATTGAAGAAGGACCATCCATTGCTGCTGCCCCAACTAAATAGAAGACTAGGGGTGAACCTACCAAGGTAGTAGGAAAGAAGAGAAAAGAAAAAGACCCCATTACTGTTGCCTCAAATGAGGGTGATGAAGAAGAGAGAAGACTTTGGTTCGAAAAAAGAGAACCAAAGACGCCATCAGAGAAACGACTGTCCAGAGGTTGGCCCAACAAAATTATTCCTCCACTCAAGAATCTCCATTACCATCACTTCCTCCATCACCACAAAACAAGCCTCCATCTCCTCCACCTAATACACCACCTCCACCTCCTTGTCTCCTTGAAGATGAACCACCTCATGAAGAGGAAATCCCTGTTGACATGGCACTGGAGGAAGGAGAGGTAGAGAAAGAACCTCTGAGAGAAGTTCATATGGAGGAGATTCATGTCAAAGAAGTGCATGTTGGGGACGTACAAGTTGAGGAAGTTCCTATAGAAGAAACCCATATAGAGGAAATACCCGTTGAAGAAAATGTGCAAGAAGAGCATATAGACCAAGAAATTGTTCAGACAAATGAAGTTCATGAGGAACAACCTCATGTGGAAGAAGAAATTCAAGAAGAAAGGGTTTAGGAAGAAATCAATGGAATGACTGGTCTAGACGAGGAAATGCTATGTGTTACAGCTGCAACAAATACAGTCACATTGCAAGATTCTGCAAAAACAAAAATATGGATAGAAAAGGTCTGGCATACAAAGGTAGAAATATGCAAAAAGATGATAAAGAAAAAGGGAAGGTGATTGCAGATGAAATAAGAGATCAGATGAAGAAGACATGGGTAAGGAAGAATGAGTTTGATGCAGGAAATGGTTCTGTACCGAAACCCGCTTCTAGTAATTCTTTCGGAAATTGATTTCAAGCCATTGGCCTAGGGGGAGCTTTTCAAGAAAATCCTTTTTTTTCTCCTATCTATAGTTGGTACCAGAATACAAAAAATTGTCAACAACTGTATTAATGATTTATAGATGCATTGGAAAGCACTCATAAAGAAATTCAAGCAATTGAAGATGCGGAAAAGATTTTTTCTCTCACAGACTGAGACACAGAGTATCCGGATCACCTAGGGCAAGTATTTATTACAATAAAAGGTTAGGTGAGCAGGTAATAAAAAGCAAGTTGAAACCCTCATTTGCTGCTTCACATTGAAGAAAAAGGAGAGCGCTCTGCAAATAGAATTCCGAAAGCATGAAGATAATTCGGCGACGCAACCCTAATCCATCAGGTACTTAAGAATTTTTCATTTAATTTGGTGTGCGATTGAAGAACCTCTTATATAGGAACAAGACATAAGTACATAAGGTAAAATGGAACAAATCAAAAGGATAATCAATCTAGAGGAGTATACCAGTGAGAAGATTAGAGCCATAAGAAACTTGTCGCTCGATGAATTGAAATGGCTGAAAGAAGCTAAACACAAAAGCTTGGATATTTGGAGCGAATTTCCTTATATTGAGAATGCATAAATTGTTAAGTTTATCCTGAGCAGATTGAATGGCGATATTCTAATTCTGGATAAACCCTACCATATCACGAAAGAAGTGATTGAAACTGTAACTGGATTATGCAAAGTTGGGGATGTATCGAGAAAGAAGTCAATCCGGAATAAAGAAGTTGAAACCCTAACTGGAGTAATTGGAGATCAAAGGGCATTAATAATCTCGACAATTAGAGATTCAGTGACACGGTACATTGCACATAGTGTATCCTACAAAATCTTTTTTCAGAAATAGAGAAGGTGCAACTTTGGCAAGTGTTGTTTACATTTCACACAAGATGGTAATGGAAGATTAGGATTTTGACCTTTGTAGTTTATTGAAAGATCAAATGATGGAGAACGTTCAATTGAAAAAGATGACAAATTACCCTCAGGTTTGGTACTTTGGTTATATGTCTTGTAATGTACTTTATGAATTTCTTACTGATGAACAACAATGTAATATGGAGAGAGAATGAACCAGTCTGCAAACAAATATACATACACTTTAACAACTTGGCAATCTGTTATCAAGCATATGAAATTTTCTTTAAAGGTTTGCTAGGAAAGGTTGGTTCAATTAGTGTTTCCCTTCCAGTAAGTGCACTTGAAGTTGGTTCCTCCTCCGGTGAGATGGAGAGGAAGAAGAAAAGAGCAAAATAAATTGTTGTCTGTACTCCTCCAGCATGCAAGACTCTAAGAATTGAAGGGAAAGGAAAACAACAGGTAATTGTAGATATACCAGATGAGGAATCCGATAAAGAAAATGAGGACACCCATGGAAAGGAATTAGAAATAGCCAAACTGGAACAAGAAAAGGCTATGATAGGAGAAAGTGAAGAAGAAGGTGACTTAACCCGAAAATAACTATTGCAACTTATTCATGAGAAAGATGGAATACAAAAAATTGCAAACATGTGGTCTATCAGACCTTCATGTGAGTAGGATATGATTTTAAACGAACTAAGTGCTCATCTTGTGCACAACCATATTAAATTAGAGAGTTTGCAGAATACATTTCCAGAAGAGATGATTGAATGTATCAAGGAAATCATGGACTTTGAGTTTTAGAAGAAGGAAGAAGAAGTAATTTTACATCTGAAGAAGCACTACAAATTATCATTCACCAAGATAAACAGGCACCTGAATCAACTAAGGAAATGCATAAACAAAACAAATAGTATCTACAACTACTGTTTTTGTTGGCCTCATGCAATCTGCAAGTACAAAGAAAAGTTGGAACAAATTGAAACTGAACTAAACAATATTGGACAAAACTTTGACATGTTTTAGGATCAAGATGGTGCAATCAAGAAAATGATTCAAGAATTACAGACAAATTATACAATCGTTCAAAACACTAGAAACAGGATTGTTGACACCTTTTGGAAAGTGAAGGATATAACAGAATGCAGACTGGAACAATTGATTGAGATATTGAGGAAATGAGAGATATTGGAAGATTCCATCACCATTCCAGAATCCCTCATCAAGATTATCAATCGGACATCTGAAAACAACATGATCATAATCACTGGGATTGCAGTAGAAGCATGGAAGTAGCGGATGTATGTCTTCAAATTTTGAACTAGTTTTTGATTAAGTTTTTGGTTTTACTCCAAAAACAGATTATTGTAAGATATATTTTTTTGGTTTGTCATTGATGTCAAAGGGGGAGAGAGAGCAGTGAAAAATGCCTTATTTATCAAACTTAGGGGGAGTTGTGTCTATTTGAAGTATTGGAGGTTTGTAGTATGTTGGTTCTGACACTTAGTCATTTTTCACTAAGTGCTACCATCAATGCCAAAGGGGGAGATTGTTGGCATATGGCTTCTAGTGTTGTCATTGATGGTAACCTAAGTCAGTGATCTGGTGCACATCTCTTTATTTGTTCATACCGCAAGACAAAATGAAGAACAGGGTATCCGATTGAAGTTGAATCTATTTGCTTTACCAGTTTATCAGTTCGCGTTGTGGATCTTAGGGAAGGTCATTGAGCATTTGAAATATCTTACTCTCAAGTTTTGTGTCGTCACATCAAGTGGTGTATGAGTTAGGAGATTTGGTTGATTAATTATTTGTTTAACAGTGCAGTGAGTTGACTTGGTGAATATAATATGTTGCAGACATTTGAGGAGAAATTATTTAAGTATTTTTGTGTTCTACTATGTTGATTTGGGTCATCACTATTCTATGGCCGACTTTGGATGATGCGCATTGAAAATCACTTGTGGATTTAGCCGACCGTTGGAAAATACTTTATATCTTATTGAATTCGACAGGTAGCGATCAAATCTTTAGCTGCGGATGTATATAAGTGATTGATTATATCATTTTGAGATAGATGCGAAGTGTGTTAGTGTGTGATGTGAAATTCAGAAGGATAGTTGAGTGATTTCACTTGCACATATAATATTTGTGATGCAAATTTTAGCAGAGCAGAGAAGAAGAGTAGAATCAAATAGCAGGTCATGAAATCGACTAATGTGCTTAACCTGAACTATTCTCAGGCATTTGTAGATGCTAATTCATAGTTCACCATTTCTATTGTTTTTTGACACTGACTGTAAGGTAGTGAGACTTTCTGTTATTGAGCAATGAACTCAAGGCAGTGTGCCTGAATGCAAGCGCATTCTCATTTAAAAAAAATTTATATTTGAGTACTCAAATTGTGGATTGACCTCCACCATGGTTTTTCCCCTAACAGGGTTTCCATGTAAAAATATTTGTGTTATGGTGTTGTGTATGATTTATTTATATGATTGCATCTTTCTTTCAGTTAAATGATGTAAGTGGTTTAATGCTCAGATTATTAAAGTTAAAATTTGTAGAACATTGATTCACCCCCCCTCTTAGTGTTCCCAGATTCCAACATAGTTGATGTTGCAAATCCCGAGTTCGCGCTATATGTTGCTCTGAAAGGTGAGATTAGAAATTCTGACCCAGATGGTTGGATACTAGCAACACAACAATGTAAAGAAGATTTTTTGACTTTAGCAAATAAAGTGCTAAAGGAATTAATAGTCTTATGACTCAATTAGAGATGAAGACAATGCAACTCAGAAAATTTAGCTAAACATTGATGAGGAGCTATTAGTTTGAGAAGATTGCATCTCAATTCTACATCAAATACATGACACATCAATGGAGGAACTCCTAAAGGCTACAGTAATTGAAGAAGAAGACCAAGAGAAGCTCCCAGAATGGGTACGTGCAGCCGAGTTCCAAGTTAAAATTCTGAATAAGTGCAAAACTAAGTTGAATACAAATAGAAGCCAAGTTGAGCAAGTGATGAATAACATCTGCTAGGCAATTGAAAACTTTGATTGCACATTTTGGGATACACCTGTTTTGGTAAAGGACCACAAAAAAATGGTTGAAGGGTTATAGGGTCAAATATAGATGACTATAATAAAATGATGAATAAGAAGGCAAAACTCTAGTCACTTAAGGAGGAGTTAGCCAAATTAAAAAATCTACAACAAATGGAAAATTCAACATTTGATTAGAAGGTGAAGATCCAATACCATAAGGGACCAACTATAGAGAAGATGAGCGAAGTAGTGTCGACATTCACTAACAACTTCTAGAAATCGCTAAAGACAGATGTTGTCATGCTTTTGTGTTCTTGAACAAACAGTTGTAAAATTTCCACACCCAAATGCAAGAATAAAATATGGCGTTGGAATTTTGGATAACTAATAGTTACTTCAGTTAGATTTTAGTTTCCTTCAATTTTCTTTTTCATTTCTTGAATTTTAGTTTAGTTTAATTGGGACTCAAATTGGGGCGCCTAGTTTTGCTTTTGTTTAATTTTCAGTTTGCTTTTATGTAGAACTAAAGCGTTGGAGGTAGTTCCAATTAGCTTTTTTATCAAATCCACAATTTTAGGAACTTAGATCTCTATATAATTTTGATTCTGGATCATTTGAAAGGATTTGATTTTGATGTAATTATTGCAAGAAAACTTATACACTCTTAGCGTGGATTTTCTTACTGATTCTGTGACAATTTCACAAATTATTAATTAATCAAAGGATTGCACCTATTTTTGCATGCATCTCAATCTGGTATCATGGTAATAGTATGATTATTTCATCTTAATCTAAGTTGACAGATTAATGAAATCTTGTGAGTTATTCTGGAATTAAGGTTTTGCCTCAAATCTACGCATGCTTGACGATGTTCTAATTTGATAAAGTTTGAAAATATTACGTGTTGTTTGATTTCCTTAGAAGATTGCACCAATATTAGTGGTAAATGTGTGAATTGTTATTTGCTATGATAATGGTTTAGAAAGATTTTGTTTAAATGCCCAGATCTGATTTTTGAAACAGTTCTTGTCATTGTCTGTTAGATTAAATTTATTTCAAATTCTCTTGTTACCCTATTCATCTTTTGAATTTTATTTGAATTAGTCTGAAACCATTCTAAAAGAGCAATGAAATTAATATAAAATTAGTTGTAGATTTGAAATGCAATATGTTTTATGAATTGTTTAAAATATTATTTCTGATTGTATGTAATTTCCATAAAGCTTAAAAGTTAAGACCCTTGTGAAACATGTTGACAATGAACACTGTGCTATCCCACACGACTAATAACTAGTTATATAAGAACCTTGGAGTAGTTTCCCTAATTTTCAAGAGAAGTGATAAATCCTTATTGCTTAACATGTTGTAAGTGATTAAAACCACCTTCAACAAAACCCTATCTTGGCCAAGAAAGTTCCCTTGGGTAAGTGGATGGGTGAATTTTAATGTGTTCATTTGGACAATAGTTAGACCATTTGTGAATTTTGTAATGTTGTCAAAGTTCAGCTATGGTTGAGATCATAGATGGCAGATTTTGAATCAGCAAAAATTGGCAGACCCAATTTTTTTGATTTGACAATTTATTTATTTATATATAAAAAACACATTTTTTTGCTGTAAAATTCAATGAAAAAATGTATCAAATGAGTCCATAAATGAGTGAAAAAGTGTTTTCTATTGAATTTGATTCATTTGAATGCAAATTGAGTACAAATTGCATCATCAAAATTTCAATAGATAATTAGTTGGCAACTATTATGAATTTACAATGACTGCCTTTGAAAATCATTCTAATTCATAAATTGCATATTACAACACTTTATATAATATTTTCTAATCTAGTAAAAACTTGGTCGAGAGATTCTAATCCTTGTAATTTGCTACAACTCTTGGCTTGGCATATGAATTTGTGTTTGTGGATTTTTCTTTACCTCCATCTTGTTGTTAGATGGAAATTACTTGCCTCATCAATGTCATCCAATGACAATCCAATAACTCTTTCTATTGTAACCACATCCTCCATTTATTGTCTCTAAAATTCAAGAATCTCATATACATAAACAATGAGGTATCATCCCACCTTATCCAATTGTTGTAAGTATCAACGTCATTCAAATCAATGACCTTTGATATCTCCTCTACTTTTTTTATGTGAAGCTGAAGGTTGTATTGTACAAAGGCAAGGTCATTGAGGCATTTTTGAAATAATTTATTTCGTTTCTTCATGTGTACGACCTCAAACAAATATTATTTGAGCTCACAAAAAGATGCACTACAAAGTTGACACAAAATTTAAAGTGCTAATATTTGAAAATTTGGGGTATATACACCCCAATCTCCCCACCAAGAACCTACAAAATAAGATATTCAAGAGTTAGTATGCAAACTATATTTTATCAATAGTTGTAACTTTTAAATTTGTAACTTGTAAGATGCATGTGATGTAAATACTCTAATATTTGTTACTTGGTGATTGAGTGGTTCTTCCTCTGATAGCTAGAGCTGAAGAAAAGAACTTCCCCCTACTAGTCCTGTAATTTTGTAATTCTTGAATAATGAGGTTTTTCACCTCAACCTCAAATATTATCTTTTCAATTCATGTCATGAGGCTCTCCATAACCTCTCCATTAAGATCTATGAAGCTATTTGAATAAAAAAAATTAGGGTTAAGGAAGTACCTTGTTTAATGAATGTGTTGGAGTTGATTGTTTCACCTCCAATCAATGGTCTCTCAAATGAGATCAAATTTAGATCTATTCCCCTTGTAATAGTTTTAGATGGACTCTTTGGTCCTATCCATTACTTCATAAATGCATCATATCAAATTTTTGATCTCTATCTACCAAGTGCAAAACTCTAACCAAGGGCTCAGGCACTTATATATACAAACAACTTAAAGTTACAAATTTATAATGAAAGTAAATAATTTTACAGTTTAAAAATAAATATTTAATTTGAATATTAAATCAAAGTTTTGAGATTACCTTGATCTTTGTAGCTTTTTGTGTAGAGACTATGAAAGACTATTCTTCTGATCCTCTCTTCTTTAAATTTATCTGAATATGAGTAGTTTAACAATGCTTGTCTCAAACATTTCTTTTAAAGAAGTAAATAAACCAATAATGCTTTGCAATGTTAGGAATTTCATTGCAAACCTTGTGACACTCAATCATACCAGCTATTTTTCTTTTATGTGATCTCTTATCGAACTAATAATCAAGGGTGATAACAAATAAATTTTGTTGTTTCTTGCATCTTCTACAACCGGTATCACCCAATCAATTTTGCCTATGTATTCCAAAAGAAGGTTAAGAGCACAAGGGGTCCTAAAAAGTGATATATGCCTCTCCTCAAGCAATCTCCTAGTTGCCACCTATGTTGTTGCATTGTCAGTTATAATTTGTATTACATTTCTATGTCCACCTCAAAGACAACTTCCTCCAAAATTAGACTCAAAATTTCACAGATTTTGCTTTGCTAGAGGCATTAACCAACTTCAAAAAAATCACCAGAATATTTGAAGCTACCAAAGAGTTGATAAAGGTGTGGTTTTTTCCATTTGTTCACCCATATCAAAGAATAGTACAACCATATTTTTGTCATTGCTTCTTTTGTTCTTCCACAACTAACTTTACATCTTTAGATGCATCCACGAGCAACTTCCCACTTGAGCCTTTTCAAGAGAGTTCCTTGTAGCTTTTTTCTACAACTATCAATGCAGTCACCGAATTATTCTAATACAATTTATTCACCATATTGAAGGGAAGGTTGTTGAAATATCAAAATTTAGCACATGCTTTAGCTATATTTTGGTGCACCTTCTTGTTCCACCCTATACCTTTCAATGACGATTGTGCACCAAGTGGCTACAAAAAAGCTATATGGTGTCTATGTAGGCACTCTGATTGAAGTAGATGAGGTGGATGTCTACATGCTTCCAATGAATGTACCACAAATAGAGTCCATTATGCCTTCCAATGTCAAATCTTCATCCTTTTTTGCTTGCAATTGAGGACCATGAGAGCTAGTTATGGATGCTTCTATGACTGCTCTTGTCTTCTCCCTCTTTAGTTTTTCTATTCCATCAATGTAAGGTGTTCATTCATCTCTCATTTTATCTATTTAATGGTATTGTCACATGACTTAACATCATGATGAGTAATGGTTGCAAGATGGTATTTGAGGTGATTAAGCCTCCATGATATAATTTCTAACATCTTATGCAAATGACTCTCAGGTGCTGGTCTTTGTACAAAATATTTTAAAATAGCGTCTCTGGCTCTAGACGGATGACTTCTAGATAGTGATATCAATTGGGTTAAGCCTGAGCCTAATGCAGAGTGGGAGCTTGATCCAAAAGCCAAAGGTTCTTTATTTTCCATTTTATCTAACCTACAAGTATAAAGTACAACATATTTAAATTTTAAATACAAAAACCAACATAAATTGCTATAAATCAACATAAATTCAATATAACGTAGTGATTTTAATTTCAAAACAAGTAAAATCAATAAAATAATTTATTTATAGAAAATAGTGATTTCATTTGAAAATCAATATGAATGAACAAAAAATGCTCATAAATCCAAATTTTAGGGAGTAAAATTGTAAATAGTACTAAATATTATAAAATTATGAACTGTTTACAATCTACATGCTAAATTTAGTAGCTTAAAATAAATTTAAATGCTTGAAAAATAAAAAAATAAACTAACCTATCCTTGATTTTTTTTGAATTAGCCCTTCAAATTTATCTAAAAATCCTTGAAATTAGCTGAAATATATGCAAGAATGTTGTGTGAGGAAGTGAGAAGGGTGTGTTGGCTTTTATAGGCAAGAAAACTACAATTTTTTTGTTTTTTGTACATCTTGTGTGCCTGCCATGTCTTACATTTTTTTCCTCAAACATTTTTTTCCACAAACTCAATGATATTTTTATAAAAAATCGACAAAAAATCTATGAGTTACTTGCCAAGAAAAAAAAGTGGTGAGTACTCACCGAGTTTGCCAACTATGCTTGAGATGTCTAATATGCCAATATGACATTTGCAATGTGGATCATTTCAAAGGTAGAGATTTGGTTTTGATTGTTTGAAGAGTTGTTGAATGTTTGCAACAATTTTTTTTGGTATGTTTAAAGGGTTTGTCCTAGTATGTTTGTATGTACTGAAACAATGTAGGGGCAATGTATATAGAGTGTAAAGGAGGTTGTATTTCAATAGTACAACTTTGGATATTGTATGAGGCAACAATGTTGATGTAGAATAGGTTTAAAGCTTTTGTAAGGATAGTATATGCTTGAACAACTAGTGCTAAGCCTATGGAAAGTGCAATAGGGCAATGAAGATCTAATATATATAGGTTTGCTGCAATGTAAAACAACACTTTATAAGGTGTATGAGGTGACAAGTGTGACAGGGCAATGTGTAGGTAGCTTGTTTGGACCTTAGAAGGTCAACTATGATGTTGAGAGGCCTAAGTGAATAGAGACACTTATATGTTTGTAGGTCTTAAGAACATGCAATGATGCTTACAAGAGGTTGAATTAATGAGTCTTAGGTACAAAGGGATGTATAGAGTACCTCTATGTAGCTGCAATGTGATCTAAATTATTGTCCTTTATGGATGTACACTTGACAATCCTAGTTTGCAAGTGGATATTTATTTGAATGTTGTGAGAAACAAATGAACAAGTTTGTTGAGGTTTGAAATACATGGAAAAATATAGAAAAGAAAAAGAACTAACTAATACATAGAATAATCTAGAATTACTAACATGTCTAACAATCTAACTTATTAGTATCCAAACAAATAGCAAACTAAATTGAATTAAATTGAAATAAAACAAATAAAATAAATAAAAAACTAAACCTTTTGTGTTGAATGTTGCAAACTGAGAAGCTTGGAGCAGAACCAAATATGTTGATGCCACATAGATGTTATCCTTAAGAGTAAGCACCGTCTTTGTAATTTGATTGTAGGGTCGATTTTAGAGAAATTCCTATAACAAGGGAAGTATGGTAATGTGAGGAAGACAAGACGATTTATAATAATGAGATTTTATAGAGAATTGGTTACTGCATTTGTTTGGGTAGATTCATAATGAGAGAATGATTGAAGTTAATGTGTTGGGAGTTGGTAGAGAATGGGTTGTAAATAAAAGAGAGAGAGAGAGAGAGAGTATTGGCTACTCTCTTGAACACTTAGGTCATTTTAAATATGACAAAACCACCAAGGCACAAGTGAAACCACTGTAATAGTCATGATATTGATGTAGTGGTTAAAAATCTCTAACCACCACTCGCAAAAAAGAAACATTTTCATCTTGACTAGAAAATGTTATGTCATAAAATTCCACCCTTAAATGCAATTTCACACATCACTCCTTACTTTTTCTCAATAAGATGATAATGCAAAACAACCCACCCTCTTAGCCTTCATTTTTGTCCTTGCCTTGTTTTTTGTCGGTGGGGGAATCTTTGTCTGGGATGCTTCAACATCGAACAAATGTACGCACGCCATGTGAACATCTTGGCAATATTCCTACTACTGTGGTCGTTAGGATGTTACAATGTCACCTGCTCGCAAAGTGTAACACCTTTCCAGTCACAGGTGCACCCGTGAATGACTCTTTGTCATGCAATTTGACCATTTTCTTCTCTCTTCTTCTCATTCTATCTCATTCTTGCAAATTCACTCTATCACTCTCTCATTCTAACTTCATTCTCACATTCTATTCGATCTAGTTCTCTTCTTGCAACTCTACACCTTCCTTTCTTGCACGTTCAAGCTCTCTACACCACATTCTTGCATGACCATCTCAAGCTTCAAAGGCACTAATCTTCCTCCCGACTCACCAAGCTTGTTGGAGGGAGGGTAACATTTACTTTCATTGAATTATTGTTCTTGTTGCTTAGCATATTGTTGTCTTGCATGCTCTACGTCTTTGTCTTGTCATTTATTTATCTAAATTTCTATATAATTGTCTATTTGGCTACCTATGGAGGTAGAAACACCCAAGCAGGGGTTTGACTAAGGAAAACCTAAAAAAATAGACCCAACAATTTTTTTGTTTCTCTATGTGTAGGTTTTGTCCATGAGGAGCTTGTAGGAGGTTGGAGCTACCGTAAGTTAATCCCTTTTTCTTCCACTACTCATTATTTTGCTTAATAGTTAGTTTGCTTGTCATTTAAGTATTCTTCTTGTTGTACTTCTTTATGATTTATACATTTTAAATACTCTATTTAGATTAGTAAAACTAGCAGACTTTAACATTCAGGTTGTTAGTATATACTAAGTGTTTCTGGTAGCATACTTTGCTTCTAGTCCGTACGAGATGCCAATGCACCAAAGAGAAACCAATGCACCACAGAGACACCAATGCATTGCACTGTCATCCTTGGTATGTGATCTTGTCCTCTAGTCGAGAACCTATTGGTTTGTCTCCTAAGAACTCTAAGGTCTGTTCACCTGACTTCTAAAGTTCTCTATCATAAACATTCAAGAAACCCAAAAACATAGCTTGAATTCTCCTTCAAATTTCACCCTGTCATTCGAGCCTTTGTCCTTGAGATAACCTAGAGCCATCCACTCTCTGTAGAATCTTCCCTGTTCTAGAGACTCAGGAGTAGCAGATCCTCTTTGTCGCATTTTTGGTGAACTTGATGTGAACATTCTATTCTCAATGTCTATTTAAAAAAACATTCTTCTCTCGTGTTAGGATGCATAGTTGATAGTGTGTTGTGACATTCTTTATGAACTTCACGACCTAGTTGACTACCTCCAAATACGTAGTAAGGAGTTACCAAAACATAAATATGGGATTTAGAAGGTTTATTCCTCCTTGATCTGACCTGACTTTCAAAGAGTCCCCTATAGGACTCTCTATCAAATACAACCCTCCTATCAATGAAGTTGCAACCCATGTTCCTACCCCTCTTGCCTCACCCTCAAACTCTGCCGCTTCCTTGGAGGATGAAGTTTCTCTTAGGGTCCCTGCAGAGAAAATTTACTCCTTGGAAGTGAGACTCAAAGAGCTCATGAGGTTCTTGGCAAGAGATGATGCCTTTGCCCAAATGGTTCTTGCTGTTTAAAATATAAGGAATTTGTTAAGTAAAGATCAAAGAGGCTTAGAGCTTCTTCATGGCATAGCAAACATTGTAGAGACTCATGTCCCATCCTAAACCTTCGTCTTGTGCACAACCCAAGATTTCAAATCAGATATTGTTGGAAAAGAGTTGGGTATCCCGATGCCCGAGGTGTTTATGTGCATGGCTGACATGGGTTACTCTGTCAAAATTTCCACCATGCTTGAGCATAGTTGTACAATCAAAGTAAATCAGGTGCCTCTGGGCTTTACTAATTTTTTCATTAGGAGGTTAGAATGTCTCTACCTCTGGTGCTGGTGCCTCTATTGGTGTTGGTGTTGGTGGTTATGTCGGTGTGGGTGCTGGTGGTTCTATTGGTCATACTTCATCCACTAACTCTATCCTTAATGCTCTTTTGTAGAACATGGGATGTATGCATAATTAGCTGGAAAAATTGGCTATCTCATCCTCTTAATTGATGTTACAACTTTTTTTGTCATCGCAGTCCCTTGTCTATTGCCATTCTGAACACTCCCATTCCTCAAGGGGTGGAAATTCCAAAATATGAAAAGTACGGTGGCCATGGCGACCCACAAATTCACGTCTCATCCTTTAATGCCATGTGTATGGATTTATTCCACCACAATGAACTTCTAGAAAAAATATTCTTGAGTTCTCTTAAGGATGTTGTATTGGAGTGGTATTGCTCCTTTCTTGATAATTTCTTCTCTTTCAATTAGCTTGTAAACCAGTTCCTCTAGCAGTTCCAGGCCAACATTGGGTTGAAGGTCGCATTTGTTGATCTCATCTAGTGTAAGTAGGGACCTCATGAGAAGGTAACTAATTTTATAGCTTGATATCAGGCCATGTTCTGTCAAATTTCATATCCTTTACCTAATTTCGATGTACAAAAAGTGATCATCGAAAACTTGTAGCCGATGCTACGAGATAAATCTTTTAATAAAATATCTATCCTTTATGCATCTGTGTGTTTCTTTGCATGAGTAACAAAAAATGGTTTCCCAATATAGGGATTCATCCTCACACTCCCGTCAATATAGTCGATCAGTTGTGTCAGTCTGGTAAATCTAAAAAGAACAAGGCTGTGACAAACATGGTTTATGTTCCCACAGATAAAAATGCTACAAAGACAAAACAACATATTTAATAAATTATCAAAATATTATAATAGCATCCTACAAAAACTTTTGAAAGATGGAATAATAAATTTTCTAAAGATAAGACCACTGTTTGAGTCATATCCTCAGTGGTACAATGCACAAAATTTCTTCCAGTACCATCGAGTCTCTGGATGTGACACAAAGATATGTTTCCACCAACATCATGTGATCCAAGACCACATCGATAACAAGACAGTTTGACTTGATGATAGGAAACATAACTCGAACAAATCTATAGTGAAGCGAAATAGCCAACTACATATCTACTCAGATCCATTCCCATTAGACTTTGCTAATTTGGTCACTTCATCTCCTTCATCTTTTGACTTCACCCCATCCGAGTATGTGAATGTAGTATCATTCAATCATATTTTCTCCTTTAGACCATGTGAATGTTATCCCAGATATTACATTCACTTCACATGATCTACATTTGAATAAGGAACTCTCCCCGTTATACATTCTCACTCGAATCAACAATAACGTTGTAACATGCATCATGGTTGATCCTTTGAGTCGCGTGCATGTCATTACGAAGGAGACCATTTTTATAAATGATTTACATAATGAGAAGTATGATGAGTCTGATTCTACCCTTCACACACACGATGGATTTTATATTTCACCTATTGATTCAATTTCTTTCTCGGTAACTAATTTGGAAGCACATAAAACTAATCTAAAGATGTAGAGGAGGGTGTCGCTCCAATATGAATCCACCAACAGTTCATCCTACACCTAATCTAGATCATTATATGGGTAAGGAAGACAAGCCTACAAGGGAATAACTAAAGTGGCATCAGTTGAATTGCCTGCAACAAGGGCTAAGGAAGAAGGCCCCTCGAGTTCTTCGTTATTGAGCTCCAATGAGACTAAATTCATTGACCTAGCAAAGATTGAATACAGAGTTGGGATGTCCTCCAATGAATTGAACATGCAAGTTTTAGGAGTAGCATGTGGCAAATAAATGGGAGGAGGAAAAGACACCCGAGAGTCAATGCCATCCTTGGGAAGAGGAGCGGTGACAAACTTCGGGGATGCGAACATTGCCTCTATCATAAGGATGATGCAAGCCAAATCTGAACAAGACTCTTGAGGTGAAGACAAATTTTTCCAACCATCACTCGAAGCGAGGTCACTCTCTGACTTGCACTTCAACAAAGGTGATGAGATCCTTGCAATTGAAGTGGAAGTAGAAGAGGGAGACAAAGCCATAGAGGACACCACCTTTATGAAAGGCATGTCTACAAGCTATGAAAAAGGAGAAATATCAATAAGAGAGGTAAGAAGGGGTGGCTTTGCAGAGGGAGAGATGAACACCTAAACCATTTTAGGGGGAGGTTCATCGAGATCTGCTTATGAAGTCGAAAGAAGGACAGAGGTAATGGGAAATAGGCAGAAAAGGAGACAAAAGAAAGATCAACCAAAACAAAAGAAATAGAAGCAAAAGCAACAAAATACTCAATGACCTTCTATGAGATAGCATGCTCCTTAGCTAAAGTCTTTCACCAACGTTTATGCTCATGCACAAGATGGTTACATCAGCTATGGGCACTAGAAGACACAACTTGGGAAGAGGTCAAAGGATTCTTCTCTACCAGAGGAGAAACTTCTACAATTGTCACCGGTGGAAGGGTGAACTTCTGAGGAGGAGTAGGATGAGGAGGCACATAGACAAAGATAGAGATGGGTGTCTCAGCAATGGGCCTCTTTCTCTTCTCTTCCTTGGGAGTAGGTGGAAGAACAGGGTGAGGTCGTAGAGTCTGAGAGTAGGAACAACCCCACAATAATGCTTCCCCTTGATATAAAGGGTGGGTTGGGGTATCATGGGAAGAACTAGAAGATGAAAAACTTGAGGCTTCGCTTTCCACAACATGGGTGCTTTTCCTTTTCCTATGCCAAGCATAGTAGAAGGAATAGAATATGCCACCAAAGGCTAGGAAGAAGAAGCAGAAGGGGTAGAAGAAGATGTCATAGAAGAAGAAGGCTCCAAGACAAGAGCAAGCTTTTCCTTCCCCTTTGGAGGGGCAGAAGATAAAGCATGTTATTGTGCACATAAGTAGGCCTTCAAAGAAACATCATGAGGAGATAGAGGAAAACCACCCTTCAATGTCGAGCCCCCAGTATTGTATATGAAATAAGATCTTTATAAAATATCCCCCCTAGGAGGTAGAGGTCTAATCGGGGTAGGCCAAAAGTGGTCAAGGGAGAAGCCCCCACATGATATTCGTCATTTATATCCAGTATCATGAAAAATATGCACGGTACCCTCATGGGAAAACTTTAGAAATTTGTGAACTACCAAGGTGAGTAAATTCATTGAGACTAGCCATGGAATGCCTAGCTTCACTCTGAATAAATAAGACTCAGGAATCACAACAAATGGGACTTCCAAAACCTTAGGTCCTTGATAGCAATAGGAAATTTGAGAGAACAGGGCCTGATATCAAATCTGTAAAATTAGTTACCTTCTCATGAGTGTGATTCCCGATTTTGATTTATTCAGAGTGAAGCTAGGCATTCAATTTATTTCTCGGTAAATAATTTATTTTTGTCTCATTTCTATTTCAATGATGTCTCATGTCTATGTCTATGTCTTATGTCTTGTCGTCTAGCTTGGGGGAAACTTGACTAGAACTGTCTTGTCTTTTCTGTGTCTGTCTTGCAACACAATTTGCAACAACCACAAGTCTATTTAATTACCGTATGGACTCTAACCATGCTAGCCATACCTATCAATGTCATCTTTATTTGATCAAATTGTCTTGGCTTGTCTATAATTTGTTTTATCATGTCTATCATTTTTTCACTTTTTTTCTTGACATGTTTGTCTTTAGCTAATATGTTTGTGGTGAGATGACATCTAGCATTGTAGGATCAAAGACCCATGTACTCTTTGAATTCTGATGAAGCCCCTTTCACGTTAGGTATATCTACAGATTGAAGGTCTGCTTCCTCTTTGTCTTCGATATATCCTCTTCAATCTCTCTCTACTTTAGCTCACACATGTTTAGATACATATACTCGCTAAAGTGGAGGAAAATGTTATGTCATAAAATTTCACCCTTATGCAATTTCACACATCATCCCTTTGGCTTAATAAGATGATAATGCAAAAAACCCACCCTCTTATCCTTTATTTTTGTCCCTACCTTATCATTTTTTGTCGATGGGGGAATTCTGGTTTAGGATGTTTTCGCATCGCACAAATGTTTGCGTAATGCACAAATGTCTTGACAAGATTATTTCTACTATGGCCGTTAGGATGTTACACTATTTCCTTCTCGTGAAGTGTAATGCCTCTGTAGTTGTAGGAACGCCTGCAAATGGCTCTTTAGCATGCAATTTGAATATTTTCTTCCCTCTTCTTCTCATTCTATCTCATTCTTGCAAATTCACTCTATCACTCTCTCATTCTAACTTCATTCTCACATTCTATTCGATCTAGTTCTCTTCCAGCAACTCTACACCTTCCTTTATTGTAGGTTCAAGCTCTCTACACCACATTCTTGCACGACCATCTCAAGCTTCAAAGGAACTAATCTTCCTCTCAGCTCACCAAGCTCGTTGGAGGGAGGGTAAAATTTACTTTTATTAAATTATCATTCTTGTTACTTAGAATATTGCTATCTTGCATGCTCTACGTCTTTGTCTTGTCAATTATTTATCTACATTTCTATATCATTGCCTATTTGGCTGTTCATGGAGGTGGAAACACCAAAGTGGGGGTTTGACTAAGGCAAGCCTCAAATAGAAGCCGCAACACTTTTATCATTTCCGTGTGTGTAGGTTTTGTCTGTGAGGAGCTTGCACGAGGTTGGACCTACCGTACATTAACCCATTTTTCTTCCATTAATCATTATTCTTCTTAAAAATTAGTTTACTTATCATTTAATTATTCTTCTTGTTTTACTTCTTTTATGTTTTATGCATTTTCAATATTTTTAGATTAGTAAAACTATCAGAGTTCAACATTCGGGTTATTAGTAGATCCTAAGTGTTTCTGGTAGCAAACTCTCAGTTTGGTTTGTATGAGATGCCAATGCACCACAAAGATGCTAGTGCGTCATATTATTGTCCTTGGTTTGTAGTCTCATCCTCTAGTTGAGAGCCTATCAGTCTATCTCCCTATACCTCTGAGGTCTGTTCACCCAACTTATGAAGTTCTCTATCATAAACATTCATAAAACCCAAAAACATAGCTTGAATTATCCTTCAAATTTTTCCCTGTCACTTGAGCCTTTGTCCTTGACGTAACCTAGAGCCATCTGCTCCCTGTAGACTCTTCCTTGTCCTAGAGACTCCGGAGTAGTAGATCCTCTCCATTACAAAAAAATAAGGCTAAAAATCACAAAAGATCAAAGGACAACCATTTTTTTGTTAGTGCTTTCCCAACCTCACCCAAATTAATTGAGATAAAATTGTGGCCTTTTATTGACATTGGCACAAATAAAAAGAAGACCAAACATAAATCTCACTAAGGGAGACCTAGGAGGCTCCATTGATAGAAATATTATGAAAATAGAGATCAATTGCCACTTTTTATGCTATGATGACCTAGGAAAAATGTTTAATCATGACCAGATTCAAAATTATCGACCAATGTAATGATGTAAAAAAATAGGTATTATATGATATCCATGTCTATGACTATGCTTGTGCCTCTATCTCCCTCTCCCTTTGTGATTAAAATGACTATAATTAGTATATATGAATATATTAGGCTCACTAGAAATCCTTACTAGTATCAAGCTATGATTTTGGATTTACATTACACAGACAATACATATGGATTCATTGGGTCAAAGAGATCTCCTTGCCATTGTCATGAAAATAAAATATTATAGTTTGAAACCACATTTATTTGAGGCATTTTAATCAAATTATTTTTTATTCTTTCAATATGTTTCCATATTTTGTATGTGTTTATGAGGGCCAAAATCCTTATTTTAATTTTCCTTCATGGGTTTGTACCTTACTTGGCCTACATCTTATAAAATATTGTACAAGATTTTATTATGCTCAACTTGTTAGGAAATTTTATCAAACAATTCTCATGCCCTTTTTATGTACATATCTAGAAACAATTTTTTGTACTTTTTATATTCACTTGAGTTGAGTTGTTATGCAAATTTATCATTAAAAGACAAACCAAAGGCATACTATTACCTAAGTTTTTCACCAAGGAGTATCCATTCATTCCCTTGAATTTCACACCATAAATCTAGTGAGCTAGCATAGTCAAGCATTTCTAGCCAAGAAAAAGTTGCATAAGTTTGTCTTAAGAAAAATTTCTGTCTTTTCTCATACTAAAGTTGATAATATTTCTATAAAATTTAAGGAATGAGATCCCCCAAATTATAAAATCCTCTCAAGCTCTTTTATCTCTACCCTTGGGAGTACTCACTATAAATAAATTAAATATCCTCATGTAGAGCTACAAATTAAGAAAGAAAATAATACACTACAACAAAGAATTTATGTTTTCAAGTTAACTACTAGGCACTTAGAAACAATGCATAGTTTCCACACACATTGAATGCACACACACAAGTACATATGCAACTTATTATATGGGCTCATTATTTGAAGTGGTTTGACAACATCATTGTTGTAGCCATGCATTATAATATTACATGAAAATAAATTTGCAGCCATAATAAACCATTTTCATATAACCTCAACAAAGGAAAACATGCAAATAAATATTCAAAATCCACCTAACAAAAGAATAGAAAAACATATTATCAAGATGGCATAAGATTCACCCTAGGAAAACCCTAGTGGGAAAAAAATCCACCCTCCAAAAGCAACCACACTCAATGTATTATATAACAATGAAACATTACAATATATTTATAGAGCTTTCATGAATACTTATGAAACATAAACTCTTTTAATGCATCCAAAATGTGTCTAAGTATAATATGTAACCATGAAACCACACATCTCATGTCATGCTTCACATATGCACTCTACAAGAGAGCTCAATACAAATGAAAACCAACCCCAACAAGTACTCATTTTATTTATTTTATAGAAACAAGTTTGCACAAACCGCCAAGTGGTATTACTTAACCCATGTGATTAATACCATGAGCTTACAAAACCATGTCCCCCTCATTTATCTTTTGGTACAAGTTTTTCCTTTTGGTACTAAGTTTTCTAAATATTAAATATTTTATCAATATGAAATTTACATTAAATGTTTATCCCAATGTTACATACAACATAAAAGTGGCCCCAATAATGTCCAACTCATGTTATGCACAAATCCTTAGCTTTCCTAGGTTCACCATAGATAAATATTAATTTTACATTATACACATTATGAAAGGTGTACAACACATATTTCCCAATATTCTCCCACTTGTATACATAGAGTAAGGGGCCAAAAGTAAACTCAAACATCAAGGGAATTGTTCATAAATCTAACTTGTACCATTAATAAATAAAAGTGCTCCATGTGCTCCATCAAGATACCCACAATAATAACCAAGGTGACCATATCAAACAAGATCTCTTTCATCATCCACCATGCCAATGCACAAAATATAAGATCCAATCCAAAGAGACACCACACTAAATATCACATAGAAGCATGAGTCCTTCCTTAAATTAATATCCAAACACAAATTCAATAGTAACAAATAGCCATGAGTAACTAAAAAGGATAAAAATCAAACAAAAAATAAATAACAACAAAAAAAAATGCTAAAAAATCTAATCATCCATACCTCCAAAGTTATCTAGAACATCAGTAGAAATTTTTCCAACAACATATCCAACTGATAACCCACAATTACAAGCTCCTTGTATAAAACCTATAAACAAAAAACATACAAATCTAGGAACTCCCATTACATCCATGGATAATATCAAATTTGAAAATAGATCAAGGAATACCAAGTCTACCAATCAACACTCAAACCAAGGTGTTTATAATGATCAAATCCATGTAGTAACATATAAAAATGAAAATGATCCACACATGCAACAAAAAGGTACTATATAATCTCTCACAACTAGTAACCAAACTCTCCCACATTCACCACAACCAAACATATGAACATGAACTTCCAAGCAGTAGCCATAGATAACCTGCAAATCATATCACATAACATGTCCTACCAACACCTCAAAGTGATGTTCCAAGTGAGACTTCACAACCTCAAGTGAAAATCCTTAACAACATCCAACTATTCAATCTCCAAGATCAAACAAAAAATACATATCTGGTATAACCAACATGGATGTAAGCCTCTCTAAAACTAGATGAAGATCACATTTATATCCATTACCAAAATTAGGAATAAGACCAATAACTCCTAAAATCCTCATAGATATCATCATAAATCAAACTCATATGCATAATGAGATAAAAATTCCAAACACTTCTCAAACGAACCCTTTAGAACTAAAAAGTATATATGAATATCCATATCCATAGGAAGATAAAACATAACATGTAATGCATCTGAAAACAATGTGTATAATGCCTATTAGATGATTATTTTTTGAGTAGACCAAGAGTGGGGAATGATATTTCTCTTCTAGGATACACCAAGTCTCAAGGACTCTCCAAGAATAATTTCCTCAGTATGTCCATGTGAAACTCACATCCAACCATGTCTAGGCTCCTCAATCTTCTTGTTGAAACCTCCAAAGAGTAATCATTTCAACAAATGTCTCTAACTCCAAGAGAAATCCAACATCACCCAGTCTCTAAGTATGAGTGCCTACAACCAATCAATCCATGCTAATCTCCAAATACAATATGACACTATCATGAAGCTCCCAAGAAAATATCAATGTACTCAATGTCAAGAGAACTAACCAAGTCATTGCCAAAGCTCCAAGTATAAAATCAAGAAAAAATCATGATATCATGATCTAACATCTCCTTCAAGAAGATCATATCCTCTAAAAAATATATATTTCTTCTGAGAACACATGTATCATGCCAAATTTCTAAAGTGTAATAAAGATTCCACCATGGAACAATACCAAACCATCCTCTAAACCAAGGATCCTTACAAAAATTGAAAAAGACATAAATTGACATCTCACCAAAGACTCCAAGAGTCCTCCATGGTAAACCAAAAATTCAACAACTCCAATCACATGAAGATAAACACCTCTTGTCAATGGAACTCAAGATGTCAAAGTACTTTCACTATATACAAGAATCATAATCTAAGAGCTTTTCCATGACACCAACAACCATTGCAGAATATCATCCATCACCAAGAGATGAATCCACATCACTACCAAATATCACACCAAATCATGATATAAAGCTACACATGACATCATAATAACCATTTATTTTAATTAAATTCACCCATTGTCCATATGTACTCAACCAAAACACTAGAAAAACTGTAGAATAAAGTAGAACCAAGATATCCAAACTAACAACATAAACCACCACCTATAATTAGGAATCAATCCAACACTTCCAATGCATCCACATAACAACCAGGTAGTTTTAATAATCCAAGTGTATAAGGAAACTCCATGACACCATGAGCACCATCATTAAAGCATCACTATGAATAATTCCCACTAAATTGTTTAACCAAGTTATCCATGACATTTTGATAAATAACCATGCTACTATTTCAAATAAATTGACTATCTAGACACTTTAACCATTCATCCTCTTGTCCCAATGCAACATGCTAATGCACAAATGACCATGGATAAGTCCAAATTTGTTGTTTGTATTAAAACTAAAATTATTTTTGGATATAAATAGTTCACATGCAAGTCATCAACACAATCTATGGGTAAGGAAAACTCACTAAAATACATAACTCATATATTCTAAATAATTAAACATGCAAAATTATCATCACATAAGTAACTTGCAAATTGAGATAAAATAAAAGATAACATGCAGATCTCTCATGATTCAAACACCAGATGAAATCCATATCTAATTTTCCACACAAATCTATAAATGAGTAATTGTATTTAAGGAACCAAAAAAGCAACTAGGAGATAAAGACAACCTCCTAATAATGAATACTCCACCACCTTCCAATCATATACATGATCATTCCATGACAATACTCAAATGTACATGAATACACATGACACCATAATCATCACCATTATTATATTTTCACTCAACTTTATTTGAATTGAGACTCCTAGTCTCACACACATATCAACCATTTCCTCAACCTAGAATATAACTTGCATATTTGTCTCCATCAAACTCAACACTTTGAAAATACCTATAAAACATGTAAAAATAAGCACCAAATATGATAACCTACTATACCATCATATTGGTCTTATAAAAAAATGCACTTCTAAAAGTTTTAACCCACAAATTTATCCAAATTCTCACATATTCAAACCCTTATCTCATTCTCCTACAAGTGCTCAAGCAAGTAGAAACCTCTCTTTACTCATCAAAGTGAAAATCCACCTAGTTCACTATGTAGTATGCTACAAATTATCTCCACTTCTTGTTCGAAATTAAAAAAATGATTTTTTATGTTCAAGATATCACTTGTTAATCATTTTATAACAATGGTAGCTTCAAACATCAAATTCAAACTCAAACAAAAAAGTTTGATTACTAGTGAGATATTTTTGACACCTATAAGGATCAAAATTTCAATACCATGGGGTGAAAATTGTCTTTTGGGAAAAATCCCTATTAGGTGCATTTGAAGAATAGCCAATGGATCCTTGGGAACCCCTCCTATGGAAGTGATGGGTGAGTGAGCAACAAAAAAATGGTGGCATCATTAGGTATAAAGGTGAGCTAGTGGAGCAAGTTGCTACAAATTTTTAAGCTATTTCCCTTAGTGCAAGTGGTGGTTACTATTAGTATGATACTTGCTCCATTGCTAGGGTTTACCACCCCCATATGTATGCATGAATATATTTTTGGGCTTACAAAACCAAGGGCATTGAATCATCATTTACATTTTTAAAATTTTAAATCTATAGAACCATATAGAAAATTATTTTTAATTTGAATTTTATGTCTCAACCATCCACTTGTTGATGTAGGTGAATATTCTATTATGATTTTTCCACTAACCATACAACCATACAAATTTCATTTCATAGTACAAAATCTCTCTACAAGATTCCTCCATGGTCTTGAAAATGGACAAAAATATGTAAGTTCAAATATAGTCAAATTATATATCAATCCATATATTTTTGGGCCTCTTGAATTCTATGGTTAGGTCTAATTTTTTCCAAGAGGTCTCCAAAAAAATATCATCCTCGAAACCCTCATAAAAAGAACCCAAACAAAAAACTAACTTGCCAAATCTTCATCAAATTTTGAGTCTACAAACACACTCATGACCTTGAAAATACCTTCATTTTTTTCTGCAAGAATATGGATTCAACAATGCATAATAATCTACTTATTCTAAAGATTACAACCAATAATATTTCCTCCCACAACTTGAAAACTAGGATATGAGACCAAATGAAAAGAAATTTATAGCCATAATAAGCTATTTCCACATAACCCCAAGAAATAAAAATATGCAACTAATTATTCAAAATCCACCATACAAAATAATAGAAAAACATACCATCAAGATGACACAAGATACACCCTAGAAAACTCAACCTCCAAAAGAATCCACACTCAATGTATTATACAACAATGAAAAATTACAATACACTTACAAAGTATCCATGAATATTTTTGAAATGTCAAGCTCCTCCAATGCATCCTCCATGTGTCCAAGCATAAAGGGTAACCATGCAACTACACATCACATGCCATGCTTCACATATGAATTCTACATGAGAGCTCAATACATATGACAACCAACCCCAACAACTACTCATTTTATTTCTTTTATAGTAACAAGCTTGTGAAGGGTATTACATAAACCATCTGCCTAGTACCATGAGATTACAAAACCATGTCCCCCTTATTTAATTTTTGGTATAATTTTTTCAATATTAAATATTTTCTCAATGTATAACCCACATCAAATATTTATCCCAATGTTACATGCAACATAAAAAGTGGCCATAAGAATGTCTAATCCATGTGATGCACACATCCATATATTTCATAAGTTTATAAAAAATAATTATTAATATTATATTATAAACATTCTGCAAAGTGTACAATACACCTTCTCCCAATTTTACAATCAATTAGACCACATTTCTTTGAAGTATTTTGTCAAACTATATTTTTGGTTTTTGTATGCTCTTAAAATTTTGCATACATGTTTATTAGTAAAAAAAATATTTATATTATGATTTTATAGATGTACATAATCTATTGCAAATATTAATATGAGAAAATTAATAAAATGAGAGGAGGTGTTATTTATCAAAAGAGATCTCAATTTTATATTATTGAATACATTTTAAGAATAGACGATAATTATAAGAGGTATAATGATAGTAGTCACAATAGCCTTAATGAAAGCAATTGCAAAATGCTACAACTAACAAATTTAATAAAAGTAACATTACTCCATTATTTAATATTATTTTAATATACTATTAATATCATAATCTCCCCCTTTAATAGACTAAATGAGAAAGATGGGGAGGTTTAGTTATTAAATTGCAATATAGCCTCTAACATGTGAAAATAAAGGAGACATGTTTGCATGAGTAACCTTCATGATACTAGGCACATGAAAGATATGGAAAAGAACTAAATGAACATGCTCCACTATATATTTATTGATTGATTTAATTATTCTATTATGTGAAACATTTGATTTATGAAGTCATCATTGAGTTCACCTTCAAAACACCATCAGGGCCTCTAAAGCACAATAGATGGATGTCACAAAGGTTAAGTCTTGATTGGAGATAAAATCTATGTGAGTTGAACCTCAATAAGAATTCATACATATTTAATTTTATATTGATGTTACATAGGTGGATAAGAACCACCCAAAGATTGATGTGTTATAATACTCCATGAACTGGAAGATACATCTATTTTGATCTCCTAAATTTTATGAATAAAACACAATTCCTTTAACGTTTCATGAAAATTAGGATAATTTTTTTTTTATAATCCTTTGTACACACTCTCTAGCCTACTTCCTTGAGAAGATTACTTTATATTTGTTTGCATAAGAAATAATACACCATGTCCGATAAAATTGAAATAGAATGTTAGGAATTTTTGTAATTGGCTAGTAGAGTAGTTTTTTTGTTCAAAATTGAAACATACGTAACATTTAATATTAAATATTTGATGCTACTATCAAGGATAATTTTCACATTGTCACATGCTACACCCTTAATATTAGAGTACAACGGATTATGAATAGTCAGATTGTCGCTATCTTAACTCATAATTAAGTCATATTATCAATATTATATTGTTATTTAGTTGTTTAGGTCGGCCTAGGGCTTATATAGGGTTATCTAACTCGGCTTGGACGATATCCTAGGCATAAGTAGGTATATATAGGAGGTTGTGAGTCTTATTTCATCATTAGATTGTGAATTGTGTTCTCATTGGAGATATTTGGAGGTTTTCCCCCTCAAAGTGGCTTGTTATTCTCAGTTATTATCAAGTATTTTTAGAATACTTCATATGATATTCTTCTATTGTGCAATTTATTTTATTACAAGTGGTATTAGAGCATGATCTTGGTACCATTATGACAAGGCATTTTTTCAATTTTGGAGGTCATTTTGTGAAACCTATATCTCCTAGATTTTAGTGAATTTTTGTTTGATTTTTAAAGGGTTTTGAAGGACATTTTTAAGAAGCTACAATCCAGATTTCGAAAGAATTGGAGCATAATTGAACGAGTTATTACACAATTAGGGTTTTTCCCAATTTATTTGGAAAACACATAACTTCCACATATTGATGATTTGGTTCTTTATTTTTTGTGGGCATTTTTAGACATATCAGTTGAGGCTATAGTCCAATGTTTAGAGAAATTGAATCAGAAATAATCTACTTATTAAAAAATTAGGGTTTTCAAAAAAATCGCTCTCAAGGTTGCAAATCATGTAATTTTTGGGATATTTTTTTGTTGGGGTCGACCTAGGCCCTAGTAAGTCATAGTAAAATTTTAAAATTATTTTGAATTTATTTGTGTGATTTATTGAAAAATTATTTTGAATTTATTTGTGTGATTTATTGAAAAATTATTTTCTTCCATCATGACAGGGCTGTCAAAAAGAGGCAAAAAGAATGCTACCACATCGAGGAAATTTTCAGAGAATGAGGGAGTAGAAAATGAGGATTTTAAACCTAAGGATGAAATAAAAAAAGTCAAGGGTGATATTTAATCATTAGAGAAGAAGATTATGGAAGAAATGGGTGAATTATTCAAGGTATGTGGTGTAAAGGTGAAGATTCACCTCATAAGGTGGAAGATAATGCTTTTGTTGGACATGAATTCCTTGGAATTGACTTGGGTTTCAAGAAGGATCCTTATTTTAATAATCATATGCCAAGGCAATTTGTACCTAAGTTGGATATGAGAAATTTTGATGGCAAGGATACAATCAATTGGATATGCCAAATGGAGTAGTTCTTTGATATTCATCATGTTCCTAGTCAACAAAAGGTGGCTATGGCATCATTATACCTAGAACCAGATCAATTTATTTGGTATTGTTGGTTATGTGAGGAGAAGAGAAAAAAGGGTTGTGTGGCCACATGGTCAATTTTTCAAGAACTTGCTACCCATTATGGAGAACTTTATGGATAGCTAATTTTTGACAACCCACTAAATTAAAGAAAACAAGAATGGTCAAGGATTACATTCAAAAATTTCAAACCCTTTCTTTAAGAGTCGAGAATTTGGAGGAATAGAATATGAAGGAACTATTTATGTGTGGTTTAAAGGATCACATAAAGTATGAAGTATGATTGTTTCAGCCATAATCCTTATCACAAACAATAGTAATGGGAAGACAAGTGGAGGAGAAGTATTTGGCTAGTAGGAGACAAGGGAATTTAAATTTCAACAAAAGGAGATCTCCTACACATTCACTACCACAACCTAATAGGTTGAATCCACAACAAATTGAGGAGAAGAGAGAAAAAGGGTTATGTTTCAATTATGACAACAACTATAGTCGAGGGCATAAATGTTGTGAAAATAAATTGTTTTATATTCAAGGACCGAGTGAGGAAGAAGAGGAGGAACCAATATTAGAGGGTCATAGGTATTTAGATGATGAATCACATGATTCCCAACCAATCATTTCTTATCATGCACTCTCTAGTTTTAGTGCCCCACAAACTCTCAAGGTATTTGGGTTCTTAAAGAAGAAAAAAGTAACCGTGTTGATCAACTCGGGTAGTACTCATAATTTTATCAACAAAAAATTAGCTACTCATCTAAATTGTTTTATATATCAAGCTCCAAAGTTTTAGGTCTTGATTGTAGATGGTGGTACTGTTAGTTGTTCTAGAAAGTTCCATAGCATTAAATTATCTATGGGATATTATCACCTTGATATCCCAATGTATGCTATCTCCATGGGTGCAATAGATGTTGTTTTGGGAGTACAATGGCTTACAAGTTTGAGAATAGTTGAGATGAACTTTCAAAAATTATTCATGAGATTCCAATTAGAAGGAAAGACAATAGAGCTAAGAGGGTTGAAGGAAAAGTGTCCATAAATAGTTAGCTCTCATCAAATGAAAAAGTTTCTTAAGAAAGGAGTTGATGGATTTGTAGCCCAATTATGTTCATTAGAAGTTTCTCAATCTAAAGCTCCTACCCATCCATATTTATAAGCAATAATTGAGCATCACTCAATGGTTTTTGGAGATATGCCTAATGGAGTTCCTCCTAAGAGGGATCATTATCATTCCATACCACTAGTTATAGGGAGCCAATCCCCCAACATCAGGCCTTATCGGTACCCACATATACAAAAAAGTGAGATAGAAAAGATTGTTGAGGAGATGTTAGAAGAGAGAATTATCAGACATAGCCAAAGTGCTTACTCCTCGCCTGTGGTGATGGTGCAGAAGAAGGATGATACTTGGTGCATGTGTCTAGACTATAGAGTGCTCAACATGTACATCATCAAAGATAAGTTTCCTATTCCATCCATTGATGATTTGCTAGATGAATTAAATGGAGCTATGTATTTTACAAAGTTAGATATTAGATCTGGTTATCACCAAATTTTAATTAAGGAAGAAGATATTTGTAAGAAAACATTTAGGACTCATGAGGGTCATTATGAGTTTTTGGTGATTCCATTTGGTCTTACTAATGCTCCATCTACATTTCAAAGTTTGATGAATTCCATATTTAAAAAGTTCTTAAGGAAGTTTGTGTTAGTGTTGTTGATGATATATTGATTTATAGCAAGACATGGGAAGAACACTTGCAACATGTAGATCAAGTATTACATGTTCTCAAAGAGTATCAACTCTATGCTAAGCCATCCAAGTGTGCTTTTGGTCTTAATAAGGTGGAGTACTTAGGACATAGTTTCACATGGAGTAAAGGTGGATCCTAACAAAATTAAGGCTATCATGGAATGGCCTATTCCAAAAACCATTAAGAAATTGAGGGGTTTCTTGGGATTGACTAGATACTATAGAAGATTTTCAAATAATTATGGTGGTATAGCAGGACCCCTCACAAATTTATTGAAGGACTCTTTTTATTGGAATGAATTTGCTAATTCAACATTTGAAATGTTAAAGGAGGCTATGTGCACAACTCCAGTGCTTTCCACTGCCAATTTCACAAAGGATTTTCTTGTAGAATGTGATGCTTTAGGAGATGGTATAGGCATAGTTCTCATGTAGAAGGGTCATACCATTTATTTTGAGAGCTGTCAATTAAAGGGTAAGAATCAAATCAAACCTATTTATGAGAAGGAAATGCTAGCTATTCTTCATGTAGTAAAACAATGGTGGTCTTATCTAGTGGGTAGACATTGCAAGATTAAGATAGATTATGATAGCCTAAAATATTTTTTGGAACAAAGATTATCTTCTGAAGAACAACAAAAAGTTGGTTACTAAGATGCTGGGATATTATTTTGAGATTGTATATAAGAAAGGGAAGGAAAATGTTGTAGTAGATGCACTATCGATGAAGGATGAGAAGGATGAAGCTTTATTGTGTGCCATTTCAATATTACAAGAAAACTGGGTAAACGAAGCCAAAGAAGAATGGAAAAATGATGTGGCTACTAGTAATATCATTCAACAATTACAAAATGATTCTAGTAGCTTAGATAAATTTTGTTGGAAGGGAGATAATTTGTGGTATAAAGAGAAATTATATCTTTGCAAGAATTCCTCTCTCAAAGAAAATATTCTCACAGAGCTACATGAGTCTCCAGTGGGTGGTCATTCAGGATTTTCAAAGACATATCATCAGGTTAAGAAATAATTATTTTGGGAAGGGCTAAAAGGGGATGGTGGTCATTCAATTTTTTTGAAGACATATCCTCGGGTTAAGAAATACTTCTTTTGGGAAGGGCTAAAAGGGGATGTTCAAAAATTTGTGGCAGAATGTTTGGTTTATCAACAAAATAAAGGGGAGACAATTAAGACACCTAGTATTTTGCAACCCTTGGTTATTCCTAGCTAGTGTTGGGAAGAGGTCTCCATGGAATTCATTACAAGGCTTCCAAGATCTAATGGTAATAATGTCATCATGGTAGTAGTGGATTTCCTCACTAAATATGCACATTTGATTGCATTATCACATCCTTTTACAACAAGTATAGTGGTAAAGGCATTTTTGGAGAATATTCAAAAGCTACATGGTATACCTAAGGTTATTGTTAGTGACCGTGATCCTATATTTACTAGTAACTTTTGGATATATTTATTCAAATGTTTGGGTACTCGATTGGATCATAATTCTTCATACCATCCATAATCTAATGGGAAAACAAAGGTTGTTAATAAGTTTTTTGAAGGATATCTACGCTGTTTCACTTCAGATAACAAGTCTCAATGGGTGGATTGGCTACCACTAGTAGAATGGTGGTATAGCGCTTCCTTCCATGGTTCATAAAAAAATTCCCAATTTATGACATTGTATGCATATCATCCTCCTTCCATCACATCATCATTTAAGGTGTCACAAAGAGTTCACATTGTGGAGGACCACATGATGCATCAACAAGTACTTTAAGGTCTTAAAGAGAATCTATCCATGGTTAAAAATAGAATGAAGCAACATGCAGACAAACATCATAGTGAAAGAATTTTTGATGTTGGGGATTGGATTTTCTTGAGATTGCAACCTTACAAGAAAATATCAATGAACCAGTAGTCAAATAATAACAAGTTATCTCCAAAATATTATGGCCCATATCAAATCATGCAGAAGATAGGTAGTGTTGCCTACAAGCTTTAATTTCCATAAAAAAACAAAGATACATCTAGTTTTTCATGTTTCTTTTTTGAAGAAGGTAATTGGGAATGATATCCCTAAGACAAAATTACCAAAGCTTGATGAAGAAGGAAGAATCATATTGGAACTAGAATGTATTCTTAAGAAACACATATACAGAAGCTAAGGACTAGAACAATCACTTAGTATCTCATCTAATGGAATAATTTACCAATTGAAGATGTCACATGGGAGGACAAGGAGTTCATTCAAAAGAATCCAAAATTTCCTAGCATTGAGGACAATTCTTATATGAAGAGGGAAAGCATGCTAGACCCTTAATATTAGAGTACATCAGGTTATGAATAGTTGGCTTGTGGATATCTTAACTCCTAATTAAGTCATATTATTAATATTATATTGTTATTTAGTTGTTTAGGTCGGCCTAGGGATTATATAGGGTTATCTAAGTCAACTTGGGTGATATCATAGGCATACATATGTATATATAAGAGGTTGTGAGTCTTATTTCATCATCAAATTGTGAATTGTGTTCTCATTGGAGATATTTGGAGGTTTCCCCCCTCGAAGTGGCTAGTTATTATCAGTTATTATCAGTTATTATCAAGTATTTTCAACATATTTCATATCATATTATTCTATTGTGAAAGTTCTACATCACATCCCTTGAAGACACCCATTCTACCTTGTATTGTATTTATGCCATAATCGATTTAAGGATGGTGATGTGAAAGGGTGCAAGGACACAATCTCTTTAGATATTTTCAAAGAGAGGGATTCCCATTGTTAGGAAAATCCTACCTTTGTATTATTGAATATTGAGGAAATATTTGGAGTCAAATGATTGTAAGAGTAAGATTAGTACTTATGTTTATTACTAACAACCATGTTTGATTGTTAAAACTTGGAACCCTTGACGACTTGTGCACTTTTTCTCAAGAAGTTATGAAAATTTAATGAAATAAGGAACTAAATTAAAATTTTAATCACCTAAAGGTATGATTTAAGTAGCTTTGGATGGTCAATTGGTAGATAAATACAAGGTTATTTGCATAATCTTGAATTTGACATTTAATTTTGACTTCCATTTGTGAAAAATTAATAATTGTATATGCCAAGACCTTGCCTATGAAAAAGTTACTAAATTAACTATTTTATTTGTACTTGGAAAATACAATAGAAGTGATGTGAAGGAAATAAAATAAATAATTAATAAACTCACAAACCTATCATTTTATGAGAAATCGAGGTGCAAAAATGAGAAATTTATGACAATATCCCCAAGAAGGGCTTGAATTGTATATGTTCAAAATGGGTGTGTTGTAAGGGATTTAGAAACTCTTATTTAAATATAAAACTTCTTGACTGCTTGCAAATTATAGCTTGAGAAGAGGGCTTAGATACCCAAAAATAATAATTGAAAAATGATTTTGTAATTGCAAGTGCCACTCCTACCTCGACAACCTTGATAAAAATACACATAATTCAACAAATAATTTATGCACACTCCCTCCTAAATGATTTCAAATTGTGAATGATTCACTTTGTGGCTTATATTGGAGGAATAATGTTTTAAGGTCCTTTTAATTTCCCAATGCCTCATGTGAGGGAGAGGGTGTGACTCTGCAAACTTACTAAGATCTATTTTGGTTTTTTCATTGATCATCAATAAATATTTATATACCAAGTTGTATATGGTTGTGTGTTGATAGAATCCAAACAACCTTGTGTATATTGTTGTAGTGTTGATAAAAAAATCATTTTACACAACTATTGATTACTATTAATGAGTGTATGAGTTTTGAATCACTTGAAAGTAGGGGTAACTAGATTAAATGTACATGATATTTATGATAACCAAAATTGAGGGCCTAGTATCGAGCCTTGTATGATTGCAATAGATTGTTCATTATATTTTGGATCCATTAATGACTAGAATTAATATTTTATGGCTTAAAATTAAAATGGTATGAATGGGAAAATATTGTAGTTTATTTTGTTGCAATATTCCTATTGACAAATGTTCCTTAGATTGTTTTTGACAATGATTTCAAGGTTAAACTTGTTACTCATAGAATAAAAAGCATGTAAGGTGAAATCTAATGGATTGTGGTAAGGATTTGTTAACCACAATGTAAAGGGTTGAATAATATAGATATTGTTGTTATATGAATAAATTATTACTGACCATTAAGGTCATGCTTAGTATAAATAAAAAATGAAAATAGTATCTAGTTTGTAAATCAAACTATTATAAAACAATGTGATTTCACAAGGTAAATGAATTAGAAGGTTAAAAATACTATTACTATTAATATCATTGAATGTACATCATCATATGATGAGTTTATAGATATAGTATTGCTAGCTATATTGAGTATGAATTAGGCTTTGATCATGACTAAATCAAGATTATAATGACTATTGCAAGTCTTTAAAATTTTAGATGGTTTTTAGGTGGCCTTGTTGATGTATGTTGTGTTGCAATAAGTGTGTTTTACTATAATATAATTATGATACTTTATATCATTGAATCGTATTATAAAAGGAAATCATTTGGATCCATATCAAGTCCTTCCATAATAGTTTCATTGTGAAGATATTTGATTTCCATTGTATTTTGATTGATATTAGATTATTTTTATTTTGATTATGCTGTTATACATAATTTTTAGGTATAGACTTGATTTTATCAATACTAGTAGCTATTGGTATGGAATTGAGTGACAATGAAGCTTTACTATTATTTGATATGAATTGATGTGAAGTGGCTACTAATTTTAGATGAGATAAATATGTATACGTAACTTACTTGATATCTTATTATCATTAGCATGGGGTGATAGATAAATATCATAAATGTTGGCATTAATGAGTGCAACATTTCACACATAGTAGAAATGTTGAAAGGCATTGTAAGAATAAGTCTAACTCATTTTTTTTTTTGTGCAACAACTTGAACTGATATTTGCTTCAACTCATTAGGTATTAATAGATTTTATAATTGTCACAATATTACTATGCAAACAAATAAAGTTTCTTGTTGGTAGGTAATTAGTCTAACATTTAGATTAGTGATACGAGCTTGTAAGGGTTCTAGCAAGTTTATATTGAATTATGAAGCACAATGGCATAAAGGTATAAATTGAGATCTTAGTGTCCTTTGAAGTTCCTTAGTACTACATGCTTGATAAAGGGTGGAGTTAATGAGTTTCATGTTCCTAATGTTAAACATTATTAATTGATGGGAATCATTAAAAGGAACCTTGTTGGGCCATGCAATAGTAATCAATAAAATTTTGTGAGCTATGGATTTGTTTTGGAATGGGTATTGGTGAATAGAAATTTTATATATTATATAATATTAATCATTCTATGGTCTGTCCATTTTATAGTATTATGTTTATTTTATTTCCATAAGGAAAGTTACTTGAATCATTGTGGAAGCTTGGGAATAGAAATTCCATGTTATGTCCCTTGATAGATTAAGGTGAGGAGAACTACGTGAGACTTAAGTTATGTTTGGAAGGGGGTATGCAGGTAGTCCTATCGTAAAGGATTCATTTATGACTCAAGTTATTAGGGGAGGGTTATGTGAATTGCTCTAAGGTTTGGGTTTGTTGCTAAATTGATGAAACTTCCATATTTAGTATACTTGAACTTGAGGCTAAATTATGCATCAAATGATTGTGAACTCATCTTCAAATTTATATGTCCTTGCTATATAGAATTGAGCTAATAAAAGGTAATCCATCACCATAAATATTACCTACTCCGAGGTTTGTACTATTTGTCTTTCCAAAACTTTACTCTAGTCTTGGATGAAATTTTAGATTCATCATCTTCATGGTTTGTCTCTAATGTGAATTTATGAGAATACCTCTAGACTTGTTGGAACTAAAATAATCAAAGTTTGTGTGTTGAACACTATGCACCTTGTGTCTTGGATTAGAAAATATAGGAGACTAGAGGTTATCCTCAATACTAGTGAGGTCTATTCTTCCAAGAAATAAGGGCATGATAAACTTGGCCATGACATGGCTATGAATGAGTTAAGAAAACTTTATAACTTGTATCTAATGATGATGTGGAATTAATCTAATATGATTTAATGGTACAAACAACTCTTAATCTTATTGGGGATCTATTCTCTCTAAACTTGTCTCTATATTTATATCAAGTTAGAATGAAATTCCTTGTGATTTCCTTTGTTAATTATGGGATATTAATGGTAAGTATTAGCAAATATAGTATGGAATTTTGCCTTTATATATTGGTAGATAATTGTATGCTAACTTTTTTGACTAATAATATAAAAAAATATTATGTAATCAAAAGTAGAATATTGTTTAATTTACTACTATGGGTTTAATTTGGTCCAATAAATAAATTTTATTTTGAAAAAAATTAAAGAAAGTAAATGGAATTTTATTAGTTTATGAGCTTGTGTTTCATTTATGCATATAAAGCTATATAGAAGCTAAATCATGTGGGTTGAGTTTATTACTTGTATGTTGACCAATAATTTAGACCCTAGGAACTATAAGATCATGTGTATAGGCTTACATATCACTATATGTGGTATGTAGCTAGGTTAGCTTGACTAGTGTTTGTGAATCCTTGTGATATCTTGATTATTTATGCTTATTTATAAGATGACCCAACATATAAGAATTGAGTCTAATAAAACTGCAAGTAGTTTCTTGTATCCAATACTATGCAGGTGATGGGTGTCAAGTGCTATTTTCCATATCTTAAGGACTAGCTATCTTTCACTAGTTTGATAGAGTTAGAGGTCTCCAAGAGCTATCCATATTATGATTTAGGAAATAGTTAGCCAATAGTCACTAGTACCATACAATTGAAAGAGGGTAGAAGCTAACCATCATATATGAGGGTTTAGTAAGTTATTTATAGTTTCATAGAGGTGACAAATGCTAGTAGCTACCTATGATATGATAAGGCTTATCTAAAATTCACCAATACTATGTAGTTGATAGATGTTAGGAGCTACCCTATACTAGGTCAGACCAACTTTCACCAGTGGCATGAAGGCAATAGATGTCAAGAACCACTAAATTAAATGGTTGAGTTAGATGTAATTTTTTTAATGGATGGCTTTATATGCTATGTTGTTACACAGGAATTTTCTATTAGTGACTATAAGTATTATGGGATGCTTGCATTCCATCATAACTAGTAATGAACTGGGAAAAATGATGGGATCTATGGTGTAGTATGGGATAAACTAACATTTATTTCTCTAGATAGGATGTACTTAAATTATATGTTGGTGAACTAGGTAATGGGAAGATGCAATAAACAGTGTCACATCCACTTTCTATTGTTGTTGGTCCTTATATATGTGTGAGTCACTTATTAAGTACACATGTTGTAGACATTAAAAAAATGTCTTCGTTTGCAAAAGCCATTTTTCTTGGTCTTCGTCTTCACATAATTAAGTAATTTTAATTATTTAATTATTCTTGATCACATTCCTCTATTAATTAAATAATTTTTAATTATTTAATTAATTCACTTCTTAATCTTTATTCTACTAATGATCAATTAAATAAAATTAATTGCATCGCTAATACCCTTTCTTCAATAATTAAATAAATTACCATTTATTTAATTAATTACCTATCGTCATTCATCTATAGATAAAATTCTAAATTAATTATTTAATGCTCCTTTTCTATTTCATCCTATTTAATTAAAATGATTATATAAATCATTTCAATTAAATACCCACTTGCCTTTCTCTCAAAATAAATAATTTGGAAAAATTATTTATGCTCCACTTGTCCAAAGATTCCTTCTCATGAATTGATTAATTTCAATTTTTAATTCTTCCATTTTCTTCCTCCACTATCTCATTTTTGAATCTCAGTCGTCGATTGGATTTGGACTCTTTCTAATCTTGACTGTCCATTTTGTAACCTCCACTCTTCTGTGTTGCATGCCTTCTCATCCATTGATATTGGAATCTTTCTAGAAGATCGATCTTGACCATCCATTCAAATGGTTGTCTATAAAGAAGCCTTCCTCCTCCATTTTTGATTTAACAACCACTTATCTCCAACTTTCTTTCTTACTATTTGCAGGTATTTGCACATGGTAGCTTTGATTTAAGGGCATATCTACAAAAGAAGATTTAGGAGAGACAAGGGAAGTGATTCAACTTAAAACTTGGGGAATGCTTTCATTTGAATGTTTTATTTTCCTCACATTTGATTTTATTCTCTTGTTTAGATTGGGTTTTTAGCTTAGAAGTGTTGCAGTTGTCACTAGAATCTAGGCTATCTAATTTTACCCCATCTTACATTGGTGAACCCGACATGAAGACAATTTCTTACAAGATTTGTACATCTTTTATTTTTGTTTTTGTAGGTTTTTGTAAAAAACGATACAACTGAGATGCACAACAATGCAACTACGGAAAAAAAACACATCTGCTAAGGGAAACAACACAATTGCTAGGTGAGAAGCGGAATTCAAAAATAACTACACATCTGTGAAAACAACGACACATAGTTGGGAAGGAGACTTGGATTTGAAATCACGATGCAATTGATAGAAAACAACACAACACCGTGATGCAAATGCAACCGAGTGACACAATTGTCTGATGGGCATAATTTTTTTTTGTTTTCATTTTTCTTTAATTTTTCCTTTTGGGTTTTCAATTAGATTAGGGTTTTTGTGTGCTAACTATTTCTTTTTAGCATGTGGATTTGGATCAGAGTTTTTATTTTATTTTTCTTTAGAAACAGCAAAAAAGTCGAGCTTTCAATTTTTCATTTTAAGGCACAATCAATTTTTGTTTTGCTTTATTCGCAACAAACTACAACTTGCATCAAATTCATAAGGGTAAAATGAAATCGCATCTCATTCATAAGGCTTTAATATGAACAAAAAAATGCATTTTCTCACTCATAAGTATTAAAATGGACATGCATCACATTTCATTGGCCTAAAAATAATTCAAGTGTCTTCAAATCATAAGCAAATGGTTAAAATTAACAAGTGTCTTTGGTGTTTTATGGTTTGCAATTTATCATTGAACGTGTATGCTCTCCTCTTGTATCACTCGGTGATCTTGAGGATCAAAGGAATTTCTTTGGTAATTATACAGCCACCCCCACATTTGGATTTGGAATTAAAATTAACCCCATGTGAGTGTGAGGTAAAGGCGTTGTGTATGATCTCTCCTTGTGCTTGATGCAATATGGGAGATAAAAAATAGTGTACTTCCTTTTTGTTGTGTAACTTTTTTTTAGAGGGCTTTCCACCCTACTTCGAAAGGTGGGAATGACCCAAGCACTAACAAGCTAAATCCAAGCTCTTTCGAACCACTATATAATAAATGTGTTTGTGACGAAATTCAAGCAACAGGTGCAGATGTGCCATACAGACAAGTGCCACCCTTAGTAGCCTCGTGAGCTATGTCAAAATTATTTCTTAGGAAGAGACTGGGAGGCCTCTTTATTGACCATAATATTGAGCTAACCTTTCCACATGTATGGCCACCTTGAACGAATGCCCTTACTAAGAACTAATGTTTTAGTGGCCAAATTTTTTTTATACGCTCATTGATTGTAAGAGGTTGGATCTCTAAAGTTGCCCCACATTTTCATTATTAATGTGTAGAGATAGAAATTCCTCTTTAGGGAACGAGACTTGGTGAGCTTGAGAAGTGAGTGTCGTGTAAGGGGGAGCCAATTCCACCAAGTCTCTAGTTGTCTACCTTGTTTAAGTTGCTGGAGAAATCCAAGTGGGGATATCAACCAGTGGTTTCCTTGCCAACCCTAGGATTGTGCATGTTGTCTATAAGTGATTTATCTTGAAATTAAACTTTTTCACATCCAAAATGAGACCAAAACAAGTGTTTGTGACTATATTCCATGTTTTCCAAATAAAATTTCATCAAAATCAGTCAAAACCATCAAAATTTCAAAATCAACACTTTGTGAACCATAATTGCTAAAAAGAGCCCCACAACTATATTTATGCACCACAACTATTCACTGGAAAACTACAATTGATACTCTGAACCACATCTATAGAAATAGAGCCGCAACTGATAACCTGAACTATAATTGTGAATTGGAAACCCGCAACCTAAAATCATACATCTGAGAAAAATAGTACCACAACTGCCTGATAATCTGAAACTCACAAAATCCTTGTTTAAATTGAAACAATTTATTTTAACAGTGACCCTAACTTCTAAACTAGAGACTTGCAGACCTTTACAAGTCCATTCCATCATCCTTATTTAGGTTTACATTGCATTTCAGGTGGCATCCTTACTTTTCATAAATCAATCCCGGACCTTAGGTTGCACTTATCCTGTCAGATTTCAAACATAGGAAGATTATTAAGATTTTGGACAATCCATGGTTTCTTATCCAATTTGTCATTGGCCTTTATATTTCACTTTATCAACCTTTTTCATTGTCATTCTTAGTCAACAATTGAGTCTCAAGCTTGTGTCCTAGCCTAGAATCATCTTGTCAAAACTATCACATTGATTATCACAAGGTCAATGACATTTGGGTTTGTTATCTTAGACCTAAATTAGCTTGGTTACCATCCTTTGTCTTAAATTTTAGGATTCATATCCTTAACATTATATTAGTATCGTTTATATTCATATCATACCCTTTGACCATAGCTTCATTATCATCCTATCAATCCTTAGTCTTGGACTTAAATTGCACTTTCATTTTGCATCTTTATATCCAAAAAACACAAAAATATAGCTTAATTTCATCTTAGTCTTAACATCATTTAGTCACCTTATCATTATCCTTGATCATTACTTAGTATACCTTTGGTATCCTTTGGCATCCATTAGTTTCATTTATCTTCATTTGGCTTCATCCTTTGATCATTATTATCCTTACATAATCACCTTACATACTTATATCCAAAAAATCCCAAAAACATAGTTTAGCTTCATTATCACCTTGCATTGCCTTCAAACTTGCAAGTCTCACATGGTTGAAACAAGGTCAAAAACCAAAACAAAGGACATGTATTTCTCAAGTGATCCCTTTCATGACACCACCCTTGGATCAAATTCAAATAAATCGACTCCATGAAGAGAAACACCACAAAGAGACCAAACCAACACATTGAACAATCTAAATCTAGATGAATTCAACAAGAAATTGACTACTGAGGAGATTGAAAGAGCATACCAAGACCCAAGGATTTTACGCATGGTTGATTATCTCGTTGGTGCCAATCCTAATAGATTCTTCTATACACTAGCCAAAAAGGGTTCCAAACTCCCTCAAGGCTTTGATGTCTCAAAAATTGTAGAAGAAGATACCCAAAATCCATTTGCATTTGGTATGCCATCTTCATAACAAATTTCAACTGTACCACAAGTTAGGCAAAAAACACTCATGGAAACCACTACCACACATATCCCTACCATCTCCATATTTGGAGATAAGGTGACCCATGCAACAACACAAGGAAAGAGTTTTACATTTGGTAGCACATCCAATTCCATGGGTAAGACCTTCACAAATCCTCTTCCAAAACACAAACCAAGGTCCCACACCTTTGCTTCAAAATACAAATCAAGGTCCCATGCCTATGCTCCAAAAAATGAACCAAGGTACCTCATTCCAATTCCAAAGCAATACCCCATAAAATAAAAATCCACCAAACAAATCAAGGAGGATTCACATTGTCCCATGAATAATACCAAATTAAAACACCAACCAAGGGCCCACTCCTACCTTACAAGAACCTACCCCATCATTTTCAAACAAAAATCAAGGACCCACACCATCTTTTCAAAACATGAGTCAAGGATCGACATTTCAAAACCAAGGAACAAATCAAGGACCTACACCAGAATTCCAAAACACTATACCAAATACAAACATGACCTTTGGAACTAATTCAAATTAAAATTTACCTCCAAATTAGACCAATACAAATACCACATTTACACATCAATATCAACAAGGTAACAAGGTTCTATCCCACAAAACACCAATTCAAATCCGAATCCAACATATGACCTTAACACCAACATCATGGCACCAAATTGAACCAACACAACACCATCACTTTTCGATACCTTGATGCAACAAATACAAGCCATCCAAAAAAAAATGACAAACATGAAATTGAGAACCAACAAGAAAAAATATTCTATGGAAGAATTGTGCCCTTGTCCATTTTATAAAAATCTATACATGTAAACCTTTCCCCCTCACTTCACGACACCACTTTTACCAAAGTACAAAGGGAAAGGAGATCCAATACAAAACATATAGGATTTAATATGTCATGTATGGAAGTTGCATATGAACCTACCTACTTGATGAGACTATTCCCATGAAGTATCACAAGGATAGCCTTGGATTGGTTTGCACACCTTCCTTCAGGGATTATAACATGGGGTGAACTGGTTGATAAATTCATTAACCAATTTGTCTTTAATATTGAAAGTGACATCACCCTTGCAACATTATGCTCAACAAAACAAGAAGGGGAATCACTTATCTCATTTTACCAAAGATGGCAAAGTCTTGCTAGCAAGTTCCCGTGTCACATTCCTGAGAAATAACTAGTCACCATGTTTGTAGAAAACCTTAATGCTGAAATGATGAGTGGGCTTAAAATCCAATGTTGCACAAATTTTGATGAGATCTTCGAGAAAGGTGTCCTTATGGAAGAAGGTCTTGTTGCAAAAGGACTAGTCAAAGTACACAAAGAGACTCCAAAGCCCAATAATGACAAAAGAAAATAATGGTCCCAAAATAAGAATGCCACTAATGATGGAGTTGTCGATGCCAAAGTGATAAAAAAGGTCCTACCATTCATCTCTAGGGTCCTTCCTCATCAAACACATCAAACACATCAAATACCCAAATAAAAGGTCAAAGTCAAACATTGAATGCAGTCTAAAACAACCAACAATGTAGAGGTCCTCCCCGAGCCAAGAAAACATAAACCCAATTGGGCGAGCCGATTGAATCAGTCCTAAAACAACTTTTTCAATCCAATGTCATCCAATTACCAGATATCAAAAACTATGAACCCTCATTGATCGAACTCGACTAGTGGAAGGAAGATGAATACTATAAATATCACCATGAAAAAGGACACAAAACATATAGATGTTAGACAAACAAAAATTTCATTCAAGACCTTGTTGAAAATGGAACCATTTCAATACGTGATTCACAAGGCAAATTTTTTTTTGATCATACCATATTTAAAACTCCCTTGCAAGATCATGACAAAGGAAAAGCCTCTAGTTCAAGGAACAAAAATAATGCTAATTATGCTGCTGTCAAACATGATTACAACACTATTATCCTTAACATAAGACCCTTTGACGATCACATTTCCACCATTACCATAAATAAGCCAAGTTCAAAATGTGTTGTCACCACTCGGAGAGCCAAGATAACTTTTCTAGGACCTCCTTCCAATCCACAGTCGAAAATCCAGTATAATCTCCTAGATCAACTAGGGAAGACTCCCGCATAAATTTCCATTCTAGAGATTCTTTGCGTATCACCACAACATAGATCTATCCTTGATAAAGTATTGCAAGAAGCATCCGTACCCGCTAATATAGATGTCAATGAATTTCAAGCCATGGTTGGATACATAGCTATGTCACATCATGTCACCTTATTTGAACAAGACTTTTTTGCACAAAAGTCTAATCATAACAATGCCCTACACCTTGAAGTATGCATTAATAAACATAAGATCAAACGAGTCCTAGTAGATGATGGAGTAGGTTTGAACATTTTCTCACTAAAATTGGTGAAATAATTGGGATACTTTGAGAATTGCATAGACCAAACCAAGAAAATTGTTATTAAAGCTTATGATGATGTTAAGCACTCATTTGAAGGAGTAATTTCACTTCCCATAAGAGTTGGTCTCACAATATAGAACACAATGTTTCATGTCTTGGATGTAGATTTACACTACAACCTTCTCCTTGGCCACCATGGATTCATTCCATGAAGGCTATCCCATCCATATACTGCCAATGCCTTAAGTTCCCACATGATGGCACTGAAATCACTATTTTTGGCGACCCTAATCCCTTCTAGTATTGCACAAATCTAAAAGGAACCATTGAGTGTCAAGTGCCCATAAATCAAGAGGCCTCATCTTCCACTTCATCACACTAAATTGATCCATCCACCCTTGTCAAATCATCCACTCCATTCACCCCACCATCCACACCCAAAATCCAGACTCAAGACAAACGATGTGGAGAATATAGTATGAAGAGCCTATTTTGTATTGTAAAGTTACCCAAATCACCAAATTCTTATGGAAAATTACATCCTACACATCCTAAGGTTATCATCCACAATGCTCCTACCATTTTCACTAAATGGGGGGAATTCTCTAAAGAATCTTTGGATTACCATATTTATACATGATTATATAAAGAAGAAGAGGAGACAAAGCCTAAACAATTTCCAATTGAACGCTATCCAAAAGGGTTCCTTTTAATGAAGCAACAAGGATATGATGGACACAATGACCTTATTTAAAAAAAAAGCGATATCAGAACCTTTAGTGCCTCCTAAACTACAAAAATATGTTGGGTTAGGGTATGTACCACCATAACCGAGTCCTCAAAGTACTAAGTTGACCTTGACTGAGGTTGTTGACGCTTTAGATGAGATCAAGACATCCAAGGATTCTTGGAACTTTGATATCAATTCAAATGAATATGAATGTGAATCTTTATCCTCTACCACTAACTTTGACCTTGATGAAATATTTAGAGAACTTGGCGAGCCACCCTTGAAGCAAGATTCAATCAAACACTTATAATTGATTCCCTGCAAAACCTGTCACATTCCTACCAAAAGATCTCCTTGCAAATGGGAGCATGGATTGAAACCTTTTGGGAACCTGATGAATCTACTTCCATCTTCACCTTATCTTCCTACACCATGACCCTTGACAATACTGATGATGGATTACCCCTCGTTTATCCTCAACTCATAGATTGGGATTAGCAAGGACCACAGAGTTTAGACACATTCAAGAATGACGAAGCAATTGCTAAGTTCATGGGACTTCATGAAGGAATACCAAGTGGGGATGATAAGGTTGGATTTGTCATAGAACTCAATTATGCAACATACTTTGGTGAGACTGTCCCGTCCTCTAGTCACAAAAGTGAAAATGAAAAAAGTAAAAAGTAAAAATAATAGGTCTTTAGGTGAAAACTGAAAGACGCCCGTTGACTATGAGAAAGTAAAAATAAAGGACGTATTCGAAGGTGAAAAACTCTTTGAAGCACCCGAGGATGGAGGACTGGATAGTATCCATATAGACCGAGAGATATTTCCATTTCTTATAGAGGAAACATAAGAAGTGAACATTGGGACATAAGACAACTCTAGAATCATATAGTTGGCAACATCTTTGACCACCAAGGAAAAGCCTGAGTTTACACCATTGTTTTTAGAGACACAAGTTAATTTTGCATGGTCATCTATTGATATGCCTAGATTGGATCCTAAACTTGTTTTACATCACCTACCATAGTTACCAAATTCCAAACCATATAAATAGAAGCTAAGAAATATGCATCCATAGATTGTACTCATGGTCAAGGTTAAACTAAAGAAACTCTTGGATGTTGGTGTAGCACCCCTCCGTTTTTCTCTTTTGATTAGATAGTGTGTCTTTGTTATGGCTTTTTTTTTTTCATTAGTACTTTGACTATGATAGACTATGATGCTTTGTTATTATTTGATTGCTAACTTTAGAGAGATGTGGATTTTATATTATGATGTGATGGTACTTTATTCTGATGTTATTATTATGACATGCTTTGGATTAGCATAGTGGTTATTTGAATTAATATTGTTATATGCTCTTGAGTAGATTATTGATGTTAGATTCGTCAGTTTTGTGACATTGTATTGGTGAAGGGGATGAAATTACACCACTCGCTTCTGAGTGCCCTGCGATTCTGTGATTCTCTCCTTACGATGTGTTTTATTATGATATATATATGCATGTTCGATATATGTCTTGTTTGCAAGTTTGCAGGTATAGGACATTGACTCCACCTGGCTTCATAGGTTTGAGCGTATCCATTTCCTAATGGTAATGTTGATTGGGAGATAGTAGCTGGGCTTCCTATGTCAAGCCACCACCCTAGTCATAGTGTGTCATCGGTTTTAGGTGAGTTTGTTTGTTAATGTTGTTCAATTTTGGCTTGATATTATTTATGTTGAAAAGTTTGTAAAAGGTAAATAAATGATTTAAATATTTAGTTGATTATTGTATTGATCTGGTTTATTATGTTAGAAGATTGTAATTTAATTAATTAATTAATTTAATCTAATTGGTAAAATAATTTAATCTTAGGATTAAATTTATATTATTAATTAATTAAATTAGTTGAATTAAGTTTAAATTAGAAATGCTAAGTATTTTAGAAATTATTAAAATGTTTTAATTTTTGGAAATATCTTTGAGGATTTGGTGCAATTTTATTTTAAAAGATATTTTGTTTTCAACATGTGTTTGAAAATATTAATGAGGGTTGTTGGGAAAATATATTCACGGAGAAATTAATGGTTGTAATGGGAAGAGGTAAGAAGCTTGTTCACGAAAGGAGAGAGGATATTTGGTGGGGGAAGGTTGTCTAAAAATTTAGTTTTTTGTGATTGCACGCGGTTGTTGAAATTTGGGGAAAAATACAGTCTCGGGAAAGTTCTTGTGTTGTGGAATTTTATTTGTTTCTGGAGGAAGCTCTGGTTGATCTAGGGAAAAACTTGGATATGTGGAAGAGGCTCTATGCCAATTCACATCTTCTCAAGCATTGGATTTCAAGTTCCTCTTTTATTCTAGTTAAATTCATTTTAGAAAAAGTGTCTTAGATTAGATTACTGTCTAGAAAAAGGTTGCTTGTGCAAATTTTAAAGCTTTTGAGTTTTGTTAAAATTGAAAATGTCGTGTGTGAAATCTTCCGTGAAAATGAAATCCTTTGTAGAAATCTTCTGTTGAAACTATTGCAAATTTTAAATTGGGATTGTTGAAAACAATGAAGAACCCAAAAGGAAAAATATTGGGGATCTGGGAAAATTCTCTTTTGGGAAGAAATTTAACCCTCTATAAAAATTCTTCTGTAGAAATAAACCTCACGGGAAATTTGGTGTAAAAATTTTCGGTAGAGAAATATTGCTCCAATTTACTATTGGATTTTTTTTCTATAGAAAAGGATTGCTTTCAATTAAATTTATTTGTTTGAAGAAAATGTAGAAAAAACCTCTATGTCAAAAATTGCTTCTCTCTATTAAATTTGGATATTTTCCTGTAGATGGCCATTTTAGAAAATAATTTGCCTGATTAAAACAATTGATCTAATAAAATTTATATATATATATATATGTTTTGGTACATATATATATAAATATATATAAATATACATACATTCATATGTTTTATGAAATCCTCTTGAAATTTTCTTATTGGAATCTAGATTGAAAGTTTTTACCTTTAAGTAAATCCATATTTCCGTATGTCGTACTCTGGAGAATTCACAGGGTGAGTTTTATTTATTTTAATAAAATTACAGTTGTGTTGGGGAAGCTGACAACTTACCCAACCGTTCCCCATGGAAGGGGAGCCGACTGTGTAAGGTTGGTGCCCCTGCCATGGGATCCGACTGTATATGCAGTCGATGACCCAGGCTTTATCGCCGACCCTTCTAAAAGGGAATACAACCATGGTAAGTGGCTATTAAACTTTGTGCGAGCCTTTGGGGAATTTGTTTAGAAGCGCTAGGAAGACTTCCAGATGTGGGGATTTAGGTGGGAGTTGTTGTAATTACATTGCCATCCCTTTTCATTTTCCCTTGGGTAGTGTGTATAGTCATTTTTTGTGAATCACCCGGTTACCACGAATGGGGATGTGTTGCCTCCTTTGTTTGGAGTGGAATTTGTGATGTGTTGCCTCCTTTGATTGGAGTGGAATTTTTTATGTGTTGCCTCCTATGTTTAGAGTGGATTTTGTTATGTGTTGCCTCCTATGTTTGGTGTAGAAATCGTTATCCGATTTTGTGCACTATGTTACCCTTAGGTGTTGGTTTGATCTGTGTGTTGTTAGTAGGAGAGTGGCTTCCGTTAGGGGACATAGCCCTAAAGAGGTAAACTAGGTAACCTTTCGAAAGTGGTTAATCAAGTGAAAACATTAATTTAAAGTAATTAGGGGATTGGGTAGTAATTCATAATAATTCGGATAAGATAGCCTCACTCATGGACTCAAGTGGTCGTTTTGGCTTGGTATGAGTGGGAAGGCCTGGAATGGTAAAGGCCATTTTCCTTGTCCCTTCAAAAGGTAAGTTGATCCCACATGAGTGAGAATGGGGGCCAGGGATTGGTTGAGGTTGCCAGGGTTTAACCATAGGGGGCCGGTAACCTATGAAGATCTGCATTGGGTAACCCATGTCGAGCTGGTGTGATGAAAATCTTCCTATGACAATGATTTTTATGTATGGTTTAGTTGACATACTTGATTTGTTTAACTCTGGAAGCAATGTAACCCATGTTTTAGTGTTGTACTTGTGTTTGTTAGGTTTAGTTATGTGTTAGCCTGTGTCTAGAGGTAGTTGGTCTTGTATTGGAATCCTTGTTACTATCTCCTAGCATGGGGGGTGGGCCTTCGGGTACCACTTGGTTGAGAGGAACGTGCACCTTACTTCATTGGGTTCCCTTCTTCTGTTTGTGATGGCGAGATCTTCTAGTTGGAGAGCTCATGGATTCTAGTTGATATGTTCCCATCATTTGATTCAATGTATCAGTTGACACTTGTATTTATGTTACTCCTCAATTGTGTTCGAGGAGGACTCTTGTAAATTGTAACACTTATGTATGATCTTCCTCATTTTGGGAATGAGTATTGTAAACACTATTTGTAATTTAATGTAATCTTTGGATTCTTCAAGTATCTATGTTTTATGCGATGTTTAATGCTTTGAATGTATGTACTTTAATTCATGCTTAGTAATTAAATATTTGCTATGAATGAATTTATGTTTATGTTATGGGATTCAAATGTAACCTTAGTCGCATGCCTTAGAGGATGTTTGTGATAGTGTAGTGCACCTTTCATGTTCCTATTGCACTTTAAAGGAAAAAAAATGTATAATTTTGTAGATGTTGCAACTTCCTCTATGGTTATGTGGTGGGGAATTATAGTTGGATTCATACGTGCTATTGATTATGTAGATTGGATATTAAACCTTATTCCTGTCATGAAACTGAATGGGAAAATCATAGTATACACGAGTTTCACAGATCTTAACAAAGCTTGTACTAAAGATGATTTACCTTTACCAAATATTGACATCATAGTAGACCTTACTGCTGGATATGAAATGCTATCGCTTATGGATGGATTATCGGGCTATAATCAAATAAGAATTTCTCTTTAAGATGAATCAAAGACAACCTTTACATGCGCTTGGGAAACTTTTTATTGGAACGTTATTCCATTTGGACTTTAAAATGTTGGAGCTACATATCAAAGAGCCATGACTACTATTTTTCATGATTATATGCACATACTTATGGAGAATCATGTTGATGACCTTCTCTCAAAATCTCTAGAATGAATTTGTTACCTAGAAGTCTTGGACAAGATTTTCACACAACTTGAAAAGTACAAACTCAGGTTAAATACAAAGAAATGTATTTTTATGGTCCAATCAGGAAAAATTCTAGGCTATATTATCTCTTGCAAAGGAATAGAGGTTGATCCCATCAAAGTCAAAGCTATCTTGGACATGCCACCGCCAACCAACATCAGTCAGTTAAGGACCTTACAAGGAAGGCTGCAATAAATCCATAGATTCATTGATTAATTAGAAAACAAGATTCATTTGTTTCAATATTTGTTACAAAAAGGAATTCCCTTCAGTTGGACAAAGAAATGCCAAGAAGCGTTTGATCAGATCAAGAATTATTTACTGACTCCACCAGTTCTTAGGCTTTTTTTTTATGGAAGCCATTTGATATTGTATGTGACAACAACTACATTAGCACTGGGGGAATTGTTAGCACAAAGGACAATGATGGCAAAGAAAAATAAATTTACTATATCAGTCACACCTTGGTTGGATATGAGTTAAATTACAACCCTATTGAATGAGCATGTCTAGCAGTTGTATTTGTAGCCTAGAAATTGATACATAACATGCTGAACCACAAGACAAAATTGATCACCAAAAATGATCCTCTAAAATATCTTCTCAGCAAAGAAACTCTGATAGGAAGAATAGCTAAGTGGGTTATGATCTTAAGTCAGTATGACATTGATTATGTTGACTAAAAAGAAATAAAAGGACAAGTGATAGTTGACCAAATTGTAGATGCACTAGTGAAAGAAAATCATCCTTTGATATTTGAGTTCCCAGATGAATCAATCTTTGTCATAGACACACCAACAACATGGAAACTATATTTTGATGGATCTTACACAAGTCATGGTTCAAGAGCTGGTATTTTATTCATCACACCTCAAGGGGATTCCATTCCTAAGTCATTTGGAATAAAATTTCCATGCAATAATAACATAGTTGAGTATGAAACATTATTGACAAGACTTCAAATGACAATAAAATAGAAAATCAAGGATCTTCAAGTTTATGGTGATTTTCAGTTAGTGATCAAGCAAGTCAAGGATGATTATGATACCAAAGATGAGAAATTGATTCCCTAAAAGTGCATGGTTGATAGTTTTAGACCGTAATTTGAGGCTATTACCTTTGAGAAAATATCAAGAATCCAAAACAAAGTAGTTGATACAATGGAAATGATAGGATCTCTCTTAGACATTCCCAACAATTCATCACAATATGAGTTCTTGGTAGAACAATTGTTGGTCCCTGCATTCGATGTCCTTGAAACTAAACTTGTGCGTGAACTTATTGGTCTTGAATCTCCTTGATACAAAGATATTTATAATTATTTGCATGACCAAATTATCCCTCTCAACTTGGCTGCCAACCAACACAAAGACTTTATTCAAAAATCCTCTAAATATGCCATCATCAGAGATACCCTTTACCATCATAGTCTAGATAGAACTCTCCTATGATATCTTGACTCAAATGAAGTGCAAGAAGCCTTACAAGAGGTTCATCATGGTATATGCAAAGCTCACTTTGCTGGTCTTATGCTAGCTAAAAAACTCACAAGGATGGGATATTATTGGCCTACAATGGAACATGATTCCTATCACTTTGTGAAGAAATATCACCAGTGTCATATTCATGAAGATCTTATACATGCACCAACTCAGGACTTGCAACCACTCACATCACCATGGCTATTTTCTCAGTGGGGACTTGACCCAGTAGGAAAGATCCACATCCCACTTCTACAAATGGACATAAGTTTATCCTTGTTGCTACTGAATACTTTACCAAGTGGATCGAAGTCGTATCGATGACTTACATTACTGGAAAGTAGATACCCAAGTTCATGCTAACCTACATTATATTCCACTATGGTATCCCGCAGTCCATCATTATAGATAATGGTAACCCTTTTAAGAATTAATATGTTTTTGAACTCTATGAAAAATTTCATATCCAACACCATTTTTCTACCCTGTATTACCCCCAGGGTAATGGCCAAACTAAGGCATCTAATAAGACTATCCTTAAAATCTTAAAGAAGAGTTTCAATGACGTTGGCTGTAACTGGCACCTCCAACTCAATCCTACTCTATGGGCCTACCGTACCACTGTTCACACCCTTATAAGATCCACTCCATATTCCCTTGTCTTTGGATCTGAGGCCATACTTCCTATTGAGGTTGAGTTACCATTGCTATGAGTATCTATGCAAAGATTAGTTGATCAATAAGAATATCATGTATCCCGTCTACATGAGCTATAGTTACTGGATGAAAATAGAAAAAATTATTTGACACACTTGCAAGCATATCAAAACTACCTTCGATGTAGCTACAATAAGAAGGTTTGACCTAGAATTTTTGAAATTGGTGACTTAGTCCTGAAAGAAAATACGAAGAATCAAACATATTGAGAAAAGCCTAGATTGTTTGAACCTAATTGGTTGGGCTCTTAATTCATCACAACAACATATGGATCCGGTGCTTACCAACTCTCTACTCCTAAAGGTGAACCATTGAACGATCCCATCAACAACATGCACCTTTGCCAGTACTACACTTAATTCTTAGAGTATCCCTTCAAAAAGTAAAAAAAACCACCCTGATGAAAACCTAGCAAACAGGCATCTTGGTGACAACAAAAAAAATTGAAAAAAATGAAAAAATAAAAAAAATATTAAAGATAAACAATTCGTCCAAAAGTGAAAACCACTTTGGTGGCGCTTTGGATAGGTACCATGGTAAAAACCTAGTAAATAGGCACCATGTGTAATTAGTCTATGCTCCTCCATCTACTATCACTTCACCTAGTCTTCCATCCTTTGCTCATCCTTTCACACATGTCACTCATCCATAATAAAGCTTTATCATCCTTTCCATGGCATGAAGACCATCTGACATTTAGTATCCTTCACTTTCATGATCATCCTTTGCATCCATTGATCCCCTTGTGCATTATAAATTGGTCCTGTATATGACTGGGGGAAATTCCTTGGCTTATGTCTTGATGGGATCTAGTACATAGTATCAACATCATAAAACCATAAAACATCCAAAAAAATCATAAAACCTTCAAAATACAAAAAAAACATAAAACCTTCAAAATCCAAAAAAACATAAAACACCAAAATCCAAAAAACATAAAAAACTTCAAAACTTCCAAAAATAGAGTCAAAGTTAGAATCTGAGTCTAAGTCAGTCTATGTTAGAGTGGTCAAACTATGTTGTCTCTATGCATTTTCTATGTAGGTAAGGCTCATCTTCAATGGGCCCCTAAGACATTAAGTCAGTTCTTTTAGGTTTTCCCCAATAAAATCATGACTCAGTATTTTGTCAAATAAAAAAAAGTACAATCATGTCAAACTATGAGGTCTATGTGTGTATAACGTAGGCAAGGTCATCAATCAATGATCCCCCAAGGCCCTAGGTCATTCCTTTAGGGTTTGTTTGGTTTTGTTCTTTGTCTATGAGAAATAATCACTCAAACCATATCATGAATCAATAGAAAAACATAACCAAAAAATCTTTAATCTTAAATCAATCTTAAATCAATCAATTCCCTTATCATCAGTCACTATCAGGTCATTGGTAATATATTAGAATGGGGCATTATGTCCTTTTTCTCATTCGGTCTTATCACTTGTCTTTTATCAGGATGCTTCCTTCATGAGATTAGACATTATCTTTGGTATATCTATTCATTTCACCTTAAGCAGGATATGTCTTTCTTGCAACTAGGTGCTTTATCAAAATGGTCAATCAATCAAATTTATAAAATGTGTTCTTTTCCTTAAACATGATATGTCTTTCCTAAAATTAGGCGTCGTCACATTGATCAATCATATCAATCAAAATTTATCAAATCAACTCAAGTTGTCATTTGGTCAATCTTGTCATCTTTGGTCATTTAATCTTGCCTCATACATGATGTGTCTTTCCTGAAACCAGGCACAATCAATCAAATTAGTTAATCAACCTTTTTCAACTTATCAATCACCTTTGGCCAAACAATAAATCAATTGGTCATCTTGGTCAACCTAATCAATCAATCTTATCACTACTATTAGCAAACACTATCTCTTTGACAAACACTTTGTTGGTATGAGTTTGTCTCATATTTTTGATTGGTTTTTGGATCATGTTACTAGCTACCTCGAGGATGTCCTATCATATATTTAGAGGGGTGATGATGGATCATGACCTCTTTTATTTTCTTCTTGTTTGTGGTTTGTCTCGGAAACAAGACTAGGATAATTGGGTCCTTAGTATGAGATAGGGCATTCCTTGTATTTTGGCTTTGTATTTTGACTACTTGTCTCTCACAAATGGTCACCTTGCACACCTTAGTATATGTCATACCATGGTTTTTATGTTGCATTTGTGACAATTTTTGCACCCGATGATGATAAGTATAAAAGCATGAAAGTCTATCCTTCATCCTTTCTCATCTAACATTCCATCTTCCTTATCTGTCTCCATGCTAACATCCATCTCTTCCACGTTAACATTCCTTCCGTCTACATCTTGACAGTGTCATGTGACATGCAAAAATATCCTACATCACCATCATATTAAGCCACACATATTTTCATGAGAAAATACAAAACAATAGAGTGCATCCATATAACATTAACATAACCAATCATGCCATCACATTATGATCATAGTTCATTTACATTGCATCACATTTCATATACATTGCATCACATTAACCATATTATTACATATCATGTTTTTCATTCACATTGCACATTGCATGCATATTTTATAGAAATAACATTGCATCAACATCAACTGCATTTACATATCACATTGTATCATAAGATTAGGTCATCCATTCTGCATTCATAATCCATACATATCATAAAATCATGAACATTCATAACATAATCATAAATGCATAATCATCCATCATATTAAACCATCACATGCTCGTATAGAATGCATACATAGCATGAAAACAAAAACATCCATAGCATAACATAATCATAAACATAAGGCATCATCATATAGAACTGCATATCATAAATTGCCACCAAATATCATATCATATATCACTCAAAATATGTGTCATAGTATAATGTCAAGATGTGTCATATCTAACAAAAATGGAGCTCACATGCTCGATAATCAAAATTCAGTGTCCATATAAAAAATATCAAAAGATTCTCTAGCCCGAGCTTCCCTGCTCTCCTGATCCTTTTGCCTTCCTGTCCTCTCGTCGAGGTACCTCTAAAGACCTGTGCTCTATTGTCGGTGGCCTATCATAGGGAGTGGACCATCTTGGGGCTGATGTCTCCCTGCTCTCCAACCTATTGTGAGAGTGTCTACTGTGTGTCATTCCCTATGAACCACTCTCAATCTGTGAAAATGTGGTCTCCCTCCTCTCTGGTGGTACCACCCTCTCATAAAGGTCTTTGTAGTACTGCATTGCCTTACTAGACCCAACGTACTCCTAAGAAACATCCACTACAGATCCACTGCATGTAGCTATAAACTCTATCATCTATTGATTTTATTGATGTCAAATGATGACAAATAGGTCACTCTCTATCTATAGTGTGTCCCTCTTGGCCTTAATTCCATCTCTCTTTGTTGTCACTGTCCTTAGCTCGACCTCTAGGTCTTGTATCCGAGCCTACAGGGTAGCTATCCTCTGCGCTGCACTGCCCTCCTTTTCTCTAACCCTACCCCCCTCTAGCCCCTCCTCGCCCATCCCCATGATAATCCTCTTTCCTAGGAATCTCTTTCCCTCTCCCATATCTACCTCCTCTGCATGCTCCTCAACCTCCATCTCCTCTATCTCCTAAAATCCCACCTCTAGAGTTGAAATCTCTACATGTTGCACTCCCTCCTCCACTGCCATCTTTGCTACTTCTCTCACCTCTGGCTGATCCTCCTCCTCCTGGATTGGTTTTAAATTCCTCATCGCTCGCCATCCTCCATTCCTCCTCCTCCAATTTTGGTCTCCTCCCCAACCTCCCCAACCATCTCCTCCATCATCTTCCCCTCCTTCGTCTCCCTGTCTTCCATCTCCTCTCCCTCCTCCCATCCATCTCTTGTATCCTCTTCGACCTCTCGGGCTCCTGCCTCTACACTCTACATGAATTGGATACTCTAGATTTTTATATGGTGATGAAATATGTGTCCATCACCATGCATCATAATTGGGCATCATCCCTACATTAGCATCATCCCCTCTCCACCCCCATTGAATCGACTGTAGATCATCAATCTCCTACTCAGTTGTGGTCTTGGGTATTTGTTGTCCCCATGGATGCACCTCTCGAGATGAATGTGCAAAATCTGCTATGCTTGCGAGATACCCTATCTCTCCCTGAAATATCTCCAAACCCTCTTTGGAAAATACATCTAAATAATATGTTGGGACCAAACAATCTGACCTATCAAGTAGCTCGACTGATGACACCATGGCAAGTGATCATCCTCACCAACCCATAAATCACAATCTCTATAGGGTCTCCAAAAAAATCTATCCAATGTGTCGATACCATGTCTCCAATACCCAATGTCTCCTACATGTGTTTGTGACAAGGCACCCCGATACTTATGTACATATGGAGCACCAAATCCCAGTTGTTGTACTACTGGTGGCCAAAACACAACTATATGCTCCCAGGCCCATATCCTGAGTAATGTGAGCCCACAACTCAGGCTCTATCCCCCTCTATAGGAAATTTCATGCATCTGGAAGTATAACATACCTATTAGACATGGTCTCATCCTTGAAAATACCTGCTAGCATCTCTCCCCAATCCACTAGAAACCTGTGGCCCCTGTGGTCGAGAATCATAACTCTTGCAATCAGTGTGCATAATATACAGTCATATATGTCATACCTGTCTTCCAGGGTCTCTCATCTGATCTCATAACCCCAAATTCAAAGCTCTAAGTCATCATCACAATCATAATAATTATACAAGGCCTTCAATCCTCGAACAAGGTCATAGCAAACCCGATCTCTACGAATCATAAATTGCAAGATCATGTACACATCCTCCAAGGTAATTGTGGCCTCCCCAGTCGGTAAAGGGAAACTACAAGTCTCTGAGTGCCACCACTCTGCCAATTCCATCAACATGCCCCTATTTGCCCTGATAACATGCATATAGGTGACATAGAATAAACTAAGGTTTAACAACACCTGTCTTTCTACATCATCCAGTTGGTCCCATAGTCAAAATACATCTAGTCACAAATCATGTTTATAAATGGGAGATAGAACAACCTGCAATCATCAAATGAGTCATCTTGTCAATTTGAAGTCCTCATTTGACCTATTAGACCTAAAGTTGACCAAGTCATTTTATCTTTAACTAGGGAAAATTCTTCACTAGGCAATTGTGTCATTGTTTTGTCAAATGCGTCACATAATTTTCTAGTGGCTCATAGCTGCAATTGCATCGCTCATTTTACACATGTGTCATTTCGTACACTGCTTGCATCACCCAAACTCGATTGTGTCATTTCTGGCCGTATGTGCGATTCAAAAAGTCAATTTCTGCATACCTTCAGATGCATCACAACACAACTGCCCCTACCCTAACCCTAAGCAATTGCATCACAATGTGACACTTGTGACAAACTGCTTCACTTTTGCGTCACTCGCGAATGCAATTGCCTTGCATGCCATGCAATGCAATTTCCTGCTTATTTAAATCCCTAACTAAATGCATGAAAATAAAAACAATTACAAAGGGGGTTTGTAGTACTCACCAGGGTGGGCGCTCCCTCAGGCTGATGGAACATGTGAATGCAGTATCCTTTGTTTGCAGCATTTGGAATAGGCAACATATCCTCAACTTTTCTCACTCATAACTCCTAGGATTTCTAAATTTGGAATGCACAAATGACCTATTTTCTTAATTAGGGTCCTATTTATAGCTTGAAAACTAGGGTTTGCACTTTACATGTGTATTTGGCACACTTTTTGATCACTTTGAACTTGAATTTGATCCCCTTAATGACCTCAAAAATCATTTTCTTTTGCATCATTGTATTCTTGGTGATCAATTTATCTTATTGGGACAATTTTTCAAATTTTTTATTTTTTTTTGAAAATTTGTAAAATTTTCCTGAGGGGGCATTACCTCTACCTTGATTTCACCGGGGCACCTTTTGACTGAATTTATTTGACACAACACAATGAAATACATTATGTCAAAGAGGGGAAAAATGTAGACAGTGAAAAATGTCTTAGTTTGCGAATGCCATTTTTCTTGGTCTTCATCTTCGCATAATTAAGTAATTTTAATTATTTAATTATTCTTGACCACATTCCTCTATTAATTAAATAATTTTTAATTATTTAATTAATTAATTTCTTAATATTTATTCTACTAATTATCATTTAGATAAAATTAATTGTGTCGCTAATACCCCTTTCTTCAACAATTAAATAAATTACCATTTATTTAATTATTTGTCTATCGTCATTCGTCTATAGTTAAATAATAATTATTAATTATTTACCTATTCATTGATCTTTTAATTCCTCTAGAGTTAAATAATTACCAAAATTATTTAATTATCTCCCAAAGCTTCTCCTTTATTAAATAATTAATTTTAAATTAATTATTTAATGCTCTTTTTCCATTTCCTCTTATTTAATTAAAATGATTATATAAATTACTTCATTTAAATACCCACTTGCCTTTTCCTCAAAATAAATAATTTGGAAAAATTATTTATGCTCCACTTGCCCAAAGATTCATTCTCATGAATTGATTAATTTTAATTTTTAACTCTTCCATTTTCTTCCTCCACTATCTTCTTTTTGAATCTCAGCCATTGATTGACTCTGGACTCTTTCTAATCTTGACTGTCCATTTTGTAATCTCCACTCTTATTTGTTGAATGTCTTCTCATCTGTCGATCATTGAATCTTTCTAGATCGATATTGACCGTCTGTTTGAATGGTTTTCTATAAAAGAATCCTTCCTCCTCCATTTTCGATTTAACAACCACTTATCTCCAACTTTCTTGCTTACTATTTGCAGGTATTTGCACATGTTAGCTTTGATCTGAGAGAATATCCACAAAAGAAGATTTAGGAGAGGCAAGGGAAGTGATTCAACTTCAAACATGGCGAGTGCTTTCATTTGAATGTTTTATTTTTTCATATTTGATTGTATTATCTTGTTTAGATTGGGTTTTTAGCTTTGAAGTGTTGTGGTTGTCACTAGAATCTAGGCTATATGATTTTACCCCATCTTACATGTGTATCAATGGTCTTATGTGTTTTTTGTTGCTACACTTGTGCACTTGGTGATGATGATAAAAGCAGTATGGTATGTTTTTCTTTCCATCACAAAAATAAATAATCCAAAGAAAAGGATGTGATTCACAGTGTAGTATATGATGCATCAACATTCCTTTTTTTGGCTAGAATGTATTCAAGGGCTCACGTGTTGGTGAACTACCTGTATAGGGGAATATTCTTTTAGTATGGTCACAACCACTTCATTTTTACCAACTAGTCTCCATTCAAATATTTGGTGTTTAAGCTAATCACATTATGTATATCTGACACAAGTTTGAAGTTGTAAGATTATGTATATGTGACACAATTTTGAACTTTTAAAATTATTTATATGTGATGTTTGCATGAGCTTGTCCCTGTGTACCTAAAAGGTGTGTATGATCTATTTATATTGTGTATATGTGATGCAAGTGTGAGTTAGTCACATTGTGTATATGTAATGTATTCTTGACCCAATCACTATGTGAACATATGAGGTTTATATGAGGTACTCATTATATAGTTTTATGTGTGTTCTAATGTCGACGTTGAACTAATATTTGATTAGAAGATATTTTTTGTTTTACTATTATGTATGGATTGTCTTGGAAGCATAAGATTAACTTATGGTTGTGATTTGAAAGATAGATTAGAGATCTCATATTAGAGAGGATGAAGTCTCTCTATTAATGGTGTGAAAACTACATAGCCTCTAATTCCCAATAAAGGATACATAGGAAAGGCAACTACAAATTAACCCTTAAGTTTTAGGTCTGGTTCTAGGGATTACTATCAATTTGGGACCTTACTATAATTTAGTGTGAGTATATGAGTTGTGACACATAGTTATTTCCATAGTTATGGTTGGTAAAGAAATGAAGTTGGATTGTGAATTAGATATAAGATTCTTGATTAAATAATATAGTATTTAATGCATAATAATAATTAAAATATATAGTAAACAAGATGGTTATTACATTACTACACTATTAATCCTATAATGTGAATAGGGTTATGAGTAGTTGGCTTGTGGCTACTTTAAATCTTAATTAAATTATATGATAATTGTTGTATTATTATTTAGATAACTAAGTCATCCTAGGTGTTATTTAGGTATCTAATCTATCCTAGGTGATATCCAATGCATAAGTAGGGTATATATAAGAGGTAGAGGTCAGTCATTATCAACACATTGAGTATCGTGTTCTTATTCAAGACTATTGGGGGTATCCCCCATAAAATGGATTAGGAGGTTGTCCCTTGGAAGCAACATATTATTATCAAGTATTTCTGGAATATTTCCTATTATATTATTTTATTGTGCAACTTGTTTCATTACAAGTGGTATTAGACCATGATCTCGATACTATGAATACATGATATGAGATTTTTTTTAGTTTCATTTTGGGAAGCACATAAATATCTCATATGGTAGAATGTTTTATTTATTTTTAAAGGGTTTTTCAAAGCCATAGTAGATTTTTTACAATATAGATTTGAGTTCATTTCATGCAAAATTTAAGGAGTTACTAGAAAAATTTTCTCTTAGGGAAGAAAATCAACAAATAATTTCCTAAATTCTATATTGTTGAACAAGAGTGAATTGGTCCAATTACCCTCCTAATATGGAGGAATTTAAAGATTTTTTTAGTATTTTATTGCAAAGTTAGGGTTTCCACAAAATTCACTTCCAAGGCTACAAATAAACAAAATTCTTGGATATTTGTTTCTTAGAGGTGAGATAAATGCCTTGGTAAGTTACAATAATCTTTTTAAAGTGGTTGGATTTATTTTATCTCATTTATTACAAAATTATTTTATCACACCATGGTGAGGGCTTCAACAAAAGGCAAGGGAAGGGAATCCTTCACTCTTAGGACCCCTTACAAAGAGCATCCATCAATAGAGGAGATGAATATCATATCCTTATGTGATTTAACGGTAGATATTGGCAAGATGAAGGATGGAATTTTGATAAAGATGGATGAAAAGATAAAACATCTTAAGACAATGATTGGATGAATAGTTTCTAGAATTTACTTTTTAAAAATTTCCAACATGGATTTTTACAACAAGCCTTGGGAAGTAGAAGAATAAGAATAAGGAGAATAAGAGCAAGAAGAAGAAGAGTTAATGGTTACTAAACCAAAATGCCTACATGAAATTATAGAGGTGTAGTTAGTAGTTGTTAAGGATGTGCCTTCCAAATAAGATCATGATCATACAATTAAAATAGTAACATGATACCTCTTGGAGGATAGAGAAATATAACATATTCAACAACCAAAAGAGGTAAAATTTTGTCTCAAGGAGAACAAGGAAAAGACACATAATATGATGAAGATGCAAGTTAATCATCATAAAATTATGAAATAGTCGGTGCTACTTGAAGTAGATGGAAAGGGAAGACCCATCTTGGAGCTTGAGTTATTTTTTTAGAAATGCATGAAGAATATAACAAATAAGAAAATCATAAAGTAATTTGTTAAATGGGAATGTTTTATTGTTGAATTTTTCACATTGAAATATGAATATTTTCTGCAGAAGAATCCATAATTTATCACCATCAAGAACAATTCTTGTGTGAAGAAGGGGCATGACATGCCCTTAATCCTATATGTGCATAAGGTTATGAGCAGTTATCTTATGGATACCTTAACTCTTAGTTAAGCTATATAATCATTAATATACTCTTATATATGTAATTAAGTAATCCTGTGTGACATCCAAGGCATAAGTATGGTATATATATCAAACATAGAAAAATAGGTGTGGGGGATCAAAATGATACGTGTGTTGGGATGATATGATGGACCTATCTTCCTATTTTCATTAGGAAAGGATATCCACACAAAGAATTGACTTCAACCCTTAGGTGAGTCAAATCAATGAGGGAATCTACTAATTTCCTTATGATTGAGGACGAGGGTATTAGCCTAATCAACACTTTTGGGAGAAAAAACTAAAAAATAGTAAATCACCACAATTATGTAAGATAACATTTGGATCTTCAATTTAAAGCATAAAACAAAAAGAAACAACAAAGTTTTGGTAGATCTAGGAAGGTCTGAATATTGTGCACCTGTCATAAAAAGTATGTTTCAAAGGGCTGTTACAGACTCATTCACCTATAGGTAAATGGGTCCAACTCTCCCTTTCTGAAAAATTAGAAACTAAAATCTAATTCCTTTTTATGCACTTCCTTCCTGCACTTTTGAATCTTCACTCCCGAATCTATACCTATGATAAATCTACAAAATGAAAATGTTGTTTTGGTGGTGGATAGGGGTTTGCTTTGATCAAACCCCAAGTTTGGTAATTAAACCTTGATGAAAGTACAAATCTAAAATATGAAAGTGTTTGCAAGCCACAATCTTAAGTGTGTCTAAGATTATTAAAATCTAAAATGCGAAGAGACCATATTCAAGTGTATTATAATAAGATATCTAAATGAAACATGAACAATGGTGAAGATCTACTTTGGGAGATATCAAATCACCCTAACAGATCACAAATTTGATTATACCTTCCTTTAGGAAGAAAGTAAAATGATAATAGAAGATAAAAACAATTAGGAAACAAGTCATTAGGCTTGTTTAATGGCTTGGTGCATCTCCAAAAACCTAAAATCCATCATGATCCTCTATAGGCATCTATCATCAATATTCGAAAATACTTGATCTTGTTGAAAAAATGAGCTTGAAGACCTACAAAAACAATAGAATGTTGCTCCTAGAATTCAACTTTGAATGCTTGACTGATTTCTCCTTGATCTTGAGTGTAAATCCTTGTGATCTCATGTGAATCTCTCTCTTATCTAGTGTAAAATGATTGAAAGATAATCTTATAGGCTTCCTTTCTAATTTACCATTTATTAAATCTTGATAGTTGACATGTAAAATTTGAGTTTGGGACCATGAAATGCCACCAAAAAATATTTTAAATTGAGTTTAGGAACTTAAAGGGGACCCATTTGCCCATGGGCGAATGGGTCCTAACCTAAAATTCCAGGACTTAGATTATGTCGAGGCGTTAAATCAATTAATGACATTTATTCAATGCAGATTACATTGTCGAAAAATAATTAAAATAGGACTTGGTATCCATAATAAAGGGTATTAGGGGCCTATTAATGAGGTTTAAAAATGCATAAATCCAAGATCACCAAAATAGGTCCAAACTAAGTGTGAAACTGTACTTTCACTTAGAAAGGAGTACAATTTTCTACACTATAATATATATGGTAGAGGTTAGTTATTATCATCACATTAAGTATCGTGTTCTTATTGACTACTAAAGTAGCACCCTCAAAGTGGCATATTATTATCAAGTATTTACAACATCTTATTATATTATTCTAGTGTGCAAGTTGTTTCATTATAGGTGTGTGATGTTGGAAAAATGGATCTAAGGCCTAAACCACACTTCTTCCAATATCACAATAGAAAGGACTAAAATTGATCCCAAACACCCACTTGGATACTAACCTCAATAAAAGAGCCATAATGGAGGATTAGGGTTTCAATTCTTTAAATGTGTGTGATGATGCAAATATGTACTTAGGTTAATTATGAAAATACAACAAACCAAGATGATTTTTGGAAAATATAGAACTGACAGATAGAAAAAGATATAAAAAAAACAAAGGGTAGACACAAAGGAACCTAGCATATGAATTTGAGCTTGATCTAGCTACACAAGGGTGTTGGGCACCCTAGACCTGGAAGTAGATACTCATAATCAAATTTTAGACTCTTGTTGCTCCTTGTTTGTAGGTTCTTCTCTGGACTCAGTGTTAAAACTTCATCTATCTCTAATAAAATCCAATTTCCATAATTTGACTTGTAGGAATTGAATGTTTACATGGACAACTAGGCCTTCAATACTCTCTAATTTCGCTTCAGATCTATAATTTTCGTACAAGGAAGAGAGGGAAGGTTTGTGTAATATAGGGGATTTCCTAAGTCAAACCCCATTTTGGTATTTCTACCTCCACAATGGCTATGATGATGCAAAAGAGATCTTACCCTCGATTGGATAAAGGCTAAATGATAAATAAGTGATGAATTAATAGTTGTTCCAACTCATCACTTAAATCTGTATTCCTTGATGGACTGAAGTCATTGTACTCATCATTTTCAAGGAGAAATCAATACTTGATTTGAAGTCCTGCAAGTGTTAGTACTCATAAAAAAATAGACATAAAACATAAACAAACTTACATGAAAATATGATGTATTGCTAACATGATGCTTGATTGAAATGGTGCTACTATAATTCTACTTTTGACTACTCTTAGGATACTCAATTTCTCAATTAATTGCATTAGGATTGCTTCTCAAAGTTGTTAGGATTAAAATGGTGAAAATGACATGTATTTATATGCAATTCTTTAATTCTCATAAATTAATTACCAATAGCCAAAAAATGACTTTGGATTTTCAAATGTTAAAATGTTGACACCAACATGTTTTAAATTTAGCCAAAATAGAATAGTCTAGGGCATTGGACGCCCTAGCCGAGACCAATCATTTTGGGGCCTTAAGAATTAGTAAATGAATATTAAATATTTATTTCCAATTACACTTCTAATTTTTCAAATATTATTACAAAAAAAACAAATTAAATGCATAATTGGGTCCAAGCACATGAAGGGGAGCTAAATCTAGTGTAAAATTGTCAAGGGTAACAATTTACAATGTACACGATGATATTATAATGTATTAGATAGTGACAAATAAAGGTGTGAGTGCATTTATTTCACAAGTCATCCACTTGTTAATTACAATACAAATATTGATAAAATATGTAGCTAAATTGTATTATAGGTAGATGTGTATTATATACTATAAGCAAGAGATTCATGCCATAAGTGAAGATTGGTTTATGTGTTTGGGATCTCATATATGATAGTGTGTAAAGTGGCTTCTTCGACAAGAAATATTATATTGTGTTTTCATACCTTGAGGGTTTAATATATTTCAAATATATTCGAGTATTTCTAGTACTTTATGCAAATTCATAACTAGTCGTATTGACAAGATTTTATGTAAGTTATATAATAGTTTATTTGTTCTTCTATTGATTTTTAATGATTGTTCACTAATGCTCTTTTCATCATCACAACTAGCATTGGGAATGTATAGAGATGACAATTTTTGTCACATGTTTACAAAGGTTACACCTAAGCATAGGAAATAACAGGAAAAAATAAACTCGATGAGTTTTAATTTGGTCCTCAAGCTTTCCAACGAGGGAGGGCATGTTTTGTTTATAAATGCAACATATTTTTTATTATGTAATTTAAATGGGTTATTTGATTAGAACGCTCATATTTTGTCACATTATATGTAGTTGAGTATTTTGTCATGTTATGAGGATAAAACATGTCAACATGGATGGACTGTCACGTGCTTGCAAATATACTATTATAATGCATTAGGAATCAATAAATAAGGGTGTGTGCATATTTTTGTAATTCATCCTATTAATTATTTATAATAAAAACATCCATCCCACATGTGTGGGTAAGTGCTAGTAATAAGTAGTTAAGTATTCTATTTTGTAGGCATGAGAATTGTGATATGTGAATAATATTGTGTGTGTGAGATCATTTGAGATATAGTCTGGAGTGGTGTTTTATACAAAGAAATTTTTAAGGTGTTTTTCTATCTCAAAGGTTTGATTTATTTATAAATTTATTGAATTATTTATATTATTATATACAAGTTCAAAACAAGTGGAGTCTAAACTACTTTCCTTATGCATACAATAGGATTATTTACTATTTGAAAAAACCATTGTTAATGCCATGATAGCCCAATGTTATTGGTACCCATTATACAAGTTCCTTTACCGTGTTGTTGAGTGACTTATAATGAAGCTCTTGTGGATATTATAATTTTTTTATACCTTAAATTGACCTTTTTCTCCTCAACTCTGTGGTGATTGAATTGGTAATGACATGTTGATATGCCTTTTCCTCTATATAACCTTGAATTTATAGTTGGATTTCTTCTTGGCTACAATTACATGATAAATGGAATCAAAGGTGGAAACTCAAATCCCTCCCTTATACATACTAATTTAAAACCATTATTAATCCCATGAAGTATCAATTTTCCTAGTACATATTATTTAAGGGCCTTCTTCTTGGTGAGTGACTAGATCATCTAGGCATTTTAAAACCCATTATGTCATGTCTTTCACAAATTGGAATATTTTAGGAATTTATTTTGGTTATTCTCTCATGTTAAATATATTTGACAATTGATTCATTTTTTCAAACCATTATGTCCTGGCATATTCATTTGGCCTATGTTACTCATAGGATAGTTTCTCTATTTCCTACTCAAAAAATTATAAATTTGGTAATGATATTTCACTAGAAAATTTTCTTCAATTATAGAAAGTTAAAATTATGTTATATTTACACAAGAAAATACTTTAATAAATTGACATAATCCTACAAACTTTTAGGAATTTTAATGATACGCTGCAATTATATGTGCAAGCCAAGAAGGTGACCTTAAAGAGACGTCACTAGGGAAATGCCTATGTAATGTTAATAATATACTTAAAAATTCATGCCCATGTTGTAATACATTTGGGTTGGATCAAAATTATTACCAAGGATGACAAATATTTGTACTCACATCAACACTCTCAAAGCCACACTAAAATCTTCATACCAATTTTAAGATCCTCTTTGTCTAGGGAGGATGGTGAGATGATGCATATGTGTAGAACACACTTCCTATAATAATCTATGAGAGAAGGTATGTGAAAAAATTAAATTTATCATATAGTTATAAGGAAATAATCACAAAATGAATATACAATAACATAATGATTTACAAGTAAAAACCCCATTATAAAACACCCAATATAAATAAACTCAATGCATTATTCAATAATAAGATGGTTACAATACACACTTGAAGAGTCAAAGCCCTTACATAATTATCACTAACAAGAGATTTGGGGTAATTCTAGTACCATAACAATACCTATAAAATTCACTATGAAATCTCTATCTCAAACACTCAGTACATAGGGAAATACATTCATGGAATCATCCAATGATTATTAGGAATCCATGAGCTAAAACCACCTAAAATGTGGCACCCAAATCCCTAGACAAAATCCATCATCCTAATCCTAAGACGATTCCATAGGCTAAAAATAGCATATTCCTTACTTATGTCATAAGCTCATTTTTTTACTTACCAACTTGGGAACTTTATTTTTCTTTATATATCCATTAAAATATGTCTCATGATGCATCATAAAATGTGCCATAGTTTGGTTAGTCATAAATGCTATTACATTTCTAGCATGGGAGGCTCAAATTTCAAAGGCCATAGCTTGTGATCTAAAAATTTGAATGAACCCATCTTTTCAATTTAAAATATAAAAAAAATCCATATCATCATAACTCACTTTCTTTGGTTAAGACATTTTTTGACATTTTTGAAGATCAAAATTAACCTCTAAAGTGCTATAATTACATTTTTGGATTCTATAGCCTAATTTTTTTAAAGAAAGGACGTAAGGTCAAATATTTTTTTCTTACATTCTCTCACTTGTTTTGAACCTTGCAAGAGTAAGGTTAATACTAACACTATTAAGTGTTTCTAGGGACTCAAAGGCCCATAAACTTACTACATCATTTGAACTTATTTGTGGTAGCATGTTTAATCGATGCATATACAAAATTTTGCAAAGTGTTAACTTTCTCCAACATCACCCTCCCATCATCTCCCATGCCAAAAGAATGGTACAAGATATTTGTGCTTTTTCCTCACATAAAAGGGTCAAGTTCTTTGTGAAACATATGGTACTCTAATTATCACAAAGAGATCTTGTACCTCCCTATCTTAGCTTTACATCTAAACATGATCTCTTAAGCTAGACAAAATCCTTATAGGTATGAGTAGTTATCATTTAATCAACCTTTATAAAGGAAAAATAAAGCATAGAATACTGCTTATTCATCCAACTAATAACACCACCAAAGAAACTAAACACATATCCATTGGTGAATATTTTATTGTTGACATATCCTACCAAATTTGAATCCATGAGTATCCCTTGAGTTTCAGTCTCATCTAGAATCACCGTGATAAAAAAAATAGAGTACTTGAAGGTACTTCACAAATATATAAAAAACCTCAACTAAATCTCAATGATATCATCAAGCATTACCCACGAATCAACTAAGGACTCCCACTTCTTGAGTATATTTGCTCTTGTACAAACCATAGTATACAACAAACTCACAATAATACTAGAAAAAATACTTGAACCATGTCCTCCATCTCAGTAGATGCAGAGGGAAATTGATCTACATATAACTTAGTCTCCACCAAAATAGGAACACTCAATGGTATATAAACTGACATATTATATCTCTCTAACAAAAAGTTCATATACATATTTTGTCCCAACCAAAGCTTTATGTTTTTAATATCTCCTATAATATACACACCTAAGATATAATTGGAAACCCCAAAGTAAAAACTCCATATCAAATTGTGTTGAAAGATAAGAATTCAAGTAATAAATTAAATCCTTAGCTTCACCAAAAATTAGTGTCATCTATGTACAATGTGATAAAAATTAATCAATCACCATACATATCATAATAAACACAATGATTTGATTTGTATCTTAGAAATCCCCCACTCAACACAAACAAATCCAACTTATAGTGCTACATCCTAGGAGATTGTTAATTACCATACACATTTTTTTAATTTACAAAAGCATTTATTTACCTCTCTACAAATAGTGCTTAGGTTGTGTTATGTGAATATCTTCATCCAATTCACCATATATGAATATTGTGTTCACATTCATATGTTCTATCTCTAAATCAAAAGTCATTGCTATAGATAATAAGAACTCGATAATTGTTAGTTTAGTAATTGGAAAAAAATCTCAACAAATTTTATCCCCTCAACTTGGAAATCCTTTTACAATTAATCTCATCTTGTAATTTTTCAATACCACCATCTTAATCAATCTTGTTTTTGAAGACCCATTTACATCCAACAAGGTTTATTCATTTAAGAAATGATACCAAGTGCATGCTCATTATTCTTCAACACAACCATCTCCTCGTTCATAGTTACCCTTTAAAACTCAAAATCACCCATAGCCATCAACTTCTTCACAATTACACCCTCGTTAGTATTAGTAATCAAAGAAAAAATATAGCTAAATCAAGAGATCAAGAGGAGTATACCTATATTTTTATCAAGTGGAAGTGCTCAATATCTAAGGTGGAGGCTCTACCTCATCTTTGGAACTATATGAACTATTTGAGCTCTCCTATTTGGGTCCTTTACAAGTTTCTAGTTCAACCTTTTCAACCTTTTGGGGTAAATTAACCACATATTCTTCACATCCTTTTTTGGCTGCAATACTATCAAATGAAGCTTAATCTCTTTGAAAATAAAACTTCTATCATAAAAATAAATTGGCCATAGGGTATTAAAGCTTGTAACCTTTCACACTGACACCATAACTATTAGAAATATGAAATAGATTGAATAACCGAAGGAACCTTTTAAGAGAAAATAAAAGTTACATAAACTAGAAAAACATAAGAATGCAAACCAGGACTCTGAGAGATTATGCAATGTTAGTGTGATAATATTACATTAAGAGCTTCCAAGCTAAAAAGATACAATGCAAAATATTGCAAGAAGATGAAAGAGTACACAAATACAAGCTAGGTAGTGAGTTTATATAGAACTTAGGAGAGGAGGTAGATGGAAAATCCAACCAATAGGAACCAACCACAAAAAGTGGATATGGACCACCAAAAGTAGAGGATGCCACAAAAAGTGGAAAGTGGTTCCACCCTTTAAGGAAGGGGACACCACACACTTATCTCCTAGTAATAAACTTTGTATTATTCTAAGCAATCTTAATTAAGTGTAGGAAAAACCTAGGACTAAGGGAAAATAAATTAACCCACTAGGAAAATAAAAACCTACACCAACACCCATCCTTAAGCATAGCTTAGGAGGATGGAAAAGATAATGGGTCCCAAAAAACGAGGCCATGTTAGTTACCCATGTACAAATACGAATAAATCTCTCACAAATAGAGAAAAGGAGAAAACTTGGTTGGACAAAACTCCTCCCCAAAAGAGAGATGAAATACAAAACTACTCCCAATGATACATGATAATGCCAAAACTTCATATGAGAAAAAAGACCCACCCCTTACCACCACCTCCCCCCCCCCTCCCCTCCTGCGGCCGTCCCGCCCCCCCGCCCACATAAGAGAAAGAAGAAGAGACACAAGGCAAATCCCTCTCAATGGTGAGTCTCCTAAAATGGTAGAAGCTTGACATTGAATGATGAAGATGATCCAATCTCACCAAACAATGTTCCTCCCCTTAGTAAGAAACAAAACCATGAATGGATGCAAGAGTTCTTCCCATTCCTGAGGGAAGGTAGACAATTTATGATGTCTCTGAAGCATGCTCAAGTGTTTCCATGTGATGCCAAAATATGACATACTCCTAATAGGTGTTCTATGCCACATTGTTGAAGAGGAAAATCCAGAATCTAGTAGAGATGAATGTAGAAAACAATCCAAAGACAAAAATATCCCCTCTGAAGACAAATAAGCCTCCTCCAAATTTTGTCCAAAAGTATCCACACTCACGTGAAACTACGAAGAATGATCATGTAGATAATGAAAAAGAGGGTCAAAGTGTTCCCTCATAACAACTAAAGAAGGATATTCTCCATCAAAGAGAAGATGAATATCATCAATGATGTCTCCCAAATCTAAAATGTGAGACACAAAACAAACCAACAATGTCTATCAAGTACTCATCCCAAGTAACTAAATCTGAAAGACAATGAATATCCTACTGGATTGAATCAGAAGAAGCCATATCTATAGCAACATAAGCATCATCATATGCAGCAATAGATGAAGATGTGATATCAATAGGAGGAGGAGAATCAAGAAGAGAAATATCTTTGTCATGTGGACATTCAAGATATTTATTGTACTCAAGCTCCTCTAAAGTATCATCATCAAAGGGTATATTATCAAACATCATCAAGGGGAATTAAACAATCTGCAGCAGGATCATTTGGGAATGGAGAGATATGATGGTCTCTAAAGATATCCCAAATCTTGGTCCAAAGTGTGTGTGACCACTTGATATTTGAGATATCCACAAGAATATCAACACCAATATATGTATCAATTAATCCTAGAATATGATCATTATTATTACCCCAAATTGATTGCTTCCATGTTGTGTTTGGTTCAAGTATGAGCCCATAAAGGTATGGAAAAATCTTAAGCCACCTGAGATGTGTCAGGATACCTTTCTTCCAAAATTATACTTATCCTTTTTCATAATTATTATAGAAGGATGAATAGAAAAACCCCGATACCTCCTCAAATGATCACCATAAATGAATCACCAAAAAGGAACACCAATACACTCCCACCCTTTTCACTAGTATCAAAGATCACCCCCAAATATATAAGGTTGACACTTTATAACTTTAGTGTGTTTACAAATCCTTTTCCAAGACATAATGCTCAATAGGCTAAAAATAGCCAAAATTATAAATTTTGATACAAAAAGAATTTGAGACAATATCTTGAAAAATTAGCCTTATGGATATGTAGTGCTCTCCAAGACCTTTCCAACTCCTAGTTTTTCCAAAAAATGGAGCATCGGGGTGAAAGTTATGGCCTTTGGATTTGTACCAAACAGCTTCAACCTACAATATCTGATAGAAAATGATTTTTTTTAATTTTCAATACCTTTGTGGATGAAAAGTTTTCGTCTCTAGCTTTTCGACGATATCTCATTTGTATAAAACATATACCATGACAAAGTTATGATTTTTTTTAGAAATAGCCAAATTTAGCTTGCAGTGACGACCCTCCTAGCAAAATAATTTTTTTTCAAAAATAAAATTCATCTAAAATAGATAAACTTTATATGAGAATAACAATTTTTGGGCCTTTTGAATGCAATGTCAAGGTCCATTTGGGCCGAAAATTATTCAATAAAAAGTTGTTCACTAGATTTGAGCTTCAAACCCTCATTTGCAACTTTGTCAAATGATCTCCAATTTGGATGAAACAAAAGCCAAATTTGACTTTCTTGAGCCTTTTGGATAGTTGGAATAGTAAAAAATGCTTCCAATATAACCAAATTTTTTGTAAGATCACCTGGATCTCACAAAACACATATGCAATATGAAGAGGTTATCAGATCTTTGTAAATCCTTTTTGATTCTCCAGATCATTCAAAACGCAAGAGAAGAGTATACAAGAATTTAAAAGATCTTTACAAGAAACTCAATATCTCAATTAGGAATCTATGAACTTAGATTTTTCAAAACAAAAGATCCTATACCATGTTAGAAATCTAAAATAAAATGGAGAAAAAATCAAAGTTACATAAACTCAAGAATGCAAACCAGGACTCCGAGAGATTATGCAATGTCAATGTGACAATATTGCATTAAGAGCTTCCAAGATAAAAAGATACAATGCAAAATATTGCAAGAAGATGCAAGAGTATGAAAATACAAGCTAGGTAGTGATTTTATATAGAACTTAGGAGAGGAGGTAGGTGGTAAATCCGACCAATAGGAATCAACAACAAAAATTGGAGATGGACTACCAAAGGTGGAAATTGGTTGCACCCTTTAAGGAAGGGGACACCACACACTTATCTCTTAGTAATAAACTCACTTTATTATCCCAAGAAAGCTTAATTAAGTGTAGGAAAAACCTAGGACTAAGGGAAAATAAATTAACCCACTAAGAAAATAAAAACCTACACCAACAATAACCAATGGAAACGATTCTCATTGCCTTGCTCTCCAACTTTGACTACTGCTCTCTAGAAAAATGTGCATCTATCTTGCAAGCAAAAATTCTAAGATGTTGTAATGAGTTATTTTAATTTCCCATGCCTCCATAGGATTATTATCAACAAGAGTAGATGTAGGAGACCTATTAGTCAAGTAAACATCCATATCAATCAATTTTCCCCCAAATTTGTGTTTCAAGTTGAATCCACTGAGCATACTCCTAGCTATCTCCATCAACATCCTATTCATTCTCTCTACAAATATATTCTATTAAGGGGTATATAGATTTGCCTTATGTCTCTCAATGCCACATTTTTTTATAAAATATATCAAAATTTGTGGAACAAAACTCACTACCATTCTTGATTATCAAAACTTTAAAATTCCTACTAGTCTAACCTTAAGTTTCTCTACATATAAGTTTCTCTTTTAAGAAAGAGGTTACCTAGGTACCTAAAAACCATGACCATCAAAAACAGACACAACACTCCTCTTTGCTATTGGTTCTAATACTGAACATGTAGATTACTCAAAATCATTCACTATAAGAATAAATAAACTATTGCATTTGAAAATGCATGCATATAACTAAAACGTAGTGCCCATATAAATACCCTTAGCAAGCACCATAGCTCCTCACACCATACTAAAACATCCACAAGAGAAAAAAATCTCCATGGACCCACATTATTGAGTTTGCTAACTAGTAATGAGTTATGTTCCAAACTTGTGATATGCAACACACCATTGTCCCCATCACTTATCCATTAGGGAATCAAATTCAAAATATCCTACAACCAACTATACTCAAATGAGAATCATCACCAAGGTAAAAATTCCCACCATAGTAATATTCATACTTTGAAAACCAACCCCAATGGTAGGCCATATAGAAAGAAGCCCTTGATTTTATCAATCACACCTTCTAATGCATGAATTATCAAGGCTAGATGATGAAGGCATGTGCATCATCTTGAGAAGAATTTTTGGAATTATCTAAATATTTTTTTTACTTTTTCTCCTCTTTGTTCTATCTACAGAAGTGTCTGGCCTTTTCAAATTTTCAACACTTCACCTTGAACATTCCAATATATTTGGATCTAAACATTTTTTTTCATTTTTTCTTCCTACCTTGCTCTTTTAGTCTTGCATGAACAAATTCAACCTCCTTATTAGATTCAAAGGATTTCTATTACATCTCTTACGAGAGTAAAAAATTCACTCCATTTACTTTGAGTTTTGAGGTGATGCTCCTAATTTCCATCACCAACTGATCTCAAGAGTCTAGCAAAGAACATAGTAGTGTCATGCAATGATTCTCCTCCATTTCTACTCCAACAAAGTGCAACTAGATCACAATCATATTGAATGCATTCAAATTCTTGGCCACATAACGACCATCATCTATTCTCAAGGTGTGTACCTTCTTTCTTAGGATTTTTTTTAACTGTGTAACTCCCTCTTATAAATCTATTATGTGCCATGGATGCTCTAGCATTTCCACTGTAGGAGGCTAAAATTTCAAAAGCCATAAATTTTTATCCATTTTTTTTTTTTGTTGAACCTATTTTTTAAAATTCAAAGACCCCAAAAAGATTCATGTCACCATAACTAGCTTTCTTTGATTAAGGTTGATTTTGATTTTTCTCAGCCAAAATCAATCTCTAGAGCCTAAAAACTATATTTTTGTGTTCTAGAACATAAAATTTATTATTTTTTATTCTTAAGACTAGAATGCAAGGTTGAATCACCTTTCTTAATAAATGATTGGTCACAATCTTAACAAAACAATTTCTCCAAACAAGCTTTTCCCATCAACTAGCTTAATCATTATGGACAAGTTTAGGGTGATATAGCAAGCTTCCTACTGACTCAATTACCTATGTGTCATGATTATGATTATTTATTATTTTTGTGAAAGTATTTATCGTCATCTTTTAGGAACTTAAAAAAATTAAAATAATTTTTAAACAAACTCTATTGAATACATCCTATAAGACCGCAAGATCATTTCACTGCATGTATGAGCTTGATTTATTGCTTTATCACTTAGAATAATTAGCCTCATCTTGATGTAGTTTATACTAGGGAATTGATTCTATCATAAATCATTTTGAATAAATTAATCAATTTTTTTTTTAATAGTGTGAAATATGTTTCGCAATTGACTATATTTAATTTAATAGTTTTGTACCATTGTGAGCTTATATTATTCTATGGTGTGGGTGCTACTAATGAATTGCTTGTCACTAGTTTTCAAGAAAATGGGAGGAAACATAAAAATGTAAGTAGTGTTTGAAATTATTAGGCCTTTAGCATTGGATCCTTGATTCATATTAGTTCATGATCATGTTTGACTCACATTGTAGATTAACATAAAATAGATAATTAGATTAAATTTTAATTAATATTTCTAAAACTTATAATGATTTATGTGTGAATAGAAAAAATCTTTGACTCCAGTTATTTTATAATTAATTTTATGGGAAAATAAAATAAATATTTATTTTAAAAAAAAGTGACAAGCCACTAAAATTTTACTAATAAAAGAAGGGGAACAATACAAGCCGAAGTTAAAAAATTTGAGCACAAGAGAGGTGTTGAATACAAGCAGAAGAAGCCATAAGATAGAATGTTGAAACGTGAACAAGAGCATTACAAGCAAATTAAGCTTAGGAGGCCGAAGGTCAAATACTAAGGAGCTGAGATTTGAACATGACGAAGCTGCAAAAACATGAAGGAGCCAAAAGTCCAGAGAGGGAAGTGGAAGCAACAAAAGGTGACGAAGGAGAAGGAGATAAAGACATTGCATTAATGAAGTTATATATTCCAATTTGCATGCATCATTTAAATATGTCAAATAGAGTTTTTTAAACATTCATAAAAGTCAAAAAAATTACATATGAAAAGCAAAGTTCTTGGAATCAACGAGGGGGGGAAGTTGGAGTGGAGTAACAACCATGGAGGATTGCATGGAATTAAACTAGTTCACTCTCCCTACACAAAAGGAAGGCTAGGTTTTGAGAAAAAGGAGGTTGCAAAAGTAAAAGTAAGAAAAATAAGATATTGGGTTCATTCATTATCGGAAGGAAAAAGAAATCAAATCAAGAAAGGAAAGCAAAATTGAGTGAGGATTAAGAGGAGATTCAAGTGTTTTAACAAATTTTGAAAAAATTGAAATAGGTAAAAGTACATAGTTGTGTCACTTTTTTCCAACAAAAGAGTTTCTAAAAAAATAACATCGCTTGAAACCACGTAGTACAAATAGTTTCGAGTGAAATCCTTTCATCCAAAACCATCAAATATATATTTTTAAATAAAAAACTAAACGATGGTTCATTTCATATACAAGGTTTCAAGTGAAACCCTTTCGAGTGAGAGGGTTTCAATTGAAGCCCTTTAATCCAAAACCATCTATGTGGCAATTTAACCAATCTTTTGAGGCTAATTTAGAAAAAAACTAAACTTCAACCGTGGATTTCTTCAATTAAGGACACTTTCATGAAAATCTAAAAATACTCTTTTGTAAAGCTTGGAGTCTAAAATCCATTTTTTTGATATTTTGATTAGTTTTATTTTGAACTTTTTAAATTGATTGTAAGTTGATTTTTATAATCAAACATAAGGATGATCGTTAATAAAAAATATATATTTTTCTTTTGAAAAATATATGGTACACTAGAGGAGAGAATCATCTCCAAGATGGTTTATATATATATATATATATATCAAACAAAAGTTGAGATCCCATGAAAATTATAATATTTTGTTTAATTTTGACTTAAAAAATTATGTAAAAATAAATATTCATCAAGAATCAATTTTTTTTCCATGCACCACATTTTCAAATAATCTATTGGAGAAAATAATGTTTTTCTCTTCTTTTTAAAATTTCAAGCATAACAATCACTTTTAGGTGGTTGAAGTTAAAAATTCATATTTGTGTTGCACATTTTCTTTATAAAAGTGTGACACAAATTTTTAGGATATGAAATTTGCATGTATATGTGAATTGAATTTTGTGTTATACATGAACAAATTTATGAGTGTTCAAAGGGAAAATCTCTTGTTATATGTGGAAGTTGTAAGAATTCAAGAAGCTAGATCTAGTCAATGGGAAGGGATTATTTATGTGATCAAAATAATTTATATGAAAAGGAAGTTAAAGAATTATAGGGAATTATGCATTATGAATTTGTTCATGAAGATGTGAAGCACATTTTTTTAAAAAGGGATTGTTTTATTAGTTATTATTTTTATTACATAGAATGTGAATCGACCTTATTATAAAGAAAGCCCACAAGCAAAGAGAAATACAACAACCTCCAAAAATTAAATTCTAACTATTTGTGTATTGTTTCAGAGCTATCTGCCAAATTGGTGATAGTAAGATTTCAAACACTTAAATTCTATGTGTATTTAAATGATTCTAAAGAGAATTATGTCATACACATAATAGATATTTATTTGCGTGTTATTGAAAGGATCTATGTTTTTAAGTAACTTGTTGAAATATTTTCCATTTTAGTTAAATAAATTATTTTAGGAAAAACAACTTAATAAAATTGCATTATACATATTTTTTTGGTCATACTTTATTCAAGACCATAAAATTTTCCGAAATCGCATGATCAAACTATATATCTCTTTGAATACCCATGGTATTGTCCAATTTGACTATGCAACATTGTTTAATGTGAATTTTGATTGGGAAAAATTAAGAGTACACTTACGTTCCTTAAAAGATGAATTCAAATATGTATACCAATATTTAGAGGAATTATTGGTTGTGATTCAAAAGATAATAATCTACCATGTATGATGAAGCTTTCTAGTGCATGATAGAAAGTATGTCATGTTTAAGATGGGCATATACCAAATAATGTATTGAAAAAACTCATAGAAATGTGATTGTCTAATTACTATGCAAAATTCTATTTGTATGCATGTTGTAATTGTTGATGCCAAAAAATGACAAGGTAACAACCCTTTGTGGGAAACTCAGTTAAAGGGGGGACCTATTGCGCTAAACTGAGTAACCTCTAGATTTTAAAGAAGTCAACTTCTTCTATAACTGGGCTTTTGAATGGGAAAATGAAGTAGATATAAAATAAAAGATCTAACTAGGGTGATGCGTCGAAATCTAGATGTAACACGATATACCTATCTTGTAGATGTAGTCTAAAGGCCCATTAAGCGATCTGTTATGTCCCGAAATAACAAACATTAAAGAGAAAGACCTGGATAATTCATTTCATGACATAAAATTATTTGCACAAAGATTTACTGAACATAAAGAGTCAAAGAAATGGTTCTAAATCAGCATTCTATCCAAATCATTGAAGTTGAAAACAAACTATTCAAAAACAACACAGTATAATGTTATCAATAGTTAAGAAACAAAAAGGCCAAATTACAAGGGCGCAGTCTGTGAGTCTTTACAATTATCTAACAAAATAAAGGCCCGGTGTCTTCCTAATTCTTCTGTAGATATTTCAAACTAACAACAAAAAACCCTTTTTTTTCTTCGAAAGAAGTAGTATATATAGCCAGGGGCGTCCAACGCTTGAAGGACTATAACAAAAAAGATCTCTCATCATGAATAATGATGTTTGCAACAATGATTCATCATGACCGTTGTAATAGAAAGATTCCCGAGCATGAATCTAGTCATTCGCAAGCTAGATGCATTCTCTGCAAATGATGGAAGTGGTCTTGGCTTACCCTGTGCAAACGAGTGTTACCTCCTAGTTAGGGCAATTAGAACACGTGACAAAGTATGGAAAATTAGCATTCACAACACTCCTCCCTTTTTTGTAGTTGTGCCGAAGGAACATGTGGCAGTATTTTGCAGCTTGTAGTTTGTTCTCCCTGTGAACCCCAATTTCATACCTGCACATAAGCAAAAAACAAACATAATATTAGATCAATATGCAAGGTTAAAAGAAGGATTCCCCATTAAATCCATTTACAATGCTCAAATAGAAATGAAAATGAAGAACAATGCAAAAACTAAATAAAATCTATCTAAGAAAAGCAAACTCTTGATCCCATGGGGGAGTTGGTGCCAATTGGTATGTCGAAATCAGCCCTTTCCCAACTCCTTTGTAAGCTTTGATGATTTGATTTACTTGATGGTTGAATTCTTGCATAATCTAGCTAATAACTTGATAAAAATAGATGAAATGGCTATGCTTGAAGACGGATTTGATTATAATAAGTTTACTCAAATTGTGGATGATTAAATGAGAGGAAGAGTCTCTCATTTATAGATTTCAAATTTGGAAGAATGAGTGAGATTGAGCAATGTGGGATCATTCAACATCCAATGGCCAAGTGCCACTTGTAAAGATGTGAATGGTTGAGGAATGAGCACATTTTGGTCAATGTGCAAGTTTGAATTTTGAATTTGATGAAGTGACATGTTTAGGGGGGATGAAAGAAATGGAGTTAATGTCACTTGGCTCAATGCACAAAGACATGTAAGAGACATTAAATGCCTTGTTGGAAGGACCAAGCCCATTTGAATTTGAATTCAAATCTGAGGGAATATTCCCCTTTTATGCCATGTGAGGGAAAATAGAGATTTAATAAATGAATTAAATCTATTTTCATGTGCAAGTGGTAAAAGCTAGAGGATGGGACATGATTTAAGATTAAACTAATCAAAGATTAATTAATGTAACAAGGAATTATGAGATGTGACAATTTAGACTTAAATTTATG